>JAGFNQ010009296.1:0-20889 GCA_024364735.1 Boesenbergia rotunda | reverse complement strand
AGGAAAGCTGTTTTCACATCCATTTGCCATATCTCATAATCATAATGAGATGCTATGGCTAGGAGCATCCGAATGGATTTAAGCATAGCTACTGGCGAATAGGTTTCGTCATAATCAATTCCTTGCTTCTGACGATATCCTTTTGCCACTAATCTAGCCTTAAAGGTAACAACATTACCTTCCATGTCGGTTTTCTTCTTGAAAACCCACTTGCACGGGTTTAATCCCTTCAGGTGGGTTAACCAAGTCCCATACTTGATTTTCGTACATGGAATCCATTTTCGACTTCATGGCTTCAAGCCATTTGTCCCTTTCTGAACTTTTCAGAACATCTTCATAACTGATAGGTTCGTCATCGCCAATGAGCAACACGTCGTTCGATTCACTTACGAGAAATTCGTATCTCTCTGGAATGTTGCGTGTCCTATCAGACCTACGAAGAGGTGGTGTAGTTTTAGGTTCAACTGATAGCTCATCATTATGAATTATCGGTTGTGGGCCTAGACTCGGTGTCTCTGTAATGTCTATTGGAGTTTCTTGAACTTCATCAAGTTCAAAGCCACTCCCACTGTTTTCTTGTAAAAGAAATTCTTTTCTAGAAATACATCATGCCTTGAAACAAACACCTTTTGTTCCAAGGGATGATAGAATTGGTAACCCTTCGTTTCCTTAGGGTATCCAATAAATAGACATTTATCAGACTTAGCATCCAATTTGTCTGATACAACCCGCTTCACATAAGCAGGACAACCCCATATCTTAAGGTGAGTTAAGTGAGGTTTCTTACTATTCCAAATCTCATATGGAGTAGTAGAGACTACCTTGGTCGGGACTCTGTTTAATAAATAAACAGCTGTCTTAAGTGCATAACCCAAAAGGATTTTGGAAGAGTTGCATGATTCATCATCGACCTAACCATGTCCATCAAGGTTCGGTTGCGCCTCTCAGATACACCATTATGCTGTGGTGTATATGGCGGAGTCCATTGGGATAATATCCCATTGTCCCTTAGATAATCTTGAAACCCTTGACTTAAGTATTCACCACCCCGATCGGATCGAAGTATTTTAATACTTTTGCCAAGCTGTTTCTCTACTTCATTTCTGAACTCTTTGAATTTATCAAAAGCTTCAGATTTGTGATTCATCAAGAACACATACCCAAATCGTGAGTGATCATCGATAAAGGTGATGAAGTAGTTATAGCCTCCTTGTGCTGGAGTTGACATTGGTCCACATACATCGGTATGTATTAGACCAAGCAACTCTCCCACTGGATTACCTTTTCCTGTAAAGGGTAATTTGGTCATCTTTCCTTTTAAGCATGATTCGCATGTATCAAATGAACCGGGTTCAAATGATTCCAAAATTCCACATCGGTGTAATTCGGTCATGCGTTTCTTACTTACATGGCCAAGACGACAATGCCAAGTGTAGGAGTCTATTCGATTATCTATTCGAGCACGTTTGTTGCTAACTTCGATATTGAAAACGTCACTGGATAAATCTAACGTGTAGATGCCATTGCACAAAGTTCCATTCCCATAAAGAACGCCATTTAAAGTTATGTAACAACAATTGTTACTAAAAGTTAAATGATAACCCTTTTCATTCAAACATGAAATAGATACAATGTTCTTTATCAACGAAGGAACGAAATAGCAATTATCCAATTCTAAGACACGTCCAGTGGGGAGCTTTAGCAAATATGTTCCGATGGCAACAGCAGCAATCTTTGCTCCGTTTCCAACTCGCAAATTCGCTTCTCTTTTGACGAGTCTTCTTCTATTCCTTAGCCCTTGTATGTCATTACATATATGTGAGCTACACCCAGTATCAAGTACCCATGTGTTTGAGGAAATAGAGTGACATTCAATAACGAAGATACTTGAAGAGGATGGGGCATCGGATGCCTTCTCTTTCAAGGACTCAAGATAAATCTTGCAGTTTCTTCGCCAGTGACCCTCCTTGCCACAATGATGGCAAGTGCCTTTTGGTTTCTTTTCAGTCTTTTTAGCCTTTTTCTTCTTTCCCTTATTCTGTTCTTTGGGCTTCCTCTTAGAACCTTTCTTCGAGGAACCAACTAACAGTCTTGTCTTCTGTTCTTTAGGCTTCCTCTTAGAACCTTTCTTTGAGGAACCAACTAACAGTATTGTCTTCTGATCCTGCTTTACAGAAGGCTCTACAGTCTTCAGCAGGTTGAGCAACTCAGGAAACTGGTCTGGAGTTGCATTTTCAGAAGGACGTTTGGGAAGTTGATCTTCACGGGCATAAGCAGGCTTTTCAGCCTTAAGGACTATCCTCAGGTTTCTAAGCCAGTCCATGAAGTTCGGCCCAGTCAGTTTATTGGTGTCCAAAATGGAACGCAAGTTTATGTAAGACATGATCGAGTGATTATCCTAGAAATACAAATTGAGATTACGTGAGAAGATTGATTAAATAAATTAAATCCTATTTATTTTACGAATTGAATCACCCTTATTATCAATTCGGGAGATCGTAGGAACATCCCAAATAGGTTGATATCCAACCATAGATAAGAACAACCATGGCTGTGGCCATCAAGTTCTCTTAGCTATGAAGGTAGGTAATTATACCGATTACACATCACATATATGTAACTATCACATTATGCTATCAACTGATTGAATGTTTGCATAAAACATTGGGTTGTTAACTCATTAACAAGTATGTATCATTATACATAGCACCCAACTGCACCTCTCTTTGCATCGACCTTGGCTGTGGCACAACAAATCGATGCTCCAAGCTTAAGGCTGACCCATTAATCAAGAAATAGTTTTAACATGGTTGGAGCTCATTCAACCGCTTAGTCAGGCTTGGATGTGTCCAACAACCAAAACTAATGATTGACCTCTGACTCGAACTATATTATTCATAAACTAATTCCATGGTTTGAACATGTTGAGGTTCAAGTCGGGCATGGATGTGTCCATCAACCCAAGCGAGAAACAAAACTCCGATTCTAACCATATTAATGGAAGGTGTTGGCCTTAATATTTTGTAAGGGATTTTGAGTCTCATTCCTTTTAAGCACATTCATGACATAAAATTATGTCATGACTAACGTTTTCCTTAATAAAGTATGTATGTGACTTAATTTATCAAGTCTCATGAATTAAATTAGGAACCGGATTTCCTAATCATAATTTCATACTTTATTAAAGGAATTGTTTTGGGAAACAATTTCCTAAATTGTCATAATTAATTTCGGAAATAATATGTTCAAGACTTTGATTTCTCTAAATCAAATCTTGTTAAATTAAGAGACAAATCCCTTAATTCAACTACATATTATTTTCATGAAAATCTCATTTAAGAAACTCTATAGGAAACCATTTTCCTAATTAATTTTGGAGACAACAATATGTAAGAGCATCACCTCTTAAACATATTTTATTCATGGATTTAATTAATTACAACAAATTATTTTCTAAGGGTGGCTCCCCGAGGCTCAGATACCCAAAGAAAAGTAATGTGTTGTAAATTCAATTGGACGGCTCCCCGAGGCTCAATCCAATCAAACATGACAATTTCAATTAAAAATTGGGAAATTAAATTACAACAACTAACTTTAAATTGGACGGCTCCCCGAGGCTCAATCCAAAATAAAGAATTTTGTTGTCAATTTAAAAACCAATTCAAATTTAATTGTCAATTAACTGTCCATGAATTTGTCTAGACTTTCTTAAAAGAAAGTGCCCAAAATTGCGAGATTTCGAAAATTGATTTTCAGAATAATTGCAAGTTTCCGGTACAAAGAAAA
This sequence comes from Boesenbergia rotunda, assembly GCA_024364735.1. NCBI lineage: Eukaryota > Viridiplantae > Streptophyta > Magnoliopsida > Zingiberales > Zingiberaceae > Boesenbergia > Boesenbergia rotunda. The sequence goes on along the minus strand of JAGFNQ010009296.1, from coordinate 17,103 downwards.
CTTACATATTTCCAAAATTGGAAAATTTCTAAAATAGAAAAATTTCCAAAATTGGAAAGTTTCCAAAGATGGGAAGTTTCAAAATTATTATAAACTTTCAGAAAATAGAAAATTTCAAACGTTTGCGAAATTTCATGAGGATTTCCAAACTTTGAAATTCCTAAATCTAAAATTTATTATAATTTGAAAGTTTCCATAATTGAAAAAAATTTTCCGAAATTGAGATCATGACAAAGTTTTCCACAAAACAATTATTTGATTAAGTCGAACACTAACCGGCTCTGATACCACTGTTGGGACCGGGTGCATGTCGACAAGGATACGAGTTCGTAAAATTTAAAATTTTTACGTGCAGCGGAAGAGTTTGCATAAAATAATTTCCTAAATTATTTTAACTTCGTATCTAGCATGCAACCTTATAGTGTATCGACATAATCATGAAATAATATTTTGCGGAAAAGTAAACTAATTTACTTTTATACCTCGCGTAACTTGAAGAAAGGGCGAGATCCAACCGTAGCGTCCCTTGGAAGCTTCGACTCTATTCGCGTCCACGCCGAGTTCTCTTCGGGATGACTTCGCAAAGTCACGAGTTTTGTGCCGACGAGAACTACTAGATTCTCGGAAGGCACAACTAGAAGGTTAAGAGAAAAATTAGGAAAACTAACCAACGAAGTAACGGAATCGAATTCCGGGAAGAGAGGAGTCGCTATCCGCTTCTTCTTCTTCGTGTTCGAGTTCTCCTTCTTCTTGAAAGCTCACGCCAACCTCAAGGGGAGGAGAGGGTTGTGCCGGCCCTAGGTCTCCTTGTGGGCGCCGACCCTAAGGGAGGAGAGGGGAGGAGAAGAGAAGAGATTAAGAGAGAGAGGGAGAGAATAATTAATCTCTTAATTAGTTGATTGGAATTAAGGGCTAGCCTTTGGTTCCTTTATATAGTAGCAACTCCTTTGCTAAGTCTCCCTCTTAACCGAATTAACGGAATTAGTTATAAGAAATTTATCTTATAAATTTTCTTATTGCTTATTCCTTTTAAGCCTAGTCTTATTATAAACAATTTATAATAAAACAAATTAGTTATCATAAGAGATTTATCCTATAAATTCTCTTATGAATTTTATTATAACTAACTTTATAATAAAACTAATTATTTATCATAAGAAATTTATCCTATAAATTCTTATGAATTAATTCCGTTTAAACTAAGTCTTTATTATAAACTAATTTATAATAAAAACTAATTCTTCTTCTCTTAAAATTATGGAATAAATTTTATAAGAAATTTATAAACTTTCTTATTATGGATAAATCAATTCATAATTGATTTTATAAAATTAAAATAAACCCAATTCACGGATTATTTTAACTTCCATAAAAAGAATGAATTTCTACAAATTTATTTATATAAATTTCTTTATACAAATTTATTTCTCCATAATTTATAAAATAAATCGTACTAGATTTATTTAATTAATTAAACCAATTAAATTGGTTTATTCTCCCTTTAATGGCCGGCCACCCAAGGAGGGTTAACACCCTCTTTGGCCGGCCAAAACCGACCCGAACCGATCGCGAATTAAACTCATTTAATTCGCCCAAAAAGCCTTCAAAAGACTTAGCCATTTTTAGCTTCCATTGCGCCTCTGACTAACTCAGATTCGACTTATTTCTCTTGATCGGAAAATCTAATTTTCAACTCATTTTAAATCCCTCGGATTACTCGTAGTGCGTGTGACTAAATAGGCTTTCGATTTATGTTGGTCGTCTATAATTTAACTAATTATAGAACGATCATGAGTGGCACCTAGTAGTACATCATGATCCCCAATTAATCGAAAGATCAACGGTTTGACCTCAGAAGAAATTATTCTGAAACCCTTCAGCAGCTCTAATGAATCGTGCCCCATTCCCTTCACCACCTTATACCCACTTGGTTCAGGACACGGTCTATGGTGTCAGTCCCCACTAGGCTGACTACGTCACACCTAGCCCAAGTAATGTCTTATTCGCCCTTTGGATTTCTAATTACTCTCATGTATTTTAGAGACTCTCACTCTAAACATGATATGCTCTGGCCAGAGGCTTTGAGTAATAATCCGACGATAGGCCTGGGTATACATCTCCTCGCAAGGAGTGGTGAATCCTTTGTAGGCTGTTCAAACATCTTCGGGCACTTCGGCTTATACCCGATCATCCTGGGTCCACACCTCCTTGGAGATGCTTGCTTAAGATGTCAAAGTATAAGTCTCCATGACCAAGATGACTTGAACACCGCAAGTCAAAGGAACATCGCACTTAAGCCGCAGTAAGATCTTCATTGACATATATACATGTAGATTCCCATATGAAGTCTTACAGCTAGTCACTCCAATGAACTAGTTCCCTTAACTAGCATCCATGTTTATCTCCGGACATCCCAATGTCACCAGCCAGTGAGAATCAGCTGATTAGAGAATAACCCATGCTAGTCTCAACAGAATTGATAGTGTCCGTTTTTATCAATTCATCGACTAGGGATATTTTCAATACTTCACATTTGCGCATTTAGAGATAATCACTAGTTATGATCTCATCACAAATTCTCTTATGCTGTGAGTTGTATTGCGGACATTCAGTAGATGAGTTTAAGATCCCAATCAAATACACAAGCATGTATACTCAAATAGTGAATTATCATTTATTAATATAAATGTTTTACAATCATAAGGCGATTGCCTTAGGACACTTCTCTCATATCACTAACACTTGCAATAATGGAACATCGGTTACATATTGCCCCGGAGAACTGGCCGATCAAACAAAAGGATCATCATTTCGGGTGGATCAAGATCAAATCATCTGAGAAGAGGTTAGAGGCTGTTGGAGGCTAAACATATTTGAGAAATACAATACCCTACCTGGCTATCTAACATGATGCTAGTTTCGAAATCCTTTAGTAAATTGCGAGTCTGCATCAATTTTCGAGATTGCACAAGACTTGTCCTAAAGGCTTCTATCCTCTTTCACACATCAATCAATTTGTAGACTCTACCTTCAGACACTAGTACATATCGACCCTTGATGCTTATCAAGGATATCACCAAATACCCCTTGCCAAAATTGATCAGAGCAAACTCAGTTTTATCACCACGGAATGACACTTTTTCGGCTCACTACATATCGACGATTGTTGGACAAAGTATTCGCCAACCAACTGAGGTGAAATGTAGAGATATATGTAGATGACATTTTGATAAAATTTTTAAATGCAGGGGACTTGGTGCCCAACATAGAGGCAACCTTCGTCACTCTTGGAAATACCAGATGAACCTAAATCTGAAGAAGTGGACCTTCAGCGTCACCAAAGGGTGTTTTTTGGGGCTATATCGTCACCAAGCGAGACATTGAGGCAAACTCAGATAAGATCAAGGTGATTCAACAAATACAACCTCCACAAAATCTATGGGAGGTACAAAGGTTGGTAGGGAGAGTGATCGCCCTACCACGCTTCATATTGCGCTCTGCCGATTGAAGCTTCCCTTTCTTCAAAATATTACACCGAGCAACCAAATTTTGATGGGACGAGCATTATAACCGGGCATTCCATGAATTGAAGGATTATATGTCACATCTCCCTACCTTAGCTAAATTGCATCCTAGGGAGAAATTATGGATCTATCTTGCTCTATCAGACATAGCGGTAAGTTCTGTACTTGTCAAAGAAGAAGCGGGAAATCAATAGCCAGTATATTATGTAAGCTATCTATTTAAATGCCCTGAGATTCATTATCCCAACCTTGAAAAATTAACCATGAGCTTAACTTTGACAACGAAGAGCTTGAAACATTAGTTTCTGTCTCATTCTATAGTTGTCTTCACAGACACCCTGTTAGCTATCGGACAACTCATAAAGTGCACAATGCAATTTAGTGAGTACAATATCGAGTATCAACCTTGGTCATCACTTAAAACACAAGTTTTGCCTATTTCTTAGTGTTGGCTCGTATGGCCGGTTAGAAGGAGGGTTGAATAACCCTGCAATCAAAAGTTAGTATTTTCTCTTACTTTTGTTTAGCAAGGACAAAACGGTTAATTGATTAAATAAAATAATAACATAAAATAAAGGAACTCTGAGAATTACTTAGTTATAAGCTAGGTTGTTGTTAATCTAAGACAATTAAAGCTTACTACGAACACTCCTTCGTTGAAGGTGGAGAAGTCCCTTATAGAATTTGGAAAGCTCAGAAAGTATAGAAAATGATTATAAGTTGTGTGTTTCATTCCTACCTCTAGAGGGTATTTATAGTGTTTTGGTCACAAGTGATCATTGATAATGTGACATCTAGGACACCTCAGTTGGATAAGAATTTATCGATGCAACCAACATCTGCTGACATTAGTTGTTGTTCACTTGAGGTGCCTCAGTTCTCACGAGGGTACCTCAGTTCACATTGAGGGTGGCTCGAGAATTGTTCATACGAGGCACCCTCAATCACAACTAAGAAGCCTCAGTTCGCTTTTGAGGTAGAACTTCTGCTAGACAATTGAGGCGCCCTTAGTCATAATTGAGGCACCTCGGGTCTTCAAAGTCAACTCTCGAGTTGTCCTTTTTCACTCCCACTCTCTTGGATGATTGTCGGTCGTCCAGAGTTGAGTTCACTCAAATTAAACTCCGGCCTTCTCCTCAACAGGCTTTCTCCTCAGCTTGTTATCCCTCGGACGTCGTGTGCATCCTTCTCACTCCACCATTGTACTCTTCCGTAGTTCCTCATCTCTCTGATGCACCGAGCTTGTTTACTCACTTCCTGTGCCATCTTTCTTGCTCATTGCATCTTCTACTCAACTTCTTCTACTCCTAAGTTCCTAAACACTTAGACACAAGCATCAAATACAAACATGACCTAATCTGACTCGGTTAATCATATCAAAACCAACTCAAAATACTTACACTTAGTAAATCACTACATACCGAGCACAAGGAGCCATAGAAGATATGTCGATGGATCTTCCTACAAAGAAGGTAGCAGTGCTAGAGTCATCCTTATCTTGAGAAGAAATCAAACTCACTATTCTGCTAACATTATGAGCTTTAACTATTGGGGTTGAAAGGTTGTAAACATAGTACCATATTGAAAATACATGGGAAAAGATTATGAGCTTATAAGGGAAAGATATCTCCATTGATAAGAGACATTTTGAGTAGAGCCCGAGAGAAAAATCATAAGGACTTAGGCCTAAAGTGGACAACATCATACCATTGTGGATATATCTAAATTCCTTTTGATCTAATAATTGGTATTAGAGCCAGGTCACTCTTCATGAAACTAATCATCGAAAGAAGCATGAGCTAAGCTATGATCCTGATCTAACCATGTGGGTTAAGCCTTGAACAAAGGAAGTATGGACTTCTGTGTCTTGATCAAGATGACCAGATACCAGGCAAGGCAATGAAGTCCTAGTAGGTCAGGTAGATCGAGGGGCAGAAAGTCCTGGTGGGTCGAGGATCAGACACCAAATGGAAAGACTTTTCGCTTGAGGGGGCATATGATCCTTTGTTTTAGTGGGGGGGGGGGGGGTAGAGAGATTATTGGAGATGTAACATTGCAAACATAGTCCCATATTGAAAGCACATAAGAAAGATCATAAGCTTATAAGAGAAAGATATTTCCATTGATATCAGACATTTTGGGTAGAGCCCAAGACAAAAACCATAAGGGCTTAAGTCCAAAGTAGATAATATCATACTATTATGGAAATATCTAAATTCCTTTTGGTTCTAACATTAACAACGAGTTTGAATATGAAGTATGCTAATATCTCTCAAGATTACTCAAAACGTGGGCACTGAAAGAGTTGTTGTGCACATGGATTCACAATTTTCTTTTTTGAAATGGTTCATATATTAAAAAGTGCAGTGAGGGAGATCCTCCACTTAGCACATGAGAACAAAACACATCAGATCAACCCCTTCACATCGACGTACATCAAAAACTCACATCACTTACTCATCTTCACAACCGACACATGGGCGACATCTCACACACCATCACAACCACATAAGGGCAGCACATCACACACACATCCCAACCCACACATGGGCACATCATCACACTCAAATCACAACCCACACATGGGCACAACACACTCACAAAATAGGTCATATTAGGCGAAAATCACAGCAAACATCAAGGAAAAAACTACTCAAAACAGCAGCATAACAACACATAGTAACCTCCACTAGCTTACTCTATCATGAGGTTATGTAGAGGTGAGGTCCACGAACCGGTGCACATGAATCTGGACCTTCCGAAAAGCATCCTCTATGTTGGTTGTTGCCCTCTCAAATCTGTATTTGTTCCTTGCCTGCCAAATAAAATATATTGCACTAGAGACGCCAAGGTGTTTTGCTTTGACCATTCTTCCCTTTCCTTTGTACCGCTGTCCCATTACTTGGAGAAGCTCTTCTACCGTCTTAAATCTGAAATTTATGCTGAACCATTGCTTTATCCTTTGCCATAAGGTACTAGCATAAGAACATGCAAAAAAAAATGATGTATTGTCTCCTCCTCTTGCCAACACATTAAACAAAGCTTGTTTTCTAAAAAATCCATTCTATCTGCTGTATGCAACATTCTTTGTGCAAGTAACCACATAGTAACCCGGTGCTTTGGCATGATTTCTGGCCTCCATAATGATCCCACCCAATGTGATTTGTCAATAGTTGTTTTGAGAAAACCATATGTCTTCCCCACTCCTTTACTTCTTGATGCAAACCATTCTATTAGCTTCATGTTTGCTTGGCCAAACCCATTTGATTTCAATCTAATCTTCTCTCTAATCTCTATTAACCTCTTTATCAATGGAGAATCACTTGGTTTTGCTTCCCTCTCGCAAAAATTATCCCCCTTTACATATTGTTGGTGCACCCATTTTATCCATAAAAACTCTTTTCTTGTTTGGATCTCCCATAGCATCTTACAAAGTAATACCTCATTCCATATTAATGGGTCTCTTAGCCCCAAACCACCATTTTCCTTTGGCAAGCATACCTTGTCCCACGCAATAGGTGGATACTTGGAATCCCACACAAACATTCGGCAAAGGGTCTTAATCTTCTCAATAACCACAATCGGAAGAGAGAGTATGGATAACCACTAACATTTCACCCCTTGGAGTATTGTCTTGACAAGTTCCAATCTTCTGGCTCGAGACAAAGTCTTCTTAGGCCACGCATTCATTCTTCTTGTGATTGCCTCCAAGAGTGGATCATAATTAGCAATGCGCAACTTCTCCGCCGCTAAAGGAATGCCCAAGTATCTAAAAAGGAAAAGACCCTTCTTGAAACCCGATTCTTTGCAATAGCCGACCCTTTGTGTTGTTGTCCACTCCCGCCATATAATCTTGTGATTTGATAGGATTGTCTTTGAGTCCTGCCTCCGCACCGAACTCCTCCAAGCAGTCCGCCAATAGCCCAATCGAAGATTCATCAGCGCGTGCAAATAGCATTATGTTATCTGCATATATCAAATGTGTAATATCAACTTCCTTGCATCTTGAATGAAAGTGAAAAGTGGGCTGATCGGATGCAACTTTTATCTTCCTTGATAGCACTTTGATACATAAACCAAAGAGGAGAGGAGAAATAGGATCACCTTGACGTAGTCCCCTTCTTCTGCTAAAGAACCTATAGACACCCCCATTTAAAGAGATGGAGTATGAGGTTGTCATGACACATTCTTTTATCCATTTGCAATATTGTTGGGGAAAATCAAAATCAACAGGAGCACTCATTAAGAAATCCCAATTAACCATATCAAAAGCCTTCTTTAGATCTACCTTGATCATGCATTTTGGAGAGATTCTTTTCCTTGCATACTTCCATAGTAGTTCTTGTGTAAGAAGGACATTATCCCTAATGTTTCTTCCTTGAACAAATGCCACTTGAGCTGGATTAAGTAAGAAATCCATCACTTTAGAAAGTTGGTTTGCTAATATCTTAGTAATGACTTTATAGAAGACATTGCAACAAGAGATCGGTCTATAATGTGCAACACTTTCCGCATGATCCCCTTTTGGCACTAGGGATATCAAAGAATGATTCCATTGTCACAACAACGTTCCCTCCTCAAAGAATTCCTTTACCGCTATAATAAAGTCTCCTTCAACTATATCCCATGATGAAGTGAAGAATTTTGCACCATAACCATCCGGACCGGAGGCTTTTTCACTCCCAATATCATATAACACCATTTTTTATCTCTTCATCACTAACCGGGCTGATTAAGGCATCACTTTCGCTTCAACTTAGGCATCTTCCTGTCATGGAATTGCTATCCATATGGGTACATTCCTCCTCTTGTCCAAGAATGCCATGGAAATAATCAACGAACTCCTCCGCAACATCACCCAAACTAGAGGTTTGCTCCTCGTTCCTTTTCTTGAGTGTTATGATGGCATTCCTTGTTGGATAGAGAAAACACGATAGAGGGGGGGGATGAATATCGTGAAAGCATTTCAGATAAAACTTTAATGGAATACGCAGCGGAAATTAAAAACACACACAAGGAACACAAGCATTTTTACTTGGTTCGGAGTCGTGGTCGGCTCCTACTCCAAGGCCCATGGTCCTTGACCATTTACTGCGGGCAATTCTATAAGGCGCAAAGTTTTACAGAGATTTGTACAGTAGTAGTGCAGTAAAAAGAACAATTTAACTCTTCGTTATTGACGTCCGGTGTGGATTATACTTCAGTGCGGAGGGTCGTCGTCGGCGCTAGAACCTCGAGATCAGAAGTTTCCGGAGCAGAGCGCTTAAGCGAAGAGCGTTGGGGCGTTGGAAAAGTGTGTTCTGAAGCCTTAGGGGTCGAGCCCCTTTTATAGCACTCCTGGGGGCGCCTGACACATGCCTTCGGATCCGAGAGCTCTCATCCAAAGCTCGGTCAGCGCTTATCCCTCCAGAGTCGGGCTCGGAGCTGACGGGGGTGCCCGGGTCGCTGGGGGCGCCCCGGTTGACTTGGTCTGCTGGCTTCTCGCTTGAATTCACTTCGATCACTTGTTTTGCTTGGACCCGGGGTGCCCGAGGCATCCGCCCGGGACCATCAGGGCACCCGGGAGCTTGAGGGCGCCTGGCCCAGTGAGCTTCCGAAGCGATTCTTGCTCAATTGGTTGTTTGTCTTTGACCTTGGGCGCCCGGGACCTCCCGGGCGACTAGCCCAGCTGCTACCCTCTCCTTTGGGGCATTCTGAGCTGCAGAAATACGTTCCTTTGGTCCCTGCATCCAAGGTTAGTTCCACAAAAAACAAGGCAAGAAATGTTAGGTTTATACAGCCTTAGCTGTCTTGGTTCTGACTTCGGGTCTCCCAAATGGAACCCTAGGTCGAACCGACGCCTACTGTTCCCTCGACAGGGAACACGTCCTCACCTACTCCTCTCAGGAGAGTTTACCTTTTGCCAACCGGCTCTTCCGGTTGGACTTTTGCCCAGTAGTCCTTCGCCAGGTGCCTAGCAGCCCTTCGCCAGGTCTTTGGTTCCTAGCAGTCCTTCGCCAGGTGCCTAGCAGTCCTTTGCCAGGTCTTAGACTCTTAGCAGCCCTTCGCCAGGTGCCTAGCAGTCCTTCGCCAGGACTTTGTTTCCTGGCAGTCCTTCGCCAGGTGCCTAGCAGCCCTTCGCTAGGACTTTGTTTCCTGCACACTTAATGAGCATATTAGATAACAAATAGTACTTAACTTTGAATCCTTTGCCAATATCAAAACAAGGTTCGATATGGTGCTTCCTGCACCAACAATCTCTCCCTTTTTGATTTATGACAACACAATTCAAAGTTAAGTAAAATCTTATAACAGTTAATAGTTAAGTAAAAACTTATATCAATTAATAACAAAAGATAAAAACACAATGAAGTATGAACAGAATAGATTTGAAAAAAAATCCTTTATTTCTCATAATACTTGTGTTATATAGTACTTAACTTTGACCTTTCCTCCCCCTTTGACATATATCAAAAACAAACATGGGTGAACAAGGTAAAATTTTGAAAAAGTTTTGCAAACCTGAATTTTGTTAAAAAAACTTTTACTTACAAGGCTTTGCAAAAAGAATTTTAGCAAAAATTTTGAAGCCAAATTTCCTTAAAAAAAAGTTCAACTTGAGAATTGGGAAAATTTTGTTTTAAAAGAATTTGTACACTTAGAAGAATATATTTGGAAATACTTTGTGTATTTTGAAAAACAAAATCTTTAAGAAATTTCTAGACAAGTTTTTCATCAAAAAAACTTTACTTAGAAACATTTGCCAAAATTTTCAAAAAGTTTTTGCTTAGACAAATTTTGTTTACTAAGAAAAAATTTTACTTAGGAAAAACATGCACTAAAAAAAATTTGAAACACTTAGAAATACTTAGGAAATTTTGAAGCACTAGAAATACTTGAAAGCACTTGAAGTATTTAGAAATTTTTGCTTTTTGAAACAGAGATAAATGTTTAACCAAAAAAACACTCCTTTCTCTCTTTCTTGCTCTCCCCCTGAAATATATTTTGAAATAAGTTTTAAGGAAAATGTTTGTGTATCAGAGCCTATGAGTTTTGAAAATATAAAAATACCTAGTATAATTCTTGAAAGCATAGCAAAAGCTTAAATTGCACCAACAAAACTCCACTTTGAAAGGTAAATTTTTTTTTTGTATTTGTAGGCAAGTCTTTGAGAAAATTCACGCGCTTAGAACATTATTGCCTTGAAAAGTATTAGTACTTTTGAAAACATTATATTTTGAAAATTAGAAGTACTTTAACAAGATAGTATGCCTTTTTGAAAATAGAAGTACTTTTGAACATAATATTTTAAGAAAATTTTAATATTATTTTGAAAACATAATACTTTACTTGACTTGGTTTCTTTTCCAGTCTGACACAATCCTAGAAAACCTTGTTAACTACAAGGACATTTCTCTAAGTGTCCTGGAAATCTTTCCAAGCTCAAGAGAAAGATTATTTAAAAAAAAACATTTTGAAAATAATAATATTTAGAAAAGATAATATTTGAAAGGAAAGTACTTGTGTTTTCAGAAGGATTTGAAAATATATGCATGAAAACATATCGCCTTGAAAAATTCAATAATTCTTTTAATTTGACCTCCCCCTAAACTTGATCCAGTCCTAGGAAGCTTGTTAACCACAAGTGTTCTTCCTCTAAGTCTTTAGGGTTAGGTTCAGATCAAAGGAATTATCTAATAATTTCAAAACATAATTGTCAGAAATTATTTCTTTTGATTTAGACTCCTCCTAAATTTGACACTTCCTAGGAGTCCTTTTAGATCATGATGAAGACTTCCTCTGTGTCCTTAAGGTTTGACAAAATCAAAAGGGGCTCAAGCACAATTCATAAAATGAACTTTGAAGTATTAACATTTAAAAAAATGAATAATTGAAAGACATATTTTAAAATGATAGCATAGTTTTCGAAAAACATGAGTGATAGTTTGAACACATAGTGTTTTTAAACTTCTTCTTTTAATTTGAACTCCTCCTAAACTTGACACAGTCCTAGGAGGCTTGTTGACCACAAGTTAATCCTCCTCTGAGTCTTTAGGGTTTAGTTCAGATTAAAGGAATTATTTAAAACAAATAATTACCAAAAAAACATTTCGAAGTGGACCTTCCTCTGTGTCTTTAGGGTTTATTAAAATCAAAAGAATAGTTTTGAATAACAATATGGTAATTTTCAACATAATTTGGAATGATAATAATTTTCCAAAGAGATAGTAATACACGAGGGTTTTTGAATCAAATTTTTGAAAACCTTATTTTGAGATGATACTAAATTTAGAGCATAAGGTTTTTTTTGAAAAAAAATCTAATTTTTTTGAAAAATATTAAAAAAATACCCTTGTATCCGACTCATCTGACTTTATCTAAGTGCTTGAAGGGTCTTCAGTATTGACTAGGTTTGACTAAGTTGACTTGGTTGTATCAATAATTGACCCAATCAAGTCCTAGGTCTTAGTATTAATTCAATCAAGACTTAGTTTGATGAGTTAATTTTGAAAACAAATGAAATTCAATTTTTGAAAAATGTTGAGTGGAAAACATATAGAGTTAATTTAGAATTAATTTTAGAAAAAAATTGAGTTGATTTTGAAAAAGCATTGAACTATATAATTAGGTTCTAGTCATCTCACCCAGTTCTACATGACAAAACAGGTTACCTTATCTGTTTTATGAGATGTTTTAACAAAAATAAAAATTTTAGGTTTTAAAACATGGTTAATTTTAAAAGGTTAAATTAATTTTGAAAACAATTAGTTTTGAATTTATTTTGAAAAAGAATATTTGAATCTAAGATTAACTGAAAATTTATGTTAGATTCGAATTTGGCAAATAGTAAACTGAATTTGAATTTCAAAAATTGGCTTCTAGGTCTTGGCGAGGCACAAGGCCTTCTTTGGTCGTAGCCTTATTGGATCATCAACCCTTTCCTTGACAAAGTCTTTTAATAAAATTTCATTTTCAAAATTACTTTTTAAGAAATTCTGGTCTAACTAGCTTAGGTCTTGGATCGGTAGCTTTGGCTAGTTTCACCAGTCTAAAGAGACCAAGTAGTGTATACTTGACCTTATTAGAAAAGGCTTCCCTAATGTACTATCATCTCACCACCACCCAATACTATGTTGTTTAAATTTCAGTTAATTGATTTAGTCCTTATACTAACCAATTCTAATTCTAAGCAACAAAAAAAACAAGCAAACATGATAAAAAATGATCTAAGTTATATCATAATTGAAATAATACTCTAGATTTTTAAAATCAACAAGGTTGTGACTTATGTTTTCTAACATATTAATCTTAACTAATTTATATGAATTAATCATGTTATTTGAGATAAGTATTAGATTTTCAAATATTGAAAACTTACCTTTCCCGATCGTTTGTCCAGTACTCTTGTAATGATCACGAGCTAATCAGACCAGATTGGGTCGATCTCCCTCATTGTCTTCTGATTCCGAGTCTGAGTCGGACTTGGGTACAGGTTGAAGCTTCTTCTTTGGAGTTTTCCCTGCACTTGAAATTATACCTTCCTCGACCATTATAGTATCAGTCTGATTATTTAATTGTAATTCTGGAACAAATTCAAAATTGGTTACCATTTTTGTCTCAGTCACTTTGTCTTCTGACTCTGGCTCGAATTCGCAGTCAAGTATGAATTCTATCTCATCTTCTGATCCGGAGTCAACTTTGAAGTCGGGTGCTGACTCTTCTAAGATCTCAATATCGGAGCTCTCTTCATGTAGATTGATTAGCTTTTCCCACATCTCCTTGGCATAAGTAAAGGATCCGACCCGCTTCAATTCTTCTTTGGTCAGGTCATATTGTAAGATTACTGTTGCCTTAGCATCAGTGTCGATCTTCCTTAGAGTTGGTTCACCCAATTTATCCCAGGCGATCGCTGTTCCATCTTCTGTGGGGAATGTGAACTCCGTTTGGATTATCAACCATAAATCTAAATTGGCCTTCAAGTGGGCTTCCATTAGACTTCTCCAGGAATTGAAATTTTCGCCAGAGAAGAGCGGTGGACAGGCACTGTTCCATTCTTGGTTGGCCATTTTGTTTAAACCTCGTACGCAAGAGAAATAACACAAATGCACCAAGACTTGGTCTTGGATTAGTAGTGCGGGAGGTAAAAAAATAGCCCAACAAAAATATTGCACGAATTTCGAGGTAAAATAATAATAAAATATTAAAAAGTTTGAGACAAATTTTTAAAAATGTTAGCTTTATCAATTCTGAAAAAGTAAGACTTCAATATTTGTGAGAAATTTTGCTCGAATTAAGGTTGCACGAATTTGTGAGCTGACGGGGGTGCCCGGGTCGCTAGGGGCGCCCCGGTTGACTTGATCTGCTGGCTTCTCGCTTGAATTCGCTTCGATCACTTGTTTTGCTTGGACCCAGGGCGCCCGAGGCATCCAGGGCGCCCGGGACCATCAGGGCGCCTGGGAGCCTGAGGGCGCCTGGCCCAGTGAGCTTCCGAAGCGATTCTTGCTCAATTGGTTGTTTGGCTTTGACCTTGGGCGCCCGGGACCTCCTGGGTGTTGGGACCGGGTGCATGTTGACATGGATACGGGTTCGTAATTTTTAAAAATAATTACGTGCAGTGGAAGAATTAGCATAAATAATTTCTCAAATTATTTTAACCACGTATCTAACATGCAACCTTATGATGTGTGGACATGATCATAAATTAAAATTTTGCAGAAAGTAAACTAATTTACTCAATACCTCGCGTAACTCGAAGTAAGGGACGAGATCCAACCGTAGCGTCCCTTGGAAGCTCCGCCTCTATTCGCGTCCACGCCGAGTTCTCTTCGGGATGACTTCGCAAAGCCACGAGTTTTGTACCGACAAGAACTACTAGATTCTCCAAAGGCACAACTAGAATATCAAGAGAGGGAGATGGAAACTAACCGCCAAGTAACGGAATCAAGATTCCGTGAAGGGAGGAAGGAGTCGCGACCCGCTTCGTCTTGGTGGTGGCTCTCGGCTAGGGAAGGTGGCGCCGACCCTAGAGAGAGAAAGGGGCACCGGCCCTAGAGAGAGAAAGGGGCGCCGACCCTAGAGAGACAAAGGGGTGCCGACCCTAGAGAGAGAAAGGGGCGCCAACCCTAGAGAGAGAAAGGGGCGTCGGCCCTAGAGAGAGAGGGAGAGAATAAGGGAGAGAGAGAGCTTGCTAATCTCTTGATTAATTGGAATTCAAGGCTTGCCTTTGGTTCCTTTATATAGTAGCCTCTCCATTGCCAAGTCTCCCTTTTAACGGAATAAATTTTCATAAGAAATTTATCCTATAAATTTTCTTATGAATTATTCCGTTATGCCAAGTTTTATTATAACTAAATTTATAATAAAAACAAACACATCTCTCCTTTTATTATGGAATAAAATTTACAAGAAATTTATTATATAAAATTTTCTTATCATGAAAAAATCAATTCATAATTGATTTTATAAAATAAAATAAACCTATCCATGGTTCATTTTAATTTCCATAAAAAGAATAAATTTCTATAAATTTCTTTATATAAATTTCTTTATATAAATTTCTTTATATCAATTTACTTATCCATAATTTTATAAAACAAATCGCACTTGATTTATTTTATAATTTAAACCAAATAAATTGGTTTCCCTCCATGTGGTGGTCGGCCAAACCAAAGGGGTTGGGGACCCTCTTTGGCCGGCCAAACCAAGCCGCCTCCTCGCGAATTAAACTCATTTAATTCGCCCAATAAGCCTTCAAAAGACTTAGCCATTTTAAGCTTCCGATGCGCCTATGATAAATTCAGATTCGACTTATTTCTCTTGATCGGAAAATCCAATTTTCAACTCGTTTTAAATCCCTCGGATTACTCGTTGTGCGTGTGACTAAATAGGCTTTCGATCTATGTTGGCCGTCTATAATTAACCAATTATAGAACGATATGGAGTGGCACCTAGTAGTACATCATGATCCCCAATTAATCGAAAGATCAATGGTTGACCTTAGAAGTAATTCTGAAACCCTTCAGCAGCTCTAATAATCGTGCCTCATTCCCTTCACCATCATATACCCACTTGGTTCAGGATACGGTCTATGTGTGTCAGTCCCCACTAGGCTGACTACGTCACACCTAGCCCAAGTAACGTTCTCTCATCCTTTGGATTTCTAATTACTCTCATGTATTTAAGAGACTCATACTCTAAACATGTCATGCTCTGGCCAGAGGCTTTGAGTAACAATCCGACGATAGGCCTTGGGTATACATCTCCTCGCAAGGAGTGGTGAATCCTTTGTAGGCTGTTCAAACATCTTCAGGCACTTCGGCTTATACCCAATCATCCTGGGTCCACACCTCCTTGGAGATGCTTGCTTAAGATGTTAAAGTATAAGTCTCCATGACCAAGATGACTTGAACACCGCAAGTCAAAGGAACATCGCACTTAAGCTGCGGTATGAACTTCACTGACATGTCTATATATAGACTACCATGTGAAGTTTTACAGCCAGTCACTCCAATGAACTAGTTCCCTTAATTAGCATTCATGTTTATCTCCGGACATCCCAATGTCACCAGCCAGTGAGAATCAGCTGATTAGAGAATAACCCATACTAGTCTCAACAGAATTGATAGTGTCCGTATTTATCAATTCATCGACTAGAGATATTTTCAATACTTCACAATTGCACATGTAGAGATAATCACTAGTTGTGATTCCATCACAAATTCTCTCATGCTATGAATTGTATTGCGGACATTCAGTAAATGAGTTTAAGATCCCAATCATATACACAAACATGTATACTCAAATAGTGAATTTTCATTTATTAAAATAAATGTTTACAATCATAAGGCGATTGCCTTAGGACACTTCTCTCATATTACTAACACCGGGCGCCTAGCCCAGCTACTGCCGCTCTCCTTTGCGGCGTTCTGAGCTGCAGAAACATGTTCCTTTGGTCCCTGCATCCGAGGTTAGTTCCACAACAAACAAGGCAAGAAATGTTAGGTTTATACAGCCTTAGCTGTCTTGGTTCTAACTTCGGGTCTCCCAAATGGAACCCTAGGTCGAACCGACGCCTATTGTTCCCTCAACGGGGAACACGTCCTCACCTACTCCTCCCAGGAGAGTTTACCTTTTGCCAACCGGCTCCTCCGATTGGACTTTTGCCCAGTAGTCCTTCGCCAGGTGCCTAGCAGCCCTTCGCCAGGTCTTCGGTTCCTAGCAGTCCTTCGCTAGGTGCCTAGCAGTCCTTCGCTAGGTCTTAGACTCCTAGCAGCCCTTCGCCAGGTGCCTAGCAGCCTTCGCCAGGACTTTGTTTCCTGGTAGTCCTTCGCCAGGTGCCTAGCAGCTCTTCGCTAGGACTTTGTTTCCTAGCAGTCCTTCGCCAGGTGCCTAGCAGCCCTTCGCTAGGACTTTGTTTCCTGGCAGTCCTTCGCCAGGTGCCTAGAAGCCCTTCGCTAGGACTTTGTTTCCTGCACACTTAATGAGCACATTAGATAACAAATAGTACTTAACTTTGAATCCTTTGCCAATATTAAAAAAAGGTTCGATATGGTGCTTCCTGCACCAACATTCCTTTTTGTTATTTCTTTTGACCACACTA
>JAGFNQ010009295.1:46119-78576 GCA_024364735.1 Boesenbergia rotunda | reverse complement strand
TTTAAGAAATTTATCTTATAAATTTTCTTATTGCTTATTCCGTTTAAGCCTAGTCTTATTATAACCATTTATATAAAACAAATTAGTTATCATAAGAAATTTATCCTATAAATTTTCTTATGAATTTTATTATAACTAACTTTATAATAGAACTAATTATTTATCAGAAGAAATTTATCCTATAAATTCTTATGAATTAATTCCGTTTAAACCAAGTCTTTATTATAAACTAATTTATAATAAAAACTAATTCTTCTTCTCTTTAAATTATGGAATAAATTTTTTAAAAAATTTATAAACTTTCTTATTATGGAAAAATTAATTCATAATTGATTTTATAAAATTAAAATAAACCCAATTCATGGATTATTTTAATCTTCCATAAAAGAATAAATTTCTATAAATTTATTTATATAAATTTCTTTATACAAATTTATTTATCCATAATTCATAAAATAAATCGTGCTTGATTTATCTTATTAATTAAACCAAATAAATTGATTTAATTCCCTTTAATGGCCGGCCACCACAAGGAGGGTTAATACCCTCTTTGGCCGGCCAAAACCGACCCGAACCGATCGCGAATTAAACTCATTTAATTCGCCCAAAAAGCCTTCAAAAGACTTAGTCATTTTAGTTTCTATTGCGCCTCTGATTAACTCAGATTCGACTTATTTCTCTTGATCGGAAAATCTAATTTTCAACTCGTTTTAAATGCCTCGGATTACTCGTAGTGCGTGTGACTAAATAGGCTTTCGATTTCTGTTGGCCGTCTATAATTAACTAATTATAGAACGATCATGAGTGGCACCTAGTAGTACATCATGAACCCCAATTAATCGAAAGATCAACGGTTTGACCTCAGAAGAAATTATTCTGAAACCCTTCAGCAACTCTAATGAATCGTGCCCCATTCCCTTCACCACCTTATACCCACTTGGTTCAGGACACGGTCTATGGTGTCAGTCCCCACTAGGCTGACTACGTCACACCTAGCCCAAGTAATGTCTTACTCGTCCTTTGGATTTCTAATTACTCTCATGTATTTTAGAGACTCTCACTCTAAACATGATATGCTCTGGCCAGAGGCTTTGAGTAAGAATCCGACGATAGGCCTGGGTATACATCTCCTCGCAAGGAGTGGTGAATCCTTTGTAGGCTGTTCAAACATCTTCGGGCACTTCGGCTTATACCCGATCATCCTGGGTCCACACCTCCTTGGAGATGCTTGCTTAAGATGTCAAAGTATAAGTCTCCATGACCAAGATGACTTGAACACCGCAAGTCAAAGGAACATCGCTCTTAAGCCGCAGTAAGATCTTCATTGACATATCTCCATGTAGATTCCCATATGAAGTCTTACAGCTAGTCACTCCAATGAACTAGTTCCCTTAACTAGCATCCATGTTTATCTCCGGACATCCCAATGTCACCAGCCAGTGAGAATCAGCTGATTAGAGAATAACCCATGCTAGTCTCAACAGAATTGATAGTGTCCGTTTTTATCAATTCATCGACTAGGGATATTTTCAATACTTCACATTTGCGCATTTAGAGATAATCACTAGTTGTGATCTCATCACAAATTCTCTTATGCTGTGAGTTGTATTGCGGACATTCAGTAGATGAGTTTAAGATCCCAATCAAATACACAAGCATGTATACTCAAATAGTGAATTATCATTTATTAATATAAATATTTTACAATCATAAGGCGATTGCCTTAGGACACTTCTCTCATATCACTAACAGTTGTCCCCCGTCTCCTTCCCCTAGACCGAGATCGGGACCAGTGTCGTGTCTCGTTCTCTCCCGATGACCTCCATCTGGGAGAAAGGCTTTGCCGAGGGGAATTTCGGCAATACCCCATCTTCTTCCACTTCTTTCGAGGTTTGGGGTCTGCTTCTTCACTCAGTTTTTTCTTCAAGGCATTACACTTGTAACGCCCGCCTTTTTCCCACACCTCGTGGTGTGGCGAGATAGGCGTCGTTACGCTAAACATACATGTGCATAAAACATCTTAATGCAGCGGAATACTTTTTTTTTCCTACACATGCTTAAACTTGTCATTCATGAACCTAGTGTCATTGGACTTAGCATATTAGCAACATGCATGGCATCATATCATAACTTAACCATTCCATAGCTTATTCATCATTATCATGAGCAACAAGTAACTTATCCGTAAACATAGCATCATAAGTATTAAGTCATTCAGTAGGCATAACCATTATAACCGTAGCATAGAATCTAAGGAGGCATTCCCAAGACCCAAGACATGCAATATGCGTAACCAAAAAGGATCCTTTGCCAAGTCACCGCCACACACACACTTGCTCTTGCCTCTCCTGCTGCTTCTCCTAGTAACCTCATGCTTGATCTGCGGTACGAGGAAAATAAACTATAAGCACACAGGCTTAGTAAGACCCTTTCCTACTCACTAAAAATCATACGTCACTTAAGCATAAACATATCAAGTGTCTTGACATAACATAACTTTGAACATAAACTTAATCATGATCATAGCATAAGTCATAAGCATAAGAGCAACTACATAGCATGATTCCTAACATAACCGTAGACCTACAACATACTTAGCATGACATAAATCTTATCATACATGAACATAAGGCACACTTATACATGACATAATTCTTAGCATACATGAACATAAGGCATACTTATACATAGCATAATTCTTAGCATACATGAACATAAGGCATACTTATAGATGACATAATTCTTAGCATACATGAACATAAGGCATACTTATACATGACATAATTCTTAGCATACATGAACATAAGACATACTTATACACGACATAATTCTTAGCATACATGAACATAAGACATACTTATACATGACATAATTCTTAGAATACATGAACATAAGGCATACTTATACATGACATAAGATATGAGCATAAACACAAACATAAAATATACTTACCCTGGCGTGATGCATAACATGGATGTATGAATGAGTCAAATGCATTTACTACATAAGGATGCTTAGTTTTAAAACCATACTTTTAAGTGCTTAACATAAACATAACATCATTGGGGTCCCCGGCTTGTACCACATTCATACATCATAAGCGCGCATCCCTAAGTAAATATGAGGTAGCTAGCCTCAACCTACTAGGGTAAGGACAACATAGTCGGTAGTCCTAGAACCGGGGCGTTCTGAAGGTGCCCATCCCTGTTGCACAACTTCGGTAGTGCTAGAACCGTGGACAGCTTCGGTAGTCCAGAACCGGGGCGTTCTTAAGGTACCCATCCCTTGGACCCTTACTTCGGTCCGGTACAAGCCCCATTTATAAAAGAAAATAACTATGCATGCTTCATCATTCATACTTATCATTCATACTTATCATTCATACTTATTTCATATCATCGTTATACCTTCATCATTCATACTTATCATTCATACTTAAGGCATAACCATCATCTTCATTCATACTTATCATTCTTTATTCATAACATAGGACATACATGCATAATCATGTTTCTAGTCATAACCTTATCCGGTTTCATAAAGCTTGCATGATCATGATACATAATAAACATACACCTCATACATGATACATTTCCTCTTGCATACATAATCCTAGTATTCATCATAAGACATGGATGGTAAGCTACATATAAACCTAACACATACTACTAGGGTTCATGGCATTCATCATAAAACATGCATATACCTTCATGAATCATAAATCCATTATAAGCATTTATCAACATACATGCATCATTCTATTTATCATAACATACTCCTACATCAATTATATGTATTCATGGTATATGATCTAAATATTCATGATTAAAACATAACCTAAAATCAACCATACAAAGTCATGTTATATAACACATAAACTAAGATTTTAGTCACATGGAGGCCCTTACATCATGCTTAACAATGTACTAGCATCATGGTAACTTATAAACATGCATTCATGAGACCTTAACCCAAACCAAACCCTAGGTTTGGGTCTTGGCCGAATGTCCTAAAGGACCATGGGTCCATGGAAAATTTGCCTAGATCATGATTAACATCCCTTACCTACATATCATGCCATAGAAAAATCATTTAAACCCTTGATTGGACTTAACCCCAAGTCCTAGGCCTAAAGCAAGGGTTGGCCGAAACCCTAGAAGGGTAACAAGCCCATGGAAAAGTTCATTTAACATCATTCTTACCCATAAGGTATCATAAGAAACATATTAATCATGCTTGGAAAGGTTGGAGTTTCCCCTAGCCCCTTGACCTTGATGTGGCCGAAAGCCTAGAGGGTTGTTAGGGTGCCATAAAACTTCAAAAATCATACTTTTATACTTCACCTATCATGGGTAACCATTTGCAAATATAAAGAAAGTCTTTAACATGATTTCTATCCCCAAACAAGGCTTGGCCGAAACTTCCATAAGCCCTAACCATGGATATTTTTCCAACATATCATGCCAACAAAACTTAGATCATGATAAATATCTTGAAAGCTATCATACCACAGGTGAGGGGGGTCTTACCTTCCTTGATCTTGCTTACAAACTTTGAATAGAAGATAACAAGAGAACCTCCTTGTCTCTAAACTCTCCCTTAGTCCTTGTATCCTTGTAGGGGGGCCTTAGATCTTCAAGATGGGGCTTATGTGAACTTTTCCCAAGGGAGAAGGGGGGCTTGAGGTTTTCGGCTAGAAGGGAAGGAAGAAGAAATGAAGAGGAGAAGGGAAGTTGTAACTCCCTTGCCATCTTTATACCACTTTAAAAGGGGTAAGTGAAGAGTCATGGTGTCTCTTCTTTTGATGACTCTTCATTTTTCCCAAGCCTTAACTAAGATCCACTTCATTCCCTCATAGCACTCCCTTGCTAGGTGAATTGGTTAGTGCATGCTTGATTGTACAAGAGGTCCAAGGTTCAATCCTTGGTGCATGCTCTAATTTCCTATTTTATTTTATTTTTATTTTATTTCCCATTATTCTGAAATTCCTTTAAAAATTCCCCAATAATTATGTTAATATTTCTCATAAAAATCCATTTATTTTTATATTAAATACTACCTAAAACTCACCAATAATCATGGTACTAGAAAGCCCATATAAAGCTCATTAATACTTAGCTTCTCAATTTAAATGAGAAAACATGGGTTCCTAGGCTAAGGTTCATAATGATATTTTTAGGTCCTTCGGAAAATTATCTAGACATGCTTAATATTTTAAGGGAAATATTAAGAAAATTTTCCGGGTCGTTACAACACTCCTCGGCGGAGTGTGTCATACTACTGTGGAAACCGCAATACTTCATCAGTGGCTCGGGCTGCTGAGTATCCACTATCTCGACCAACTTTCGCCTGCCAGCCCACTGGTCCTTCCCTAGGTGAAGGTATTTTCGTCGAGTCGGGGCCAGGGGTTCCCTCCTCTTGAACCGGGTAACGACCTGAGGGAGGACTCCGGCTGGTTCCTTACAAAGGGCGAACTGCACCTCCTGCACAATGACGTGCTTGACAGAGAGCCCTAGCAAGTCGTCAAAACTGGTGGGTTGCTTCTTCACTAGAGATCTGAAGAAATCCCCTTCCGCAAGCCCCTAAGTGCAGGCACTGACGAGGATCTCTGACGTCGCTGTTGCCACATCCTATGCCACCTAGTTGAACCGCTGGATGTACTCCTTGAGCGGTTCCTTCGACATTTTTTTTTAATCAAAAGGGAAAATTTTATTCCTGAGGGAAAGATCCATATTAGAAGGGGGACCAAACATGACCTTCTAATGCAGAATTACAAAAGACTCATAGAGATTTTACAAGTAATGCAAAAAATCTATAACAAACAGCTTTCTATATGGATCTATACAAAATCCCAGCTAGTTCCTTATAATTGCAAGCCTAACCTTAGAACAACATGCTTAACCTTTCGAGCAGCCATCTCCTGAAGAGTAGTACAACACTTCCGAAGTTCAAAAACGCGGCCTCTTGCAGTAACATTCCACAACTTCAAATAGATTCCAAAGTCCTTTTACAAAACATCCTCTAGTAGCGCGTTCCACTGATATCTTCGAAGATAAACCAACAATCACACCCGATGTTTACTTTAGGCAAGTGACTAGCCAAAAAATGGATTTGGGAAGTCTTTACCGTAGCCGTTACTACGGACTAGATAGATCTATAGAGGATATATTCACCCTCTTAGGCTTTTTGGCAAAGCCTCAGCCATCAACGGATTTTAAGCATCATTACCATAGCCGTTTGCTATGGAGTAGATGAATCAAATTTGGTGGATTCATTCACCATCTCCTGGCTGCCATTTAATATAACTGAAGAATACACCTTTGGCACGCCTCATCACAATACATCAACATGCAATCCCCCTCTCCAAAGGCATTTACCAGCTTTCACCAGATACAGCTGCATTCTTAGCACCTTCAGCTGAAACCCAGCCGCAGAGCTGTCTTGGTTTCTGTCAAACCCAACCTTGGCACGTATCAAACTTGCAAACAAATTTTTGAGACAGTGAGGAGCATATCTTGGAACGCATTTTGCAATCTAAGTTCTGAAACAAAACAATAATCTCCTCTACAAAGCATCAACTTTGAGTACTTTAGAATCCACTGCAGTTTGTCACTTCAGCTGAAACTTTTCCCCACAGCCAATCTGTCTTTGCTAAACTGACTAATGTAGCAAAAAATCATCACAATAGCATGGTTCAATCATCAACTTTGCAATCAAGACATTTACTAGTTTGTAACAGATTCAGCTGCCTTTTTGGCACCAGCTGAAACCCAGCCTGCCGCAGAGCTGTCTTATTTTCTGTCAAACCCAACTTGCTCATCAATTCAGAAACAAATATCAACTATAAATAAAGAGCAGCAGAGTACGTCAGCGTCAGCAAATTGAGATAGCACCAGAACTAAAATAGCTGAGGACAAAACCTATCTTGGCACGCATCATCAGCTTTGCAATCAGAATTTTAAAACAATAAAAAGAACAAGCAGGAAACCCCTCTGTAAAGCATCAACTTTGGATACTTTGAAATCCACTGGAGTTGACACCTCAACTGAAAACTTTTCCCAGCAGCTATCTGCCCACTGATTAATGCAGAAACATATATCCACCATAAGTAATGAGCTGCCGAGTATAGTAACAACCTAAGGTGGTAGATGACAAAAGATGTATCTTGGCAAGCATCATCACGATTACTTGATTTCTGCACCCAACATTTGCCTTCTGAATTCTGAAAACAAACATTAATCCCTTTATCGACCAAGCCTCAGTCTGTACTTTACTATGTTCTGAAATCCACTACAGTTATCACATCTCGCAATTCCCCAACAGCATGCTGCCCACTACAACTAAGTCTATTTGGTTTCTGAAGATTATGTTCAACCTGAGCAGACATGACAAGCCAAACTGTTCATTAGCTCAGAAACCTCAAACAAAATAAGGAACAACAAAATATAATAAATTCATCAAAGACTTGACACAGAATTAGTAGTATCACCACTGCAGTTCCAATTCTGAAAGACTTGGCACAGGACATAGACAATGCATCCAAACTAGCTCTATCAAACCTCAACCCAAATTATCACCAGAAAAAATAATTGAACAATAGCCATCTGAAAAAACCCGAGCATGGCTAGAAATCTGATCTATTATGAAGAAACCACCTCCATCCATTTTCCAAAAAAGACGTCTGTCTTCAAAACCATCAGTGTAGTTCATAGATCCATAATCATTTTGGCAATGCAACACCCTTGCCTAATTTCTTAAATTGATTTCTTTGAGAATCTGATATATGGCAGATTAATGCTATCAAGTTTGCAAATGCCAAAAAGAGCCTTATCTATCCCTGTAGCCTCCGAAATTTTGACAGCAGTGAGAAAAGCTTGATTTGCAAGGTAGTCCGCAGCTACATTTGCTTCTCTATGTACATGTGTAAATTGAACCCGATACCTCCGTATTATGTGATTGATTTTAAGTATCAAGTTGCGTAATTCCCAGGGGAAATACGAAGATTTTACAATTTTCAATGCTACGAGGGAATCAGATTCAAGCCAAAGAGGGAACCAATGGTTTTCCACACATAATTCCAAACCTGCTAATATTGCTTTCAGTTCAACCCTGATATTTGTTCCAATGCGAATCATTCCACATTTAGCTAGGAGGATCTGTCCTGCATGATTTCTGATGATGACACCATATTAGGAGGGCCCCGGGATTCCTTTAGAGCACCCATCTGTGTTTAGTTTAAAAGACCCATGACCCAGTTTCCTCCAATATACCACTGAAATGGTGGTTGTTGCTTTATTGGTTATCTGGAACCCCATCGCTTGAGCTGCCTTTTTACATCTCTTCCAATGATATTGTTTAATCAATTCTGATATCATTCCTAAATGTATATAGCTTTTGACCTTCCATATGATTTTGCTTGCCATTGGTTGTATCACTTGATGCTTAGCTTCATTTCTAGAACCCCATAGAAACCACACAATCAAGAAAGGTGTGGTCTCTTTAATATGTCCCTCCCGTGCCCAGGATGATCCCATTCGCCAACTATCAAAAAATAAGAATCTGTCAACCCCAAATAATTGAGCAAAATATGTCCATACCTCTTTGGCAACCACACCATTAAAGAATAAATGATCCCAAGTTTCAAATGACTTACAACAAAGACATTTTGAGGCAAGGTGTACACCCCTACTTTGCAAGATATCATCCACTGGAAGGTGTTTTCTCAAAAATTGCCAAATGAAAACAGATATACTCGGGTATAACAACTTACTCCAACAAGCACCCCAAATTATGCCTATTGGTTGTGCATTTCTGACACAATTCCAAGAAGATTTTGAAGAGAATTTACCATTCCACATAGGCTTCCAAACAAAATAATCCACAGTATTAGGAAGAACCTTTGCATGAGCTAGGCTTCCCTCCAGAACAGGGACCGCAACCTCTAACATTTCCTCCACTATTCTAGGCGAAACCACCTCCTGCAATTTGTCCACTTTCCATCCTTGATTATTTATGAATTCTGCCACTTTGCAATCTGTATTTCCAACCACCGTATGATGTTGATATAAAGGCCCTTGGTCCAACCAAGCGTCATACCAAAAACTAAGCTCACCATGTCCAATGATCCAACCAATGTTCTTTTCTGCTAGGCTACGTATTTTGATCAACCTGCGCCAAAAAGGGGAACATTTCCCATTTTCTTAAACTACAATTGGCAATCTCCTTCCACAATACATTTTAGCTAAGAAGCCTGCCCAAGGTGTCTTCTGCTCTCTAAATCTAAACCATAGCTTCATAGCAGTTGCTGTTGCAATATCAGAAAGCTTCCTTATACCCAGACCTCCTTCTAATTTCGGCTTACAAGCCTCTGCCCACGCCACCCAGTGGATCTTTCTACTTGATTGATTTGTACCCCAAAAGAAGTTTGCAAAAATCATTTCTAGCTGATAAAGAACTGATAACGGAGGTAAGAGAACTTGTAGAGTATACATTGGAACTGAGGATATCACACTCTGTATAAGTGTCAATCGACCACCATATGTTAATTTCTTAATATTCCAACCAAGAAGCTTATACCATGCCTTCTCAATGAGTGGTTGAAAATAGCTTGACTTTCTATTTCCAGCAGCAATAGGAACCCCTAAATAATAATAGGAGGAGAACCTTCCATGAAACCAGTAATTGCTGTAATTTGATTTCTCCATGCGCTATTAATGCTCTTTGAATGGAAAAAGAGACTTTTACCAGCATTAATAGATTGCCCTGAGCAGATCTCGTATGTATCTAGAAATTTCTTCATTCTCTTTACATTAGTGATAGCCCCATTCATTACAATTATGATATCATCCGCATATGTTAGGTGTGATATTTTGGCATCACATCCTGAAATAAAATATAACTGCGGGAACTTACAAAATAATTTGTCCAGACCTCTAGATAAAATTCAGCAGCAATTATAAATAGAAGAGGGGGATAAAGAGTCACCTTGTCTTAATCCTCGCTTAGAGTGAAAAAAACCCGTCAAATTTCCATTCACCTTAATAGAAAACCAACATTCAGTGATACAGCGACGGATTAACCCTACAAAGAGATTAGAAATCCCAAAAGCCTCCATAACTTTAAACAAAAAACACCATTGAACTCTGTCAAAAGCTTTGGCCATATCCAGCTTTAGAATCAAGTTACCACCTCTAACATGATAGTTCAACTTATGATTAAGCTCTTGAGCTAATACAATATTGTCTGAGATTAATCTTCCTGCTACAAATCCACTTTGAGTGGGAGAAATCAATTTATCCATAACCTATCCCAACCTTGAAGAAATTAGTTTAGAGATGATTTTATTGGAGACATTACACAAACTAATAGGCCAAAAGTCCTTCCACTGTTGTGCTTTATCTACCTTGGGAATCAAAACTATGGTGGTAGCCGTCATTCCTTTGGGCATTGAACTTCCCTGGAAAAAAATCCAAAACTGCCTCATACACATCCTCCTTTATAATTTCCCAACATGCCACATAAAATTCTACTGAAAACCCATCTGGTCCAGCCGCACTGTCTCTACCCATCTCCCATATAGTTTGTTTGATCTCCTCCAAGGTCGGCAATGCTGTATGATTAAAATTCTCACCTGCAGTTATGAGAGTAGGTATGCAATCAAAATTTACAGAATCACAGTTAAAATCTTCTCCAGTTAGCAGCTTTTCAAAGAAAACTGTAGCAGAAGCATAAATTTGTTCTGACTTGTCTAAACATACACCCTCCTCCCATATTCGAAAAATCCTACTTGCCCCTCTTCTTTTCTAAGCCAGACCATGAAAAAATTTTGTATTTCTTTCACCTTCAACTGCCCATTTGATCGCAGCCCTTTGTTTCCAAAAAGCCTCTTCCACATTGAGGGTTTGAAAAAGTAATGCTTGATGTTTTGCCCTATTTAGTCTATTTGTTTCCGTAGGATCTAAATCAAATTTCCTCTTTGCAATCTCAAAAAGCTCCTCTGTCCTCTTAATATTATCATGTATATTTCCAAAAACTTCCTAATTCCACCACTTCAGATGTGAGTTAAGCCTTTTCAGTTTATGTTGCAGTTTGATCAGTCCAGAAGTTGAGGATGGCAGCATCCAGTTTAGCCTAACAGTTTGCAAAAAGTTATGATGCTTGATCCACAAGTTTTGAAAGCAAAAAGAGGCAACCGACTTTGCAAACCAGGGAATGTGATCAATAGGGGACAATGGTCCAAAGCCACTCTACTCAGGTGTTCAATCCGTACCAAGAAATCCTTGTTGGTGCAGGCAGCACGTAAGTCGAACCTAGGTTTTGATATTGGCAAAGGGTTCAAAAGTTAAGATATTATTGTGATCTAATGTGCTCACTGAGTGTGCAGAACGAAGTCCTGGCGAAGGGCTGCTGGGCATCTAGCGAAGGACTGCTAGGCATCGAAACCTGAAGACCTGGCGAAGGGCTACTGGGCACCTGGCGAAGGGCTGCTGGGCACCTGGTGAAGGGCTGCTAGGAGTCTAAGACCTGGCGAAGGACTGCAAGGCACCTGGCGAAGGACTGCTTGGTACCGAAGACCTAGCGAAGGGCTGCTAGGCATCTGGGGAAGGACTGCTGGGCAAAAGTCCAATCGGAGGAGCCGGTTGGCAAAAGGTAAACTCTCCTGAGAGGAGTAGGTGAGGACGTGTTCCCCGTCGAGGGAATAGTAGGCATCGGTTAGACCTAGGGTTCCATTTGGGAGACTCGAAGTCAGAACCAAGACAGCTACAGCTGTAAAAATCTAACATTTCTTGCCTTGTTTGTTGTGGAACTAACCTTGGATGCATGGACCAAAGGAACGTGGTTCTGCAGCTCAGAATGCCCCAAAGGATAGGGGCAGCAGCTGGGCGAGGCGCCCGAGAGGTCCCGGGCGCCCATGGTCAAAGCCAAACGAGCAGTTGAGCAAGAATTGCTTTGAAAGCATACAGGGCCAGGCGCCCTGAAGGACCCGAGCACCCTGTATGTCCTGGGCCCCCTGGGTCCAAGCTAAGTTTTGATCGAAGCAAACTCAGCCGCGAAGCCAAGCATACCAAGTCAACTGAGGGCGCCCACAGTGTCCCGGGCGTCCCCGTCAGCTCCGAGGCCGATTCTGGAGGGATAAGCGCTGATCGAGCTTTGTATAAGGTTTCTCGGATCCGAAGGCACGTGTCAGGAGCCCCAGCGTCCAGGGCGCTGATGACCGCGTGTCGTACCGCGAGTAACAAATACAATTACAGTATCGAACTCCTCTAAACTAATGTAGCATAGAGTAACTCGAGTCGTCTCCCAACGAATGTAGTTGATACATGATAAACCTTAGGATCGTATGTTATTGCTTTTGGATTTTGGATATTAAACTGGGGTTTGGATTTGATCGTTAAGACTACGAAAAGAGATAGCAAAGTAGGTATAAAATCTAGTTCTAATTAAGGAAAGACAATGCAGGTAAGGAAATCTAATTTAACATAACTACAATTGCAGTAAAGAAATGATAACTTGAAATAAAGCATTAACAAAACTAAACATGGAACAAAAACCTACAGCATTAAAGAAATCTAATCTAACCTAACATAATTGTATTTAAATGAAGACATAAACATAAAACAATTAAAAGAGAAAAGACAAGCAAGAATTAAACCAAACAAAGCACATGGAATTAAACCTAACTATAGAAGCATTTAGTCAAACAACTTGTAAGCATTACTCAAAACGACATGACTGTGTGCAATTCTAAAATATGGGAGAACAATCCAATACAAACATTCATCATTTAACTCAAACAACCAACTATCAAAACAATCAATAACCGAATCAAGTTGAAACACACAAATTAATCCAGGAATGCTGTGCTGTGAAGGAAAAGCTGCTGTGAAGAAGCTGTGAGGAAGTTCTGTGAAACGTGGCTGCCGAATCTGATGAAGTAGGACTGCCAATCGGCCTTATGAAGAGGAAACTACGAAGGAATTGCTGTGCAGAAAATTAAGCGCTGTGCAGTAGCTGTTGTCTAGAAGATGAAATGCTGGTCGGATGCTGCTGAAAAGAAGCTACTATGAAAGAAATCTGCTGTGAAAAACTACTGCTGGAAATGAAGGAATTGCTGTAAAGAAGTGGATCACCGGTGGTGAAGGTAGATGATCGTCTCCCCATCCTGCCCTCCCTCCACCCGAGAGAGAGCTGGATAGAAAATCAGCTAGGGTTCGAACCCCGGGCCCTAGCTTGTGCGGTCGGTGGTGAGATGGAGGTGGATGGTCGCCTCCTAATCCTGCCCTCCCTCCACCCGAGAGAGAGCTGGATAGAAAGTCGACCGGCCGGCGGTGGAAAGATGGAGTGCAGCCGCCGACCTTGGTGGAGGAGATTGAGACTGTGAGAGAGCTTCGGGTACGAGATGTGTACGAATGGATCCCCCTTCCCTGGGAGAAGATGGAGTCGGGGTTATTTTCTCCCGCGAGCCGGTCGTGTAGGAATCTTTGATCCAGAGGAAAGTGATTGGGCGCCCTTCCTCACATGAGTCCGACCCAGCTCAGATTGTTGTTCGGCTCAGCAGCCCAGCGACCCAGCTCAACCCAGAGCTCAGCCAGTTGAGTTCATCCGAGCTAGTTGAGTTCGACCAAGCCTCAGTTAACCCAGCTCAGGTTGTTGGTTGACCCAGCATTTGAGTTCGGCCCAGAGCTCATAGCTCAGCCCTATGTTTGACCCAGCAATTGGGTTTAGCCATGCCTTGGGTTCAAAGTCTAATCTTTAATTCCCTACAAATATCATTAAATAATACCAAAATTTAGAGAAAATTATAATGAGCTCCAAAAATAAATCCTAATCGTAAAATATGTCATAAACATGGTTTAAGCGTACTAGAGGATAAAAATTACCAAGTAAATGAGCAAATAAAATGCCCTAAAGTGCTAGTTATCAACTCCCCCACACTTACTCTTGGGCGTCTCGCACAAGCCAACTAGAAGACTAAGGATGTATCCCCCTAGATTATTCTCAATCATAGTTAGAAGCAATTGAAAGGAAATTATATAGGGTTGTCAATTCTCAAAAATCTAAGCTCAATGGACTAGAGACTTGTCCTTAAATCAACAACTTTACATTTTCATCCTTCATGATTTATTGAGATGAATTTAACTCACTAAGCCTTTCAAGAGAAGTTTTGGTGGCTCTCTTCTTGAGTTCTAAGTTCATGATGAAAGTAGAACTCACACAAACACACATGCTTTTTGCACTACAATAAACTTGCTTGTTATCTACTCTCCACCATTATTCATGATTCGGATCCACATCTACAAAAGCTTTATTAGAACATGTCAAAGAAGATATATGAAATGATAGAAATGATGTGAAAGTTCAATGAAATTTTGATACTTAAAAATTATAATAAAGGAAGTAAAGAAATGTGATATGAAAAGGAAACATAGAAAAGAAATATGACATGATAAAAAAATATAGAGAAGTAATATGACAAAATAAGAAAATATGGAAAAAGTTTAGAAAGTGGAAGACTTGGACACTCAAAAATGCATCCCAATGCCCTTTTGCCCTCTTTTCATGACCGCTAATGAATTCCGTCCTCGTTCACAACTTCAAATTCAAAATCTAACCTTGATTTCCACTTCATATTTTTCTTTACTTTTCTCAATTCATAAATTTAGAATCCAATACTAAGAAGTACTCAAGCAAGCAAGAATTTTCATCCAATTACTCAAATCTTAAGTTTTATCAACCAAATTTAATTTGCTTTCAAGAGACTCTAAAATGATATATGAAAATCTATATGAATACATTTATTCCTAGTCACGCAAGAAATAAAATGCCAAATGACTAACACGATATCTACAATGACTTTTATGCATTCTACTCTACGTAAACATTTATTAGCAAGAACTCATTTGAAAAGAAAATTTACTACTTGAAAATATGGAAGTGATATGTACAATGAATTAGGAGGGTAAGAAGAAAATAACTCCCCTCAAGTAGGGTAGAGAGCACGTTGCATCCATCTTAGGAGAACTATCCTCATGTGATCAACCTCGTAATGGACATATTTCTCCCTTATTAATTTTTCACAAAAATCTTCCGGTGGTCGGAGACGATTAAGGTTCAGAATCAATTCTTGGGGTAGATAATTAAAAGTCAAAGTGAACTCGACCCCTCCCACTGCATGCTCCTTAGAAGTCCTTCCGGGAGGTTGTAGGCTATTAAGTTTTAGTACCCATTCTAGAAGCCTACGGTATCCTGCAAAACCATGTAGAGAAAATACCTCTCGCACGCATACAGGGTAAGAAAAGAGTGAAATATATACCACCTCTATATAAAAAGAATTGATGTATGCATCACATCCAATAAAATCAACATTGGGTACCTCTATGCAATTTTCACAATTATTTTCCACAAAGGATGTATCAAGAATATCATCACAACAAGCAAACTCAACACTAGGTGTGCCCAAACATTCACCACAATGAACAGAATAAATGTTAGGTGCCTCTACAGGTTTTTCACAAACAATTTCTATAGAAGATGTGCCAATAAATTCATCACAACAAACAACATCAATTTTAGGCACATCTAAGAATTTTTCACAATCAGCATTTATATGAGATGTATCACAACATGCTTCACATTCAACAAATTCAACACTAGGTACCTCTATGAATTTTTCACAATCAAATTCTACAAAAGATGTATCCATAAGTGTATCATAAACAATAAAATCAGTTTGAGGTACCACTATGCAATTTTCAAAAGAAATAGGAAGAATACTTACCTGATCGTGCTGAACAATACCTGGAGGTTCTACAAGAGTAGATATAATTATTGGCTCCCCCTAGTAATGTGCAATCTCCTCTTCAGGTTCAGGTTCTGGTGGACACTCAACTGAAATAGGTGATTCTTGGGTTCTTGCTTCCACCATGCAAGTCCCTACACTTTCATACTGTTCCTCTGAATTTTCTAATGTATCAGTCAATGATGGTCCCTGGGGCTCTGTGCAATCCCCTACACCTGTAGAATCATCCCCTATGCAAGCTTCCTTAGAAGTATCTGCAACAACCATATTAAAAAAATTAGGACCAACAGTAACAATATCATCGCAAAATAAAATTCTAGAATGATCCTGTGGAGCTTCAGATTCGAATTCAAGGCTGTCACAAGCTTTCCTGTCAATCTCCTCCAATGCCTCTGTCTCTACTGCATCTTCAACCTTATTTGAGCTAAAATCTCCTCCTACTATGTCAAGTGAAACATCATCAGCAATAAACTCTGCCTCAACAACTTCATCTGAAATATCCATGCTAATGCTAGGAGGATCCTCTCCATGCCCCTCAGAATTAAAAGTGGCTTGAGAAGGTAATTGTCCTAATCCTTGGGCTTGCCTTTGTTCCATTTCACTAATCAAATGTCCCAGGTGTCTCTCAATATTTTTAAGAGCAGAATCATACTCTTGTTGTTGTGAACTCTTCTGTTGTATGATTTGTTGAAACATCTCCTCTAGCCTTTGTTGTTGAGCCTCAAACTCACTAGAATCCTCAAAGCCTCCTTGATTGGTGTGGAACTCTTGTTGAACTTGAAATGTAGCATACGGTTGCTAAAAATCATGAGTAGACTGTGAATTCTGAAAATCAAATAGTTGGGGCTGATCAAATGAATAATTGGGCTGCTGAGGTTGTTCAAAATTAGTTTGAATACTTGGTGGAGGTTGCTGAAAATTGTGATTCTGAAATCGCTGATTTGCTTGCTGAAAGTGTTGGTTGTAAATCTGAAAATTCTGGGGCTGCGAGGATGGGAAATCATGCTGAGAATTCGGGAATGGTGGCTGATAAACTTGCTGTGAATGTGGCCATCCTTGCCGATCATAATTGAATGGTTGTTGGAAATCTTGGAAATTCTGCTGAAACTGTTGTTGTGGCTGCTGAAATGGTTGAAATTCTTGCTGAAAATATGGATTGTAACCTTACTGAAAATTCTGAAATAGTGGTTGAAATTGCTGTGGTGGCTGATTAAAATGTTGGCTTTGCTGAAAATCTGAATAGGGCTGCGAAAATTCTTAAAAAGGTTGAAATTGTGGCTGCCCTTGCTGAAATTGTTGAAATTGAGGTTGAAATGCTTGAGGGTGAAAATTCTGAGTGTCTTGTTGAAAATTTTGACCTTGAAACTGGAAATCATGATTTGAAAACTGTGAATAATGAAAACCTTGCTGTGAGGGTTGAAATACTTGCTGGCCTTGATGAAATCCTTGCTGAAATTCTTGTTGACCAATTTCCGAATTGTGATATTCATTGACGCCTCTAAATTGTTGAGAGTAGAAATCCATGTTGGGCTGAAAGAATTATCCTGGTGTTACACTGAAACACTAATAACGAGATTAGAAGACTCAGGAGCATATGATATCAAACACCTGAATGTATAAACATTAAAGAACATGAAAAATAGGGAAACAATCCTAAAATTTTCAAATACCACTACAGTTCCCCGGCAACGGCGCCAAATTTGATGGCAGCGTGTCGTACCGCGAGTATCAAATGCAATTAAAGTATGGAACTCCTCTAAACTAATGTAGCATAGAGTAACTCGAGTCGTCTCCCAACGAGTGTAGTTGATACATGATAAACCTTAGGATCGTATGTTATTGCTTTTGGATTTTGGATATTAAACTGGGGTTTGGATTTGAACGTTAAGACTACGAAAAGAGATAGCAAAGCAGGTATGAAATCTAGTTCTAATTAAGGAAAGACAATGCAGGTAAGGAAATCTAATTTAACCTAACTACAATTGCAGCAAAGAAAAGGCAACTTGAAATAAAGCATTAACAAAACTAAACATGGAACAAAAACCTACATCATTAATGAAATCTAATCTAACCTAACTTAATTGCATTTAAATGAAGACATAAACATAAAGCAATTAAAAGAGAAAAGACAAACAAGAATTAAACCAAACAAATAACATGGAATTAAACCTAACTATAGAAGCATTTTGTCAAACAACTTGTAAGCATTACTCAAAACGACATGAGTGTGTGCAATTCTAAAATATGGGAGAACAATCCAATACAAACATTCATAATTTAACTCAAACAACCAACTATCAAAACAATCAATAACCGAATCAAGTTGAAACACGCAAATTGATCCAGGAATGCTATGCTATGAAGGAAAAGCTGCTGTGAAGAAGCCATGAAGAAGTTCTGTGAAAGGTGGCTGCCGGATTTGATGAAGTAGGACTGCTAATCGGCCTTGTGAAGAGGAAACTGCGAAGGAATTGCTGTGCAGAAAATTAAGTTGCTGTGAAGTAGCTGCTGTCTAGAAGATGAAATGCTGGCCGGATGCTGCTGAAAAGAAGCTGCTATGAAGGAAATCTGTTGTGAAAAACTACTGCTGGAAATGAAGGAATTGTTGTAATGAAGTGGATCGCCGGCGGTGAAGGTAGATGATCGTCACCCCGTCCTGCCCTCCCTCCACCCGAGAGAGAGCTGGATAGAAAATCAGTTAGGTCGACGGCGAGATGGAGGTGGATGGTCGCCTCCTAATCCTGCCCTCCCTCCACCTGAGAGAGAGCTGGATAGAAAGTTGACCAGCCGGCGGCGGGAAGATGGAGAGCAGCCGCCGACCTTGGTGGAGGAGATGGAGAAGGTGAAGAGAGGCTTCGAGTACGAGATGTGTTCGAATGGATCCCCCTTCCCTGGGAGAAGATGAAGTTGGAGTTATTTTCTGCCGCGAGCCGGTCGAGTCAGAATCTTTGATCCAGAGGAAAGTGATCGGGAGCCCTTCCTCACTTGAGTACGGCCTAGCTCAGATTGTTGTTCGGCTCAGCAGCCCAGCGGCCCAGCTCAACCCAGAGCTCAACGAGTTGAGTTCGACCAAGCCTCAGTTAACCCAGCTCAGGTTGTTGGTTGATCCAGCATTTGAGTTCGGCCCAGAGCTCACAGCTCAGCCCTATGTTTGACCCAGCAATTGGGTTCACCCATGCCTTGGGTTCAAAGTCCAATCTTTAATTCCTTAAAAAATCATGAAATAATACCAAAATTTAGAAAAAATTATAATGAGCTACAAAAATAAATCCTAATCGTAAAATATGGTATAAACATGGTTTAAATGTACGAAAGGATAAAAATTACCAAGTAAATGAGAAAATAAAATGACCTAAATTGCTAGTTATCAGGCGCCCCCAGGAGTGTTATAAAAGGGGCTCGACCCTAAGGCTTCAACACATCAATTTTCCAACGCCTCTATGCTCTTTGTTCAAGCGCTCTACTCCGGAAACCTCCGATCTCAAGATTCTAGCGCCGACGATGACCCTCTGCTCCGAAGTATGATCCACACTGGGCGTCGGTAATGAAGAGTATAATTTTCTTTATTGCACTACTATTTTAACAATCATTGTAAAACCTTTTGCGCGAATATAGAATTGCCCGCAGTAAATAGTCATGGATCGTGGGCCTTGGAGTAGGAGCCGACTGCGACTCCGAACCAAGTAAAATCACTTGTCAAGAAGGAGAAATAAGTATTCTATCCAGACATTTCCAAATTTTGCCATTTATCCATGTAATCTTGTCACCTACATATCCACCATCCAACAATCCAGATAACATTAGAAACTCATTAAAATCATTTACTGGCCCCATTCTAGAATGATAACCTCTAGAGGATTCACTAGGATTAGAGACTACATTGAAGTCTCCTCCTACTAGCCAAAAGGCATCATCATTTGGCCGGATATCCAACAATTTCTCCCACACAATAGATCTCTCCAGCTGAGTACATTTAGCATATATCACTGTGATTATCATACTAATAGGAAAGAGCTGAGAACTTATTTCTAAATGCAAAAATTGTTCATGATCTACTAAAATCCTGCAAACAATATTCAAATCATACAAAAACCAGATTTTCCCTGAACAATTGCTAATGGCAGCTTCAAAACCCAATCGTCTAGTAATGAAGGGTTCATCTAATTCAATGAATGGTTCCAGAATACCCAGGAAATTGAGGCGATGAAATTTCTTCAAAAATAACACTCTACGCAGGGATGCATTATTACCTATCCCTCTTATATTCCAAATGATGCCTGACATTAGAAAATTGAGGAGGGGCCAAATCTCTGCGCTTGAGTTTTGCTTCTAGTCTCCCTTCGGCCACCAATTTGCGCATTAATAGAAATAAGTGCATTTTTCCCTTTCTTTCTATTTAAAACATCTAGTAATGGCTCTTGAACCTGTGTCACGTCTCTAGTTTATGAATTTTCTAGGACAACAGAGTCTTTTCGGGTCTCGTCCTCCATAAGAAAATTGTTGCCTTGTACAATTTTATTCCTGTCAGTTCTTTTATGCTTTCCTTGCACATTATTTATTCCAAGCATTTTCCTCATGTTTTTGCTATTTGGTAAAAAGGTAAAGAAGAGCATCTTTACAGCTGTTCAGTCTTTATATCATCAGAGTCGTCCTCCATCACAATAGATTTAGAAAAGCCAACCTCATTTGAGAACTCCTGAATTACCCATAAATTTACATTTTCCTCCTGTTCTGAATTCCTTGATAACTGATCCGAACTGCCAAGGTCTGAATGCTTCCCTGGGAAAGGAAGATTACTAATTCCTTTCATTGAATCCTTTTGCAATTTATTTTCTATTCCAGTTGTTTCCTTCTGTGCAGGAAAAACTTCTTCGAATTGCAAAAATTCTTGCTGTTCACCTGGCTTTTTTGCACTGCTCAACACTTGCAGATTTGCCCCCAGCCTTCCCCAGTAGCAGTTTAGCATCCTTAATCAAATTATGTCCATCAACACTTAATGACTGAGCTATTTTTGATACATTCCTAACTGTTGTTTGGATATACTGAAAATCTACATCTGCTACAATTTTATCCTTATTACCTGTTGTATCAAAACCCTTGGCACATTTCGAGCACAATTTGGAATTACATTAACTGTTTCCATGAAACCTTTGTCATTCCCTTCCTGCTCCACAAAGTCTTCAGTTCCGCCTTGTTCCTTATCTTCCAAATCAGTTAGTAAGTGAAACTGATTGTTAACATCTCCTCTCTCCTTATTAGCAGTAACAGAACCTCCTACTTGCCCTTTTTTTTGAATCCACTTCTGTTTCTCTCGATTTATCGAAACCAGCTCTTCTGCCTTCATATTAGCGAAAATAGAAAGTGCTTCTTTTCCTCCTCTACTACTTGGCTTCAATCATAAGTCTTCAACAGGTAGCTTTGGATTAATTCTGCTATCCTTCAACACTAGTTTTGGCTTATTTCCATTGGCATAACAGTCCTCTACATTGTGCCCCAAATGTTTGCAATCTACATAATACATCGGTTGCTTTTCATAAACCACCTTTTGTAGTCGCTTTTCCTCCCCAATGCCAATCCAGAATTCTTCTACCTTGGTTTTTAACAAATCAATTTCAACACATATTCGTGCCACTGACAATCTGGTTCCATCAGCCGTGCTCTCATCAATTTTGATGGGCTTCCCAACTATTCGAGCTACCGAAAAAAGGCTATGCTTGTTGAACATATGAATTGGTAGATTAGGCAGCTGTATCCATATCGGCACCATTGAAGATTCAACTTCATATGTAAAGTGAGGAGACCACTTGAAGATCCTCAATGCTACGCCGCCTATATACCATAGCCCCCGACTCCAAACGCAAGTCATATCTTCATTTGAAGTTAGATGAATAAAGATATAACCAGCACGTAAAAATCTGATATTATAGAAACTAGATAACCCTAGATTATCAAATGCTTGTAAAATTACTGCTTGATTTGGACGCCAACCAGAGAATTTCCCAATCAGAGCAAATTGATAAGGTTCAGCCATACCTTGAATTTCTTCTTCGGAATAGAAAATCCCAGGTTTGTTATTGTAAATCGTGATTGGTTTGAAGGAATTCCCCACCTCATCAAAGCTTTTCTTCAAGGTTTGGGGCGAGGTAGGCTTCAAAACAGTCGCATATGAAGTAATTGTGGAGGCTTTTGTCGCAATCTGAGGAAGATTATCAGTCATGAGATTTGGCACCACCATTTGAGAAGGATCTGACTTTGTGTGATATAGGTTTTCAATTGGTGGCACCATTTCTATTCTTGTTTCCGGAAATCTGGTATCGGAGGTCACTTGAGATGTATCTCGCGAGGAGGTCAGAGGCGGAAAGGAAAAGGTAGCAAGGAAGGAGGGAGGATGCTGGGGATCCGACGCCGACGCCCTAGGGCCACCGGCGGCTCGCGCCACCATCCGAAGGCGCGCACACCAGACCACGGACCTTGCGGTTGTCGCCATTAAATTGCCGTAGAGAAAAAGTCGCCTCCGGTTCCTTCGACTTTTGCTTGAGAGCAAACAAGTTTAATGTCATCTTCTGATAGCGACGACTGCTGGCAAAGTGAAGGAGGAAGGTGTTAGATCGAGAAAACCGATAGAGGGGGGGGTGAATATCGGAAATCGTTTTCTTTCGGAAAACTTAGAGCAAGTACGCAGCGGAAATTAAGAAAAGACACAATCACAGAGACACGGTCGATTTTACTTGGTTCGGAGCCTGGGTCGACTCCTACTCCAAGGCCCACGGTCGTTGACCGTTTACTTTGGGCAATTCTATATAAGGCGCAAATAGTTTACAAATGATGATTACAAAATTAAGTACAGTAAACTTAAATAGCTCTTTTATCAACGTCCGGGGTAGATCGACTATTTCGGAGTAGCGGGACGTCGTCGGCTCGAGTTGGAAGGATTCCGAGGTGAAGTGCGAGAGCAGAAGAGCATAGAAGCGTTGTATGGAAGTTGTTGTTGAAGCTTGGGGTCGAGGGACCGTTATATAGGGCCTGGGGGCGCCCGGGACGTCGGGGGTGCCCCCCACGTGTCACACGATCCATCTTCAGCGCGGTCAACACCTGATCCCTTCAAAATCGGGATCAGGTTTGACCGGGGCGCCCGAAGCGCTGGGGGCGCCTGTTGGGACCGGGTGCATGTCGACAAGGATACGAGTTCGTAAAATTTAAAATTTTTACGTGCAGCGGAAGAGTTTGCATAAAATAATTTCCTAAATTATTTTAACTTCGTATCTAGCATGCAACCTTATAGTGTATCGACATAATCATGAAATAAAAGTTTGCGAAAAGTAAACTAATTTACCAAGTACCTCGCGTAACTCGAAGTAAGGGACGAGATCCAACCGTAGCGTCCCTTGGAAGCTTCGCCTCTATTCGCGTCCACGCCGAGTTCTCTTCGGGATGACTTCACAAAGTCACGAGTTTTGTGCCGACGAGAACTACTAGATTCTCGAAAGGCACAACTAGAAGGACAAGAGAAATAATGGAAAAACTAACCGATGAAATAACGGAATCAAATTCCGAGAAGAGAGGAGTCGCTATCCGCTTCTTCTTCTTCGTCTTCGGGTTCTTCTCCTTCTTGAAACCTCACGGCAAACACCCTTGTTGGTGTTGTGGTTGGGCGCCGGCCCTAGAGAGGCTAGGGTGCGCCGGCCCTAAGGGAGGAAGAAGAGGTGGAGGAGAGGAGATTAAGAGAAAGAGAGAGGGAGTAATTAATCTCTTAATTGTGTGGAATAAGGGCTAGCCTTTGGTTCCTTTATATAGTAGCAACTCCTTTGCTAAGTCTCCCTCTAAACCGAATTAACGGAATTAACGGAATTAGTTATAAGAAATTTATCTTATAAATTTTCTTATTGCTTATTCCGTTTAAGCCTAGTCTTATTATAAACAATTTATAATAAAACAAATTAGTTATCATAAGAGATTTATCCTATAAATTCTCTTATGAATTTTATTATAACTAACTTTATAATAAAACTAATTATTTATCATAAGAAATTTATCCTATAAATTCTTATGAATTAATTCCGTTTAAACCAAGTCTTTATTATAAACTAATTTATAATAAAAACTAATTCTTCTTCTCTTTAAATTATAGAATAAATTTTATAAGAAATTTATAAACTTTCTTATTATGAAAAAATCAATTCATAATTGATTTTATAAAATTAAAATAAACCCAATTCATGGATTATTTTAATCTTCCATAAAAGAATAAATTTCTATAAATTTTATTTATATAAATTTCTTTATACAAATTTATTTATCCATAATTTATAAAATAAATCGTACTAGATTTATTTAATTAATTAAACCAATTAAATTGGTTTATTCTCCTCTATTTGGCCGGCCACCAAAGAAGGGTTTGACACCCTCTTTGGCCGGCCAAACCAACCCGGACCGCCGCGAATTAAACTCATTTAATTCGCCCAAAAAGCCTTCAAAAGACTTAGCCATTTTTAGCTTCCATTGCGCCTCTGACTAACTCAGATTCGACTTATTTCTCTTGATCGGAAAATCCAATTTTCAACTCGTTTTAAATCCCTCGGATTACTCGTAGTGCGTGTGACTAAATAGGCTTTCGATTTATGTTGGCCGTCTATAATTAACTGATTATAGAACGATCATGAGTGGCACCTAGTAGTACATCATGATCCCCAATTAATCGAAAGATCAACGGTTTGACCTCAGAAGAAATTATTC
This sequence comes from Boesenbergia rotunda, assembly GCA_024364735.1. Taxonomy (NCBI): domain Eukaryota; kingdom Viridiplantae; phylum Streptophyta; class Magnoliopsida; order Zingiberales; family Zingiberaceae; genus Boesenbergia; species Boesenbergia rotunda. Next base: position 54,044 of record JAGFNQ010009295.1, on the reverse strand, counting down.
TGAAACCCTTCAGCAGCTCTAATGAATCGTGCCCCATTCCCTTCACCACCTTATACCCACTTGGTTCAGGACACGGTCTATGGTATCAGTCCCCACTAGGCTGACTACGTCACACCTAGCCCAAGTAATGTCTTACTCGTCCTTTGGATTTCTAATTACTCTCATGTATTTTAGAGACTCTCACTCTAAACATGATATGCTCTGGCCAGAGGCTTTGAGTAACAATCCGACGATAGGCCTGGGTATACATCTCCTCGCAAGGAGTGGTGAATCCTTTGTAGGCTGTTCAAACATCTTCGGGCACTTCGGCTTATACCCGATCATCCTGGGTCCACACCTCCTTGGAGATGCTTGCTTAAGATGTCAAAGTATAAGTCTCCATGACCAAGATGACTTGAACACCGCAAGTCAAAGGAACATCGCACTTAAGCCGCAGTAAGATCTTCATTGACATATCTACATGTAGATTCCCATATGAAGTCTTACAGCTAGTCACTCCAATGAACTAGTTCCCTTAACTAGCATCCATGTTTATCTCCGGACATCCCAATGTCACCAGCCAGTGAGAATCAACTGATTAGAGAATAACCCATGCTAGTCTCAACAGAATTGATAGTGTCCGTTTTTATCAATTCATCGACTAGGGATATTTTCAATACTTCACATTTGCGCATTTAGAGATAATCACTAGTTGTGATCTCATCACAAATTCTCTTATGCTGTGAGTTGTATTGCGGACATTCAGTAGATGAGTTTAAGATCCCAATCAAATACACAAGCATGTATACTCAAATAGTGAATTATCATTTATTAATATAAATGTTTTACAATCATAAGGCGATTGCCTTAGGACACTTCTCTCATATCACTAACAGCGCCCGCAGCGCAGGGGGCGCCCGGAAGCAGCGGGGGCGCGCGGGAGCATGGGGGCGCCCGGGAGCACGGGGGCGCCCGGGAGCACGGGGGCGCCCGGGAGCACGGGCGCCGGGAGTTGTACTGTCGAAGCCTGTTTTTGTAACTTGTGTTTTGTGTTCACCATGGGGGCGCCCGGGACACTCCGGGCGCCCTGGCCAGCTGTTGCCTCATTCCTTTGAGGCTCTCTGAGCTGCAGACACACGTTCCTTCGGTCCTGCATCCAGGGTTAGTCCAAAACACAATGAAATAATAAAATATTTATTTATATAGCCTTAGCTGTCTTGGTTCTGACTTTGGATCTCCAAAATGAAGCCCTAGGGGCACCCTTATGAATTGCATGTGATGTGTATGATAAAATACTTGAAAGGATACTCCTCTAAGTATGGGATCAAGAGCACCCCTTATGTTGTGTGGTGTGTCCCTATGGGATCAAGAGCACCCTTATGTTGTGTGGTGTGTCCCTCTGGGATCATGAGCACCCTTGAAGAGTGGTATGTCCCTTGAGAGTGGATTTGGAGTACTCCTTAGCATATATGTAAAAGCATGATAAGTATTTTACTTTGGAAGTTGTGTACCCGACTCGGAAGGGGGTCGTTAAACAAATCCAGGGTACATGTTAACTGAAGGTCATGGCTCGGGTAGGACGGAAGGGTCCTGCTCAAATAGGTTGGTGGCTCGCTACCCCAATTCATTAGGGAACGCGCTTGATGTGGTACACAACTGGGCCCTATATGATGTTGAAATATTTTTAAGTAATACCTTTATGGAATTGTTTTGAAAACATTCATTGAAAGCATTTATGATGGGTATGCTTAAGATACTGTATACTGCATGCTTAGAACCTTTGATGTTAATATGCTATGGTAAACTCATGCTTATGATTTATTATGTGTACATGTTGTATTCTTTCGTATGGATTTTGCGAGTAGGATACGATCCTTACTAAGAATTTGTGCTTACTAGTTTATGTGTTGTCTTATGCTGCAGATAAGAGTAAGGGACACTTAAACTAAAGGAAGAGGCAGGAGGGCTGAAGATGTGTGGGGTGGTGGCTCGGGAAAGAAAAGATTCTTATATCTACTTTATTATGCTTTTGTTAATGTCTCCTTGATAATGAATGTTAGTGATTACTCTTATACTTGATTAGGTTTGATTATGTTGTTAGTTGAACTACTTGTGAACCTATCATGTTGTAGGAGTACTCTTAATTAAGATATTTCACATGATGTTATAATGATTCAAGTATGATATTTGATTGACATGTACTGACTAGTATGCTTAGCACTTGTAAATATCACTTGATAGTTTTAGGCAAGCATGCTCAGTACTTAGTCCTTGCACTCGTGTTTTTATGTTATGTAAAATTATATGAATGAAAATTATTGATTGTTACGTATGTTGGTGCAGAATGCTCCAAAGTCAAACCTGTGTTTTGATAATGGCAACAATGGTTAAAAGTTAAGTCTTACTTGTTGTCTAACAAGGTACTCTAGTGTACAGGAAAAGCCCTAGCAAAGGCCTGCTAGGCACTGGCGAAGGAATGTCAGAGTCAAAAGCCCTAGCGAAGGACTGCTAGGCACTGGCGAAGGAATGCCAGAGTCAAAAGCCCTAGCGAAGGAATGCTAGGCACCTGGCGAAGGAATGCCAGGGTAAAAAGCCCTAGCGAAGGACTGCTAGGCACCGGGCGAAGGACAGCTCGGCATCCAAGCCCTGGCAAAGGACCGTCAGGCAAAAGTCCAACCAAAGGAGCAGTTGGCATCAGGTAAATTCTCCCGAGAGGAGTAGGTGAGGACGCGTTCCCTGTCGAGGGAACAGTAGGCGTCGGTTCGACCTAGGGCTCCATTTCGGAGACCAAAGTCAGAACCAAGACAGCTAAGGCTGTATAAAATAATTGTTTTATTTGTTAGTGATATGAGAGAAGTGTCCTAAGGCAATCGCCTTATGATTGTAAAACATTTATATTAATAAATGATAATTCACTATTTGAGTATACATGCTTGTGTATTTGATTGGGATCTTAAACTCATCTACTGAATGTCCGCAATACAACTCACAGCATAAGAGAATTTGTGATGAGATCACAACTAGTGATTATCTCTAAATACGCAAATGTGAAGTATTGAAAATATCCCTAGTCGATGAATTGATAAAAACGGACACTATCAATTCTGTTGAGACTAGCATGGGTTATTCTCTAATCAGCTGATTCTCACTGGCTGGTGACATTGGGATGTCCGGAGATAAACATGGATGCTAGTTAAGGGAACTAGTTCATTGGAGTGACTAGCTGTAAGACTTCATATGGGAATCTATATGGAGATATGTCAATGAAGATCTTACTGCGGCTTAAGTGCGATGTTCCTTTGACTTGCGGTGTTCAAGTCATCTTGGTCATGGAGACTTATACTTTGACATCTTAAGCAAGCATCTCCAAGGAGGTGTGGACCCAGGATGATCGGGTATAAGCCGAAGTGCCCGAAGATGTTTGAACAGCCTACAAAGGATTCACCACTCCTTGCGAGGAGATGTATACCCAGGCCTATCGTCGGATTGTTACTCAAAGCCTCTGGCCAGAGCATAACATGTTTAGAATGAGAGTCTCTAAAATACATGAGAGTAATTAGAAATCCAAAGGACGAGTAAGACATTACTTGGGCTAGGTGTGACGTAGTCAGCCTAGTGGGGACTGACATCATAGACCGTGTCCTGAACCAAGTGGGTATAAGGTGGTGAAGGGAATGGGGCACGATTCATTAGAGCTGCTGAAGGGTTTCAGAATAATTTCTTCTGAGGTCAAACCGTTGATCTTTCGATTAATTGGGGATCATGATGTACTACTAGGTGCCACTCATGATCGTTCTATAATTAGTTAATTATAGACGGCCAACATAAATCGAAAGCCTATTTAGTCACACGCACTACGAGTAATCCGAGGGATTTAAAACGAGTTGAAAATTGGATTTTCCGATCAAGAGAAATAAGTCGAATCTGAGTTAATCAGAGGCGCAATGGAAACTAAAATGGCTAAGTCTTTTGAAGGCTTTTTGGGCGAATTAAATGAGTTTAATTCGCGATCGGTTCGGGTCAGTTTTTTGCCGGCCAAAGAGGGTATTAACCCTCCTTGTGGTGGCCGGCCATTAAAGGGAATTAAATCAATTTATTTGGTTTAATTAATAAGATAAATCAAGCACGATTTATTTTATGAATTATGGATAAATAAATTTGTATAAAGAAATTTATATAAATAAATTTATAGAAATTTATTCTTTTATGGAAGATTAAAATAATCCATGAATTGGGTTTATTTTAATTTTATAAAATCAATTATGAATTGATTTTTCCATAATAAGAAAGTTTATAAATTTCTTATAAAATTTATTCCATAATTTAAAGAGAAGAAGAATTAATTTTTATTATAAATTAGTTTATAATAAAGACTTGGTTTAAACGGAATTAATTCATAAGAATTTATAGGATAAATTTCTTATGATAAATAATTAGTTTTATTATAAAGTTAGTTATAATAAAATTCATAAGAAAATTTATAGGATAAATTTCTTATGATAACTAATTTGTTTTATTATAAATGGTTATAATAAAACTAGGATTAAAAGGAATAAGCAAAAAGAAAATTTATAAGATAAAATTTCTTATAACTAATTCCATTAATTCCGTTAATTCGGTTTAGAGGGAAACTTAGCAAAGGAGTTGCTACTATATAAAGGAACCAAAGGCTAGCCCTTAATTCCAATTCAAGTAATTGAATCATAGAGCTCTCCCTCTCTCTCTCTTCTCTTCTCTTCTCCCTCTCCCTCTCTTGCCTAGGGCCGGCGCCCACTTGGAGCCTAGGGCCGGCGCCCACTTGGTGACTTAGGGCCGGCGCAACTCCTCCCTTAGTTGAGGTTGGCGTGAGCTTCAAGAAGAAGAAGGAGAACACGAACGCGAAGAAGATGAAGCGGATAGCGATTCCTCTCTTCCCGGAATTTGATTCCGTTACTTCGTTGGTTAGTTTTTCATTATTTTCTCTTATCCTTCTAGTTGTGCCTTCCGAGAATCTAGTAGTTCTCGTCGGCACAAAACTCGTGACTTTGCGAAGTCATCCCGAAGAGAACTCGGCGTGGACGCGAATAGAGGCGAAGCTTCCAAGGGACGCTACGGTTGGATCTCGTCCCTTTCTTTGAGTTACGCAAGGTACAAAAGTAAATTAGTTTACTTTTTCGCAAACTTTTATTTTATGATTATGTCGATACACTATAAGGTTGCATGCTAGATACGAAGTTAAAATAATTTAGGAAATTATTTTATGCAAACTCTTCCGCTGCACGTAAAAATTTTAAATTTTACGAACTCGTATCCTTGTCGACATGCACCCGGTCCCAACAGTGGTATCAGAGCCGGTTAGTGTTCGACTTAATCAAATAATTGTTTTGTGGAAAACTTTGTCATGATCTCAATTTCGGAAAAAAAATTTCAATTATGGAAACTTTCGAATTATAATAAATTTTAGATTTAGGAATTTCAAAGTTTGGAAATCCTCATGAAATTTCGCAAACGTTTGAAATTTTCTATTTTCTGAAATTTTATAATATTTTCGAAATCTTCCCATCTTTGGAAACTTTCCAATTTTGGAAATTTTTCTATTTCAGAAATTTTCCAATTTTGGAAATATGTAAGTTTCCTTTGTACCAGAAACTTACAATTATTCTGAAAATCAATTTTTGAAATCTCGCAATTTTGGGCACTTTCTTTTAAGAAAGTCTAGACAAATTCATGGACAGTTAATTGACAATTAAATTTGAATTGGTTTTTAAATTGACAACAAAATTCTTTATTTTGGATTGAGCCTCGGGGAGCCGTCCAATTTAAAGTTAGTTGTTGTAATTTAATTTCCCAATTTTAATTGAAATTGTCATGTTTGATTGGATTGAGCCTCGGGGAGCCGTCCAATTGGATTTACAACACATTACTTTTCTTTGGGTATCTGAGCCTCGGGGAGCCACCCTTAGAAAACAATTTGTTGTAATTAATTAAATCCATGAATAAAATATGTTTAAGAGGTGATGCTCTTACATATTGTTGTCTCCAAAATTAATTAGGAAAATGGTTTCCTATAGAGTTTCTTAAATGAGATTTTCATGAAAATAATATGTAGTTGAATTAAGGGATTTGTCTCTTAATTTAACAAGATTTGATTTAGAGAAATCAAAGTCTTGAACATATTAATTCCGAAATTAATTATGACAATTTAGGAAATTGTTTCCCAAAATAATTCCTTTAATAAAGTATGAAATTATGATTAGGAAATCCGGTTCCTAATTTAATTCATGAGACTTGATAAATTAAGTCACATACATACTTTATTAAGGAAATCGTTAGTCATGACATAATTTTATGTCATGAATGTGCTTAAAGAGAATGAGACCCAAAACCCCTTACAAAATATTAAGGCCAATACCTTCCATTAATATGGTTAGAATCGGAGTTTTGTTTCTCGCTTGGGTTGATGGACACATCCATGCCCGACTTGAACCTCAACATGTTCAAACCATGGAATTAGTTTATGAATAATATAGTTCGAGTCAGAGGTCAATCATTAGTTTTAGTTGTTGGACACATCCAAGCCTGACTAAGCGGTTGAATGAGCTCCAACCATGTTAAAACTATTTCTTGATTAATGGGTCAACCTTAATCTTGGAGCATCGATTTGTTGTGCCACAGCCAAGGTCGATGTAAAGAGAGGTGCAGTTGGGTGCTATGTATAATGATACATACTTGTTAATGAGTTAACAACCCAATGTTTTATGCAAACATTCAATTAGATGATAGCATAATGTGATAGTTACATATATGTGATGTGTAATCGGTATAATTACCTAGCTTCATAGCTAATAGGAACTTGATGGCCACAGCCATGGTTGTTCTTATCTATGGTTGGATATCAACCTATTTGGAGATGTTCCTACGATCTCCCGAATTGATAATAAGGGTGAATCAATTTGAAAAATAAATAGGATTTAATTTATGTATGTTGATACATTCTTTAATAAATCTTCTCACATAATCTCAATTTGTATTTCTAGGTTAATCACTCGATCATGTCTTCTCTGAATTTGCCTTCCATCTTGGACACCTACAAATTAACTGGGCCTAACTTCATAGACTGGCTTCGAAACCTGAGGATAGTCCTTAAGGTAGAAAAGCCTGCTTGTGTCCTTGAAGATCAACTTCCCAAACGTCCTTCTGAAAATGCAACTCTAGACTAGTTTCCTGAGTTGCTCAACCTGCTGAAGACTATAGAGCCTTCTGTAAAGCAGGATCAGAAGACGATACTGTTAGTTGGTTCCTCAAAGAAAGGTTCTAAGAGGAAGGCCAAAGAACAGAATAAGGGAAAGAAGAAAAAGGCTAAAAAGACTGAAAAGAAACCAAAAGGCACTTGCCATCATTGTGGCAAGGAGAGTCACTGGCGAAGAAACTGCAAGATTTATCTTGAGTCCTTGAAAGAGAAGGCATCCGATGCCCCATCCTCTTCAAGTATCTTCGTTATTGAATGTCACTCTATTTCCTCAAACACATGGGTACTTGATACTGGGTGTAGCTCACATATATGTAATGACATACAAGGGCTAAGGAATAGAAGAAGACTCGTCAAAGGAGAAGCGAATTTGCGAGTTGGAAACGGAGCAAAGATTGCTGCTGTTGCCATCGGAACATATTTGCTAAAGCTCCCCACTGGACGTGTCTTAGAATTGGATAATTGCTATTTCGTTCCTTCGTTGATAAAGAACATTGTATCTATTTCATGTTTGAATGAAAAGGGTTATCATTTAACTTTTAGTAACAATTGTTGTTACATAACTTTAAATGGCGTTCTTTATGGGAATGGAACTTTGTGCAATGGCATCTACACGTTAGATTTATCCAGTGACGTTTTCAATATCGAAGTTAGCAACAAACGTGCTCGAATAGATAATCGAATAGACTCCTACACTTGGCATTGTCGTCTTGGCCAA
>JAGFNQ010009295.1:0-35136 GCA_024364735.1 Boesenbergia rotunda | reverse complement strand
GCAAGTTTTGGTGGTCCGGTATGAAGCGAGATGTAGCCCACTATATCAGTATGTGTTTGACCTGCCAGAGGGTCAAAGCAGAACACCAGAGGCCTGGAGGAGTTCTGCAACCTCTGTCGATTCCCGAGTGGAAATGGGAAGACATCTCCATGGATTTCATCTCTGGGCTGCCTAGAATGACGAACGGATATGATGATATATGGGTTATTGTGGACAGACTCACCAAGTCTGCCCATTTTCTGGCTATTGTGGAGCAGCTGGCTCAACTGTACGTCAAGGAAATTATCCGACTGCACGGGGTTCCCAAGACCATTATCTCTGATAGGGATGGTCGATTTACTTCAGATTTTTGGGGACACGTACAGAAGGCTCTCGGCACGAAGCTGAAATTCAGTACGGCCTTTCACCCCCAGACTGATGGGCAGACTGAAAGAGTGAATCAGATATTAGAGGGCATGTTATGAGCTTGTGCCTTTGATTTCAAGGGAAGCTGGTGTCGATACCTGAGCCTGGCAGAGTTTGCTTATAACAACAGTTATCAGGCTACTATCGGGATGGCACCGTACGAAGCACTATACGGAAGGAAATGCAGATCTCCTATATGTTGGATTGAGAGTGGTGAAAAGAAGGAGATGGGACTCCAGACTGATATTATAGATGAAACCACTCAGGCTATAAAGAATATTCGCCAGTGGATAGAGACTGCTCAGAGTCGGCAGAAAAGCTACGCTGATAAGCGACGCAGACCACTAGAGTTTGAGGTTGGGGATTCAGTATTCCTTAAAGTAGCCCCTATGAAAGGGGTGATGAGATTCGGGAAGAGAGGGAAGCTGAGTCCGAGATATGTGGGACCGTATCAGATCCTGAGACGGGTAGGCAAAGTGGCCTACGAACTGGAACTACCGCCAGAAATGTCGGCTATCCACAATGTCTTCCATGTATCAATGCTCAGGAAATGTACCTCTAATGTGAAGTAAATGATAGAGTCCCAACCAGTACAAGACCAAGAGAACCTAAGTTCCGAACGCCGACCTATTCAGATCCTAGATCGGGAAGTCAAAAAGCTAAGAAACAAAGAAGTACCCTTAGTAAAGGTTCTGTGGCGGAACGAGCAATTCGAGGAAGTCACCTGGGAACGAGAGGACGCAATGCGATTAAAGTATCCGGAACTGCTTTAAGTTCGGGATGAACTTTTTATAAGGTATAGGGGATTGTAACACCCCAAAATTTTCCATATGAAATATGATGAATTCATGAAACATTATTATGAAATGTCATGATGGGCTTGGCTTAATGGGCTTTGATATGGATTAGTGCAAAATGTGATAAAAAGAAAGTGTAGAAAGGAGGAAGCAAGGATCGAACCTTAAACCTCCTAGTTGCACTAACCATGTCTTAACCATTGCACCAAGAGTATTACATGTTGACAGAATAAGAAACGTGGTAGTTAAAGCTAGGGAGGTGAAGAGACATGCCCCTTCATGAGAATAGTATAAATAAGAGAAGGGGAAAGAAGTTTCATTTCTTCTTCTTCTTCCCCACTCTCCCCACCGAAAATCCAAAGCCCTCTTCTCCCTTTTCAATTTTTGAAAAGTACACCCTAGGGTTCTAACCCTAGGGAATTGGAAGGAAGAAGACCCCATCCAAGGATCTTGCCCTCTACTAGGGCCAAGGGTTCTAGAGAAGTGCTAGTAAGGAGAACTCTCACCCCTCCTTCAACCAAGGGTACCCTAAAGATTAGAGAAGGTGAAATTCAAGCGAAAGGATGTAAGTATCCCCTCGCCTACAGTGTAATTGTTGTTGCATGATTTCTTCTTCTTGTTGTTTTTGAAAATGGGGATTTTCCCTTGTGTAGGTTTCGGCCACCCCCAAGGGGGAGACCTTGGCTACTCCTTGATGCATGAGGAGACCCCTTGGGACTTAGGGTATACTTATATTTTGTTTCCCTTCATTGTTGTGATGACAAAAACTAGGGTTGAACCCCTACAAGGTTTCGGCCAAGGATGAAAACTAGGGTTTAGTGTTTGGATGATTATCCAATGATGTATCCATGCTTAGTAGTGTAGACAAGGTGTTTGTATAAATGTTTGTGTGAAGGTTTGATTTCAAAAACCCTAATACCCCTACCCTACACTTTCGGCCAACCCTAGAAGGATTAGGGTTTAGGTTTGCATGATTATCCTATGATGTATTCTATGCTTAATATGTGGCATGATATGTATGTGAGGTGTTTGTGTAAATGTTTGTGTGAGAGTTGGATTTCAAAAACCCTAATTCCCTTATCTTACACCATTCGGCCAAGGTATGAAACTTTAGGGTTGTGAAGGTTAAACTACCCTATGAGATATGTTTATTTTTAGTAGGATGATATGTATATGCATGTGATGTTTAAATGGATTGCTTGATTGGAAAACTCAACTTGCCCTAGCATGGAACTTTCGGCCAAGGCATGAACATTAGGGTTTGTGAAGGTTAATTATCTCATGATGTATGCTATGCTTAGTATGATACATGGTGTATATATATGTGATACTTGTATGGGATGTTTGATGTCAAAACCTAAGCTACCCCTACCCTTGACTTTCGGCCAAACCCTAGGTTTAGGGCTAGGAAGAGTTAAATTAACCCATGAAGCATGCTACCACTTCCTATGATATGAATATGATTTATATGACCAATCTCGTCATATATGAAGTGTGTTTAAAGTGGTTGAAATATGATGTATGTATGAGCATGTTTTATAGCCAATGGGGCACCCTTATAAATTGCATGTGATGTGTATGATAAAATGCTTGAAAGGATACTCCACTAAGTATGGGATCAAGAGCACCACTTATGTTGTGTGGTGTGTCCCTATGGGATCATGAGCACCCTTGAAGAGTGGTGTGTCCCTTGAGAGTGGATTTGGAGTACTCCTTAGCATATATGTAAAAGCATGATAAGTATTTTACTTTGAAAGTTGTGTACCCGACTCGGAAGGGAGTCGTTAAACAAATCCGACTTGGAAGGGGGTCGTTAAACAAATCTGGGGTGCATGTTAACTGAAGGTCATGGCTCCGGTAGGACGGAAGTGTCCTGCTCTAGTGGGTTGGTGGCTCGCTACTCCAATTCATTAGGGAACGCGCTTGATGTGGTACACAACTAAGCCCTATATGATGTTGAAAGTATTTTTAAGTAATATCATTATGGAATTGTTTTGAAAATATTTGTTAATGTGAAGGGTATGCTTAAGATACTTTACACTGCATGCTTAGAAACTTTGATGTTTAGTATGCTATGATAAACTCATGCTTATGATTCATTATGTGTACATGTTGTATTCTTTCATATGGATTTTGTGAGTAGGACAGGATCCTTACTAAGCATTTGTGCTTACTAGTTTATGTGTTGTCTTATGCTGCAGATAAGGGTAAGGGACACTTAAACTGAAGGAAGAGGCAGGAGGGCTGAAGATGTGTGGGGTGGTGGCTCGGGAAAGAATGATTCTTATATCTACTTTATTATGCTTTTGTTAATGTCTCCTTGATAATGAAAGTTAGTGATTACTCTTATACTTGATTATGTTTAATTATGTTGTGAGTTGAACTACTTGTGAACCTATCATGTTGTAGGATAACTCTTAATTAAGATATTTCAAATGATGTTCTAGGATGTGAATTCATGATGCCTTGCAATGGAATGTATAACCTCACTATCATGATTTATGTGTTACTAAACTTACTATGCACCTACCATGTTCTAATGATTAAAGCATGATATTTGATTGGCATGTACTGACTAGTATGCTTAGCACTTGTAAATATCACTTGATAGTTTTAAACAAGCATGCTCAGTACTTAGTCCTTGCACTTTTGCTTTTATTTTATGTTAAAGTTATATGAAATTGATTGTACGTAACCCCGCCCCGAGAGTAGATATAAGGGCGGGCATTACAGATATTGGATTTTGAGAAATCCAAATATCCTAGGTCCATCAGTGGGTTTTGGTAAAAACTCACTGATAGACCTAAAAATCTCTCATTGCAACATAATTTATAATCATTAGATGTTTGGACACCAAAAAATACCATCTCCTAGCTCAGCTCTAACTATTGATATTGGATTTTGAGAAATCCAAATATCCTAGGTCCATCAGTGGGTTTTGGTGAATACTCACTGATAGACCTAAAAATCTCCCATTGCAACATAATTTATAATCATTAGAAGTTTGGACACCAAAAATACCATCTCCTAGCTCAACTCTAACTATTGATATTGGATTTTGAGAAATCCAAATATCCAAGGTCAATCAGTGGGTTTTGGTGAAAACCCATTGATAGACCTAAAAATCTCCTATTGCAACATAATTTATAATTATTAGAAGTTTGGACACCAAAAATATCATCTTCTAGATAAACTCTAACTAGAACTATTGATATTTTTATTTAATTTACTTATATATATCCAAGATTGTGTTCAGGCCCAAGGAGGGCCTGAACATTCCTTAGGCCTGGAGGGCCTGAACACATCTGTGTTCATGCCCTCCAGGCGTGACTTCAAACCCTGCGTTTTAATCTGAAATTACGTGTTTTGATAGGTTTTTTTATATATTAATATATTTTTAAAATAGAAAAAAAAAATTTGAGTCCATGTCAGGTCTGAATTATAAGATTTCAGGCCCAGCGCTGCCTAAAATCTGTTGATTTCAAAAAAAATTTATATTTTAATATATTTATTAAATATTATTTAATATATTAATTTCTCTTAATCAAATATAAAAAATTATTTATTTATATTTTTAAATCAAGTTGAATGAGATATTTTTTAGCTGAAATATTTTTTCAATTTTTACCTTACGTTTTTTATCGTCGATTCCATAATATATTATTTTAAAATAAAAGTCTGAAAAAGCATGTGTAGACGTCTTGGAATTAGTTACTGAGAGGGAAAGAAAAAGGCAGTAGTTAGCAGGAGAGGTATAAGAGGAAGTTTACTAAAATTAGTGCGCCCTTTGGTGAAAATGAAACCATGGTACGCCTTTTGGTAAACACCAATTCTTGGGTACGCCTTTTGGTAAAAAGCCGATTCTGATTTGAAGTTGTGAATAAGGAGAAATTTGAATGCAAGAGTGAGTTGTTGATTGAGAGAAGCAAAATCTCAGCATAAGGCAGTTCAGAAATCTGCAGTTTCAGCTATTGATCATCACCTGATCGGTCCCCAGACCGATCAAGCAGGTGACTGATCGGTCCCTTGATCGATCAGAAGCATTCCAGTCCGATCCCCAGAACGTTCAGGCAGTGTTTGATCAGTCTTTGGTCCGATCAGATGAGTTGGCACAGAACAGAACCAAGAATTCAGTGAATTTCTTCAGTCCTTTCTTCACCACAACTCTGATACGTGCAGGATAATTCAAATTAAGAAATGGGCAAAGTACATTGGGTTACATTTTTGAGTATCCAAGTCTTCCACTTTCTTTTCTTTTTCATATTTCCTTATCATACCATATTTCTTTACTTTTCCATATTTCCTTATCATTTTCTTTATCATAATTCTTTAGTATCAAAATTCATTAAACTCCTATTTCATTTCTATCATTTCATATTTCTTTAACTTGCTTGAATAAGCTTTTGTAGATGTGGATCCAAATCAAGAATGATAGTGGAGAGTAGATAATAAGCAAGCTTATGGTAGGGCAACAACCATGGTTGTGTTGGAGAGAGCTCCACTTCCATCAAAAACTTAGAACATAGGAAGAGAGGCACCTAAAAATTCCCTTGAGAGGATTTGTGAGTTTAATTCATCTCATTAAGTCATGAAGGATAAAGTATACTAAGTTGTTGATTTAAGGACAAGATACTAGTCCATTGAGTTTAAATTTTTGAGAATTGACAACCCTAGATAATTTCCTTTCAATTGCTTCTAATTGTGAGTGAGAATAATCTAGGAGGATACATCCTTAGTTTACTAGTTAGCTTGTGTGAGGCGCCCAAGAGTAAGTGTGGGGGGTTGATAACTACCATTTTGTTTCTAAAATTAGGCTCTCAAATCCATGTTTTGATCCACTTTTATATGCTTAAGTTTGCATTTACATTAGGTTTCATGAATTATCTCTATTTTAGCTTTTGATTTAAATCTTTGTATATTTAAGATATTTTAGGCATTAAATTTGAATCTATTTTTTGTAGGCTTTGAAGGATCATGGACCTAGATCAGATCAGGTCAAACTTGAGTCAGAATTGGATCCGGATCAAGACGATCAAGCCTTGGATTAATATGAGCCGTCTGATCAAGGAACGATGAGATCTGAGTCCGTCAACTTCTGATCAATCCAAGCTCAGGATAGAGTTAATCAAGTCCATGGATCATGATCTGAAGCTTGGAGCCAAATCAGAGATCATTCAGCCGTTGGATCAAGGGCAATCTGAGCCATCCATTGCAAATCTGGAAGATCCAAGCTACGGAGGAGCAGATCCTGACCCTTGATCAAGATTTGGAGAGTTTGGGCTCGATCTGACTTGATCTGACCATTGGATGACACAGAGAGGATCTCAATCGTCCATTCCTAACTATAAAAATAGTCTCCTTCCACAGATCTGGTCGTCGTCGCGAGTAGCAGAGTTCTCAGATCCAGTTTTCTTCGTTCGTTCTTCATTTTCTTTCATAGTTTTTTCTCAGATCGGCGACCAACATCAACATCTGTTTTGTTCGCAAGACTCAGATCATCGAGGTAAGATTTTAGTTCAGTTTCGCTAATCAATCTTCGCAGTTAAGGGAGCTCGGTGAGGGTGTCGCCAGAGCTGTCCAACGATCGATTCCAGTGAGCGTTTGTGTCTTCATTTAACTGATGCAATCAAAACTTTAGAGGGGTTCTCCGAAGTAATATGAGTGTGTTGGAGCGAGATCGGCACTCGACGCAAGGAGAAGATCGCGGATGTTTCTGCTACTGACCGATCGTAGTGACCGGACAGAGATGTCTCTGATCGGTCCCGTGACCGATCAGATGAAGACCTGATCGGTCGGTTGACTGATCAGGAAGAGCAGAACCAGCAAACTGAGCTAGGAAGTCTTCCTTCATTGGTTTTTGAGCTAGAGGGTTCATAGTTCAACCTTTGTATGACGGCAAAGGGAAGTCTTGTTGATAAACTGATTTGGTGTTCAATTTAGAATAGTTTTGGTTTTAAACATGTATTTCTTCAATTGCTTCAGATTGTTCCATCTTAACATCAAGTCAAGTTCTTAAGCATTGCTTTGTTCTAGTTTCCAATTTCTGCAATTCATTTTCTGCAATTAGTTTCCTGAAATTAATTGTTGAATTTCAATTCCATTGTTCGAATTTAATTGCTCAGTTGTTGAATAGGTTAAGTTTAGTTCCCACAATTTCCTAATTCATTACATGCTTTAGCTAAGTTCAGTCTATTTCGTTCCAAGTTGTTATTTCATCTCTTATCGCAAAAACTCCCATTCTATTAGAAAACCCAAAAACATCGAACGACAAATAACCTTCAAACTCGAGTTAAACATTCATTCAACTAGTCCTTGAAAAAATACGACCTGAGGCCCCTACACTACATTTTAACTTTGTTAGCCAAGGGTTTTCAGTTTATAAATATCTAAATTTGAGGCTCATTCGTGACACGTGTTGTGGGCAACATCAGCGGCATGGAATGAACCTATAAGATCTTTTGCACTACAAAACGTAGGTAATATGACCTGCAGATATGATAACGTGACACTTTTTTTACTATGATATGACATTCAATTAATGAGGAAAGAAGTATTATTACCTCTTCAATAGTGTTATAAAAGGAGTTCACTACAGCGAGCAAAAGTATGCTTATGCGCACGTGCGTATACATTTCTTAATCAAAGTGCATTCTCTTTTACTGTTCTTCTCCACCTCCTTTATCGGAGAGTTGACTTCAGCGTCGAAGTAGCTAGTCAGATATCTTTGGCCTCCATTCTAACTCTCTTTCTCTCCTTTTCTCTCTCAAACTCGATGGACGCTCTCGGGGATCTGACTCTCTCCTTCCCTCTCTCCCTCAACTCACGGCGACTATCAACGTAGAAGACACTTCGCTAGTAGCTCACTTGTTGACGATCTCACGCGGGCACACTAATCCTTATCCACCATTTAAATAAGATAATAGGTAAACCTTTACAAGTATGAATAATATATTGCTACAACTCAACATCGATGCAACTCATGTGACTAGAATTAAAACTAGTCAAGATAATTAACGTAACTATTGATCTTGATTGTCTTAATTAGATGAAATTCTGGGAATGACTATCCTTTACCCAAGAACACTGCTAAATTTTTCTCCCATGACAAGTAATCCTGAGCAAGCTTTTGTCATTACTAAAAACATTCTAACCAACAATATGTTGGAGATTAAACTTATTATGAATAGAATATTAGATAGTAGATAGAGATAAAATAGAATTAGTGGATAGAGATAGAATTTGATGATATAGCAAATGATAGAAAGATGAAATGTCAATTATTGATAAGGATGAAGTTTTATAGTAAAATAAAAATGCCTAGATTCAATATATATAGAGTTGATACTTATCCAATAAGAATATAAATATGAAACTTTTAATGAATGAGATCAAGTTGAGTTCTTCATTTTTCTTATTCTTTTCTATTCCACAAGAGTGCAACTCTTCTTCTATATTTTTTCTTCAAACAAAGTGATATCAGAGCTATGACTAATAGAGGTATGGTTCCCCTCCAAGTTTCAGTGCTCAAGATGGGTAATTATAATAATTGAAGTATCAAGATGAAGACGGTTCTTGGAGCTCATGATGTTTGGGAGGTTTAGAGAAAGACTACAACGAGCCACATGATGGCTCGACGCTATCTTCGGCTGAAAAAGATAGTTTGAGAGATTTGAGAAAGAGAGACAAGAAGACTCTCTTCCTCATTTATCAAGCTTTAAATGAGGATGATTTTAAGGTAATCTCAAGTGCTACTTCGGCCAAGCAAGCATAGGAAAAGTTTCAAGTCTCATATCAAGGAGATGAAAAGATGAAAAAAATACAGTTTCAAACATTAAGAGTCAATTTGATGCTCTTCGTATGAAGGAGGACGAGCTAATATCTGATTATTTTTCTAGAGTCTCTACCATTTCCAATCAACCACTACAAGAAAAATACTTATTCACAATGGTTTTCACCGTTGTCGTAGGCTAAAAAAATTATTGTTAAAGGCTATGTTGTTAAAAGGGGTGCTCAAAAATAACAGTTAAAACCCGTTGTCTTTTAATGTGATCGACAACAGTTTAACAATAGTATTAAACCGTTATTTTTGTATGATTTAAACAAAAGTTTGATAACAAATAATAAATTTACAAAATTACTGTCTTATATTTAAAAAATAAATTATTTAAATAATTAAAAAATATTGAGCAAACACACTTTAAACTATATATCAATCAAATTTTATATAAAATTAGTCCAAACATCATCAAAATATCATTGATCAAGAACCTATATGCACGAATTACAATGGATATGTCATCAATATACTTATAATTTACCAACAATTAAACCAAAAAAGTATATATCCATATTTCACAAACTTCTAACCCAAGTTTACAACTAAATAGTATCCACAACAGATAGAGAATCACACTTATAAATTCTAATATAACTTGCATTGTTGAATCAAATTTCTCCTCTTGTGCATCTTCTAAGATATCATTTCCTGTATGTGAAAACAAAAATCACATATATGATAAGTCAATTCAACAACAATTATTTACTTGCAATGCCACTGAAAGTGCTTCTTTGAGCTAACAATATACCCTTCATTTCCTCAGCTTGACTGGTCACTTCGTCAATCTAATAAATGAAAAAAGCATTCAAAATATTTTCTCATCTATATACAAAAATAATTAAAATAAAATAAAATACAATTGCTGCATACCATTCAACCATCTCTGAATATTACATAAATCCACTTACTTGAGAAATACTTCCATGTATAGCAACACGCTCTCTCAATAAATTTGGTGATGATTGTGTGCTTCCTGATGTCTGCTCATTAATAGTTAGCCAAAATAAGAATTGGAATCTGAATTTTCTCTAGTTTAAACTAGAAGGAAAATCCGAGAAAGAAAGTCAAATCAAACTAAAATACAACTGAAGAACTGGATTGACCAATTTCCCTAAAGGCACTCTTCTTTCTTCAAAAGTACCAACTAACATCCCAGAACTCAACATTACCAACAAGCAACTTAATAATAAAGGTATCTTCTACTTATCTTACATTAACCATTGGTGAGCAATGAAATTTTATTACAACCTAAACAATGACAGAAATGTTTAGTAGCGGGTTCTTCCTGACAATGACCAAATGAACTTGATGAATTCTTCATTTGGTAGTGGTTAACTAGTATGGATATAAAAGTCAAACGAGTAGTTTCATTACACTATGATACACTAGACAGTGTTAATCAATGTTGAGTAACATTATCTATATTTTTGTAAAATTACATAAATAATAAAATGGTATATAAACACTGTGGGTTCCACTTTATACAAAATAAAATTACTACAATAAAAGCCCAAAGTTATGTTGAATAAAACAAAAATTATTTACAATGACCAATGCATATTAACTTTGAATGTACATAAAAATAATCAAGGAAAAAAAACATATTACTGACATGAACAATGAGCTATGATTTTCTTTGTGTTCAGATACGTAATATGTGTTGATACTTGTCAATGTACCTTCAGGATATCAATTTAGAATAAAAAAAACTTTCAAGATGATACACACCTATTGTAGCAGCGCCAGGATAGTAGGATACTTAGCAATGTGAACTCTTAAGTAACATATTATTTCATAACAAATATCAGTAAGATTTTGATATTTTAAATTATTTTGTATCTTGAATCTTTTAGTCACTGTAACTATTTCAAATATTGTATAACACTAACTTATTTCAAATTTTCTTCTTTCATCTAACATTAATACTAACTTTATGTATTCTATAAGTTTTAAAATAAAATAAAAGAGTATCATGACAAGAGAGAAGAAACATACACTGGGAATAAGAGACAAACTGTTGTTTCTGATGAAGCTTCTAATAGCCTCCAGTGCATACTTTGCTGCATATTGTTCTGCAACCTTTTTGTTTGAAAAGGTGCAATTTGATGTGAACCTAAATCCATCCACAATCACACTAGATCTAAACTGTGATGCGTTATGAGATCCATCCACAATCACTCTTGTAGTTTGTTCTTATGCATAAATTCTTCGGCCATTGCTCTTAACTTCATAAACTTGTAATCTGAATCAAGCAAATTTACATTCTATTGACACATATGAGATTGAGATGCAGACAGAATACTAGAGAAATTTAAATATTAGATCAATTATTTTGTTGGGAGGAGAATCAAAGAACATACATGTTATTCTAAAGAGTCAATTTTTTTACTGATTACATATTGCATATAACTGGCAACATCAAGTAAATATCCATAGATAAACAAGAAGAAAATTAATGAAACAGAATATAGTATGTTAGCTCAAATTACTGTATAAAACAAATTCACAACATTTAATCAAGTGACTATAAAGTACTGTAACCAGCAGAAGGCAGCTTCAGATCCCCGCTTAGAGGGACAGATTGAGTTTGTTTGGTTTCATTGGGCATGAGCAACATGTTGGTGGTCAGAATTTTGGATGATATGATGATTCTTGCTCTCTTCATGTGGATTCATTGTGTGTATCTTAACATCACAGTTTCGATAGGAAACTGCAGGATCGTCCAAACAGAAGAAACCTCCAGGAGCTTCTTGGCATATGTCGTAGTTGGGCATAAGAGAGGAGCCGGAGCCGGAGTCGCCGCCGAAAAAGAGCGAGTACCTCTGGTGGCCCACGACAAGCGTTCCAAGGGCATGCATCTTGGCATCACAAGCCCAGCAGAGGGCAGCCTTATCCGAGAAACAGATCACCGTGGTCGCCACCAACTCGCACACCTCGCACTGAATCTTCATCCCTTCTTCGCCCCAACTATCCGAGAGGAAGAAGAGTTGGCGATCGGCGGTGATAGTCACAAAAGGGGCCTCGGTTGGTGGCGAGCAAGCGTCGATCGACCGAGGAGTGGAGACGGTCGTCGGCGTCGAGCGCGTTGGAGAGGAGTTGGCATTGGCGAAAACAAAGAAGAGGAAAGGAGGGTGGGCGTCGGGCAAAAGCTGCAGGAATGGGAAGGGAAGTCGGCGTGCGTGGAAGAGGAGCTAGGGCACGGGTATTTAAAGGAGGAGCTAGGGCGCATGGAAGTAGGCTCAAAAAATAAGCTTATAGACATCAATTTTAAAACCCCGTTGTCTTTGACATACATAAGACAACGGTTTTTTAAAAATAGTTGTCTTTTTTCAAAAAAATGATCAACTATAACGGTTTTTAATGAAACCATTGTTAAATGGAAAAAAGTTAATGGTTTTTCAAAAAACTATTGTCTATTGGTTGTTGTTGAATCCTAAAATTCTTGTAGTGAACTAAAGAGAAATGGTGAAAAATTAGAAGAAGTATCATTGAGAAAATTTTTTGATCGCTGGATTAAAAATTTGATAGTATTACAACCATCATCGAAGAGACCAAAAATTTACAAGCCGTGACGACAGAGCAACTCTTGGGTTCATTACAAGCCCATGAAGAGAAGAAGAAAATTAATGCAGAGATTACTCAACAAGTCTTTAAGACTTCTCTTCGACCAATTACTAAGAATGATAAAAGCTTCTCTAATAATAGAAATCAATGTGGACGAGGTCGTGAACATAGATAAGGCCATGCTAGTGAACAAGGATGGGTTTCCAACAACAATAATGAAAAAAGAGAACATTCAATAAGAGGATGTAGAAGAGGGTACACAAACTTGAGATACGATAAATCTCAAGTTAAGTGCTACAATTATGAAAAATTTGGGCAAACTATATGGAAGAAAGAAGAGAAGAAGATGACATCTTGTTGCTAGCATACAAAAATACTGAAAGAGGCGAAGATACAATATGATATCTCGACACTGGTGCAAGCAATCATATGTGTGGGAAAAGAAATATGTTCCTAGAGCTTGATGAATCTGTTGGTAGCAATATATCCTTTGAAGATGAATCAAAGATTGACATGAAAGGCAAAGGTAGTATTCTTATCCGCTTGAAGAATGTGTTGGGGATCGGTGCGTATGGCTAGAGGGGGGTGAATAGCCATTCACCCACTTGATTCGCCAGTTTCTTCCTACATGTGTTAGCAAGCGCAAACGGAATCTTAAACTACAAACTAAACAATGCTAACACCAAACTTTTACGTGGTTCGGAGATGATACTTCTACTCCACGGTAGTCCGTAAGGTGGACGATCCTGATCCGTCGGTGGATGAGTCCCCGAAAGATCTCCGGCTAGCTCTTGTCACTCCTTGTGGGTGGAGAAACCTCGCCATAAACTCCCGACAACACCTGAGCACTTGTAGACTACTAATAAGCTTTAACCAAGCTTATTTCGTCAACCTTTGCCCAACCAAATTGAGCTCTCTTAAATAGAGCTCAACCCTGAAATAGTCATTTCCAGTTGACTGATGCTAATACCAGTCGACTGGTATACTTGGATTCGAACGTTACAACCCAACGTTTGAATTCTAGCCAACACCAGTCGACTGCATAGAAGATCAGTCGACTGATCTTTCTGTGCTCTACACCAGTCGACTGCATAGAAGATCAGTCGACTGATCTTTCTGTGCTCTACACCAGTCGACTGCTACAAGCTGTAGTCGACTGATCAAACCCTAAACCCAGGGTTTCAACCCCGAGTACAGTCACTCAGCACTCGTCCTCGCCTGACCAACCTAGACCTAGCCTTCTAGCCTCCTTCATTAGCCTTGCGCCCCTTGGATGCCTCCCCATCCTTCACGCCTTGCCTTCTGGAGCTTCCTTCGGCCTTGGTCCTTGTTGTCAGGTCTTCCTTTGCCAAGATGTCACTTGGACTTTTATCCTTTATTGTACCTATATCCTGCATACTCACAATGCATATTAAATACAACAATAATCCTAACTTAAACCTTTGCCCAAACATCAAAACCCAAGGTACCTAGATTGCTCCAACAATCTCCACCTTTTTGATGTTTGGCAACTCGTTTAAGTTAGGGAAACAACAACAAAGCAAATAAAACTTGCGTAAATCATGGAACCTAACCTTAGGCTCCCCCTTTACCTAAACTTCCCCTTGAGTAGGTTTTCCTTGCAAAGGTACTTCTCCCCCTTTGCCAACAAATGCTCCCTCTTCACCTAAACTCCCCCTTGAGCTTAGATTTCTTGCAAACGTGTGTTGGTTTCCCACTTAAACCCAACACTTCTCCCCCTTTACCACACATCAAAAAGAACTCCAACAATATCCAATTATTAGATTTTTTAACCTCTAATGATTATAAACAAAGTGTATTACCCCCATAAGATTATACACTTGTTTTACATCATTAGAACACTTTTCGACTGCTGAAAAATAATTTCAGCCTGTATCAGTCGACTGAGACAGTTACCAGTCGACTGACCTAGTCGAAAAACTATACAGTAGCTAGTCTCTCTCTAGACAGCACTATTACCAGTCAACTGCCCGGTACCAGCCGACTAGTACCTTGATAACAGCATATTCAGCATTCTGAACCCAATTCAGAAATGCACCATAAATTTCTCAAATCTCCAAAAATTCCTAAATTTTGTTGAGTGATTTGTGGTACCCGTGTCTACTTGAGAAAATACATTTAAAAATGTATATATCTCAGATCCTAAGATTGGCACAAAATCCAAAACCATCTAAATGGTTTAATAGAACCTTGACCTAAAGTCCTAGTTTTGGTCTCCTCTTGATGTATCTACCCATACCAAACCATAATGCATTCCTGGCATTGGTTTATATGGCATCTACGCATCTAAAATAAATTTTCATGCAATATGACCCCAATGTCATATTTTCATGCATGAAACATAAACCCAATGTGCCAAAACCTAAGGATTGAACTCAAATCTATCTCCAAATCTTTTGGCACACTCCATGGTTCATCTAGACTTCCGAAAGAAATTCTCCTGAGATCCATTTACCATGGATCCCAATTTGACTCCTAGAGCTTGTTGGTGCAATCGACCCAATTTTGATCGGGTAGATCATGGGTTTTGATGTTTGTGTCAATATGATTAAGTTAGGGTTTCATGTTAATCTAATATGTGTATGTGAGTGTGCAGGTTTGCAGGATACACATAGACTTAGTTGGACGTCTTCGGGGCCGGTGAAGGATGGTATGGGAGACAAGCCGAGGGCTTGCATGCATCCGAGGGACCATGGACAAAGCAAGGACGATGAGCCAAGAGAAGCGGACTTCGAGGCATACGTGAAGGATGGCATGGGAGACGAGACGTGGGCTTACGTGCATCCGAGGGACGAGTGTCACAGTCAAAGAGGGCTTGGGGGCGAGAGATCGAGGCTGCTGGAGCAGGGACGATGAGCTGAGGGAAGCGGACTTCAAGGCATATGTGAAGGGTGGCATGGGAGAAAAGTCGTGGGCTTGCATGCATCCGAGGGACGAGAGCCAAAGTCAAAGAGGTCTTGAAGGCAACAGGTCGAGGCTGCAGAAGGAAGAGTCCACTGAGTCGTGAGGATTCGAGTGCTGAGAGAACTGTACTCGGGAAGAGAAATCTTAGGGTTCGAGTGCTGAGAGAATTGTACTCGGGAAGGGAAACCTTAGGTAGCAGTCGACTAGTGCTAGAGCAGTCGACTGAGGTAGAGCACAGAGACATCAGTCGACTGGTAATGGACCAGAATGCGAATCGTCAAAGCGGTGATATTTGAATTCGCGAAGACCAGTCGACTGCCCCAGGGGCAGTCGACTGGTAATGGTCAAAACATGATCAGCTCTATTTACGAGAGCTTGTGTTTGGCTACTGTTTTTGGAGAAACAAGCATGGTTAGAGCCTGTTAGTAGCCTACAAGTGCTCAGGTCATGTCAAAGAGTGGTGGCGAGGTTTCTCCATCCACATGGAGCGACAAGAGCTAGCTGGAGGTGCTCCGAGGAATCATCCACCGAAGGATCGAGATCGTCCACCTTACAGACAGCCGTGGAGTAGGAGTTTTATCTCCGAACCACGTAAATAGGTGTGTCTTTCTCAGTTGTTAGGTTTAGTTTTTGTTATTCCGCTTGCGCACTAACAACTTGTAGGAAGAATATCGAATCGAAAGCTATTCACCCCCCTCTAGCTAAACGGAAAGGTCCCTACAAGTGGTATCACAGGGAGATTCGCTCATCTACGGACTAACTGCCGAGAGAGCAAAAAGCTAGAGGAAATGGCGATTGAAGAAAAATTTGGGGATGATATAAATGTTCCACCTCCCTACAATCACGAGGATTTCGAGTATTGGAGGATGCGGACATGGACATGGTTTGGTATGGATTGGAATTACATGATCACGCTAGAAGAGCCATTTGAAGTTCCACGAGATAAGCATGGGAAAAAGCTCCGACCAAGATATTGGAATAATGAGCAACAAGCACAATCAAAGGCAAACGAAATGGTAATTTCAATTTTACTTAATACTTTGCCTAATGATGTAATGAGTGGTGTAGGTGAATACAAAAATGCACACGAGTTATGGAACAAGATGGTAGCATTCCATGAAAACCCTACACAAGCTCAAGTAGTAGAAGAGCCTAAAGAAATAAGCTCAACATACGAAGAAGAGGAAAAAGAGACATCCATCTCCTCAAGTAAAGTGGCACAAGGAAGTGAAAGATCATCCACTTCATCAAGGGAAGAAGAAGAGATTTCCACTTCAAGGATTGAGGGGGAGGAGAGACCACCTTCAATACCGGAGCAAGAAAAAGCATCTACCTCCACCAAAGCAAAGTCTAAAGATCACATCATTTACTTTGGATGCAACAGAAAGGGACACTACTATTGGATCGAGAGAACCGATAGAGGGGGGGTGAATATCGAAAAACGTTCGGATTTTAGAATTAGAGAAATTACGCAGCAGAAATTAAAACAAACGCAAACACAGGTAGTTTTACTTGGTTCGGAGCCTAGGTCGACTCCTACTCAAAGGCCCACGGTCGTTGACCATTTTCTGCGGGCAATTCTATAAGTGCACAAATCAGTTTATAAATAAATGTTACAATTGCAGTATAGTAAACACAAAAGTAAAATATCACTCTTTGTTACCGACGTCCGATGTGGAATGCTTCTCGGAGCAGAGGGACATCGTCGGCGCTTGTATCATGAGTCGGGAGGTTTCTGGAGCAGAGCGCGGGAGCAGAAGAGCGTGATTGCGTTGAATGAAGTGATGTTCGAAGCCTTGGGGTCGATGGCCCTTTTATAGGCCCTGGGGGCACCCGGGACGTCGGGGGCGCCCCCCCCCACGTGTCGGCCGATCCGACTTTCACTCGGTCAGCTTCTTATCCGTTCAAACTCGGGATCAGATCTTGACCGGGGCGCCTGGGAAGCTGGGGGCGCCTGGGTTGACCGGGTCAGAGCTTATCCCTTGGCTTCGCTAGCTTCTGCTTCGATGGCTTGCGCAGGGGACGCCCTGACCAATAGCTGCAGAAACAGTTCTTTTACTTCGACTGTTTTGTGTTCACCTTGGGGGTGCCCGGGACACTCCGAGCGCCCTACTCAGCTGTTGCCTCACTCCTTTGAGGCTCTCTGAGCTGCAGACACTCGTTCCTTCGGTCCTGCATCCAGGGTTAGTCCAAAACAACATAAAGTAATAATATTTAAGTTTTATACAGTCTTAGCTATCTTGGTTCTGACTTTGGTCTCCAAAATGGAGCCCTAGGTCGAACCGACGCCTACTGTTCCCTCGACGGGGAACGCGTCCTCACTACTCCTCTTGGGAGAATTTACCTGATGCCAACCGGCTCCTCCGGTTGGACTTTTGCCTAGCGGTCCTTCGCCAGGTCTTGGATACCAAGCTGTCCCTCGCCCGGTGCCTAGTATTCCTTCGCCAGGTCTTCAGTCCTAAGCTGTCCTTCGCCTGGTGCCTAGCAGTCCTTCGCTAGGGCTTCAGTGCTCTGGCATTCCTTCGTCAGTGCCTAGCAGTCCTTCGCTAGGACTTTTTACCCTGGCATTCCTTCGCCAGTGCCTAGCAGTCCTTCGCTAGGACTTTTTGCCTAGTAGTCCTTCGCTAGGACTTTTTGCCCTGACATTCCTTCGCCAGTGCCTAGCAGTCCTTTGCTAGGACTTTTCCTGCACACTCGAGTAACATGTTAGATAACAAATAAGACTTAACTTTTGAACCCTTTTGCCATTATCAAAACTTAGGTTCGACTTGGGTGCTTTCTGCACCAACAATCTCTCCATTTTTGATTTATGGCAACCCTGGTTCAAAAAGTTAAGTTAATCAGAGCAAGTAACGTTAAATTTTGCTTCCTCCCCCTGGAATGAATCTCCCCCTAGATTTTTCAAAAGTTTGTGGGGTTTCGAAAATAGATTCTGAGTCTAAAGATTGATTTTACTTAGAATAATTTTCAACAGAAGGCGGTTTGTTTTCCAAACTAATTTTAGTTGTGCACTTTGAAAACTTAAGTTTAAGTACTTGGAAAAGTTTTGAAAACATAGATAGTCTTTTGAAAATTTTGAGTTTTAAGTACTTAGAAAGTTTTTTGAAAACATGAGATTGAGTACTAAAGAAAATTTTGAAGCCTTGAGCTTAAAGTACTCACAAGTTTTGAATGCTTTAGGTTTTAAAGTACTTGGTAAACTTGAAAACTTTAGTTTTTAAGCATGTTTTTGAAAACTTAAGTACTTAGTAAAATTTTGAAAACTTAAGTACTTAGTAAAAATTTTGAAAACTTAAGTACTTAGTAATTTTGAAAACTTAAATACTTAGTAAATTTTGAAAACTTAATTACTTAGTAAATTTTGAAAACTTAAGTACTTAGTAAATTTTGCAAACTTAAGTACTTAGTAAATTTTGGAAACTTAAGTTTTGAAGTACTTAGAAGGAATTTTGAAAATAAGTTAAGTACATTTTGAATAAAGGATAGAGTTTGAATTTTTTTTTTGAATTAGAGTTTAAATTAAACAAAAATTTAAACTCTCCTTTCCTATCTCTCCCCCTTTGCCATATATCAAAAGCAAATAAATACAGCATAAATAGGATAATTAATTTGCATAAAAGTGAATAATAAACTTCATAATTTGCTATACTGAACCAATTCAGGATCTAAACTAGACCAAATCAGTTTCTTTTAGGGTCATGTCTAACCCAATTAGCTACTTACTAACTGTTATAAACAGTAGTTTTTGCTAGGGTTAGTCAAGTTAAGTGTTCTATTCAAGTTAGATTTTCTAAACTTGACACTCAACTTGATTGCTGTGTCAGTTGTATTTAGTGCCCCAATTACTGCAGATGCACTGACTTAAAGCATCTTGAATTAAGGCAAAGACCTAAGCATCTCAACCCATTCTAGGTTATCAATCAAAAGAACCTACGTTGCTTGTGAGATGCTGGCTTCTAAGTCTATAGTGTTGGGAACGAGATGGCTAGAGAGGGGGGGTGAATATAGCCAATCACTTCTTCTTGGAAGAGTTATCAAATTTCTGCACTTGAAGTTAGTAATAGCACAGCGGAAGTATGGGAAAACAAAACTTGCAGAAACTAAAAATCAAAACCTAACTAGCAAGATTAGCAAGATCGCTAACAAGGAGATTTTACAAGGTTCGGGGATAACTTGCCCCTACTCCTTGGCGTGCCCTTAAGGTGGGCGATCCCTTGATCGTCGGCAGATCAAGCCCTGGTGATCACCGGATATGAAGCAACCTCCTTCTCGGTGGAGAAACCTCCCCACAGTGTGTTTCAAACAATGATATAGAATGAGCACAAAGAAACAACAATAAGAAGGATCTTACTCAATCACTTAGCAAGGACAAAACACAGCAAGCTTCCCTGAGCTCCACCCAGTGGCGATCTCACGCAGACCCCTTCTCCGTGTCTTCCCACTGTCGGACTCCAAGCCTCTTGTTTTCTCCTTCAAGCGCTCAAGTATGATGATTGCTTCTCAATAGCTTGCTCAGAATGATTGAATAACTGAAGAACAGCAAGCTTGATGTATATCAGAAACGCAGGAACTCAAGAGCCAAAAACTGAAGAATTGTAGAACTCTACTTCTCTCGTTCCTTTTTGTTTCTTCTCCAAGCGACAGATGATCTCATCTCCAGCAGCCTACAGTTGCCTCACTGCCAACGCGCCAGCTACACTGAACCCTAACTGAACTCCCTGAGCTCCCTCAGCCAAGCTTCAGTCAGCAGCATCAGTCCTGCATCCAGCCGTTGCAACCTGTGTAGAGAAAGGGACAAACCTGCTCCAAGGAAAGCTCTCTTTGACTTCTCCTTGAGTGTTTGAATCCTCCCCTGTTACCTGAAACTTACTCAGAGTATTAGAGCAGCAAATCAAGCAGCATATCAAATATCATAGGAAAGTGGCAGTGAATCGGTTGTGTTCAGACGCGATCAGAGCGTCTGACAGTGCAGTTTGAATTAAAGTGATCGGTCACCTGACCGATCAAAGAGCCGCCTGATCGGTCACCAGACCGATCAGGCAGGTCCCGGATCGATCAGGATTCATCCTGATCGATCCCCAACGCTCAATCAGAAATCACGATTTCTTTGAGATTCTCCTGGACCGATCACCAGACCGATCCCAGGTCGTGGATCGTTCACCTGACCGATCCACCCTTATATTTGGCGATTTCTGAGTTTCGCAGGCTAGACCTTCTGATCGGTCAACTGACCGACCAGGGATCTTCCTGATCGGTCAGCAGTCCGATCAGGTCATCCCCAGACAGATCAGGCTTCGTCCTGATCGATCTTAGTGAGGAGCCCGCGAAGCTGGATCGTTCAACAGAACGATCTGCACAGTGATCCTGATCGGTCAGTAGACCGATCAGGAGCTGTTCAGCAAGTGAACTCAACCTCACTGCTTGCTCCCTGATCGGTCACCAGACCGATTAGGAGCCAGTCAATGGGTGAAACGCATACTCCCTGATCGGTCACCAGATCGATCAGGAGCAACACAGTAGGTTCCCAACCTCACTGTGTGCTCCCTGATCGGTCACCCGATTGATCAGTCATCGCTGGATCGGTCACCAGACCGATCCACGAAGGAGCAGCGTGCCAAAGTCCCTGATCGATCACCAGACCGATCCAGAGACTCAAACTCAGCCCTCCAAGCTAAGTTTCCATCCACCTTAGCCCTCCAAGCTAAGGATTTTCCATCTAACCCTCCAAGTTGGGAATTTGCACCTAACCCTCAAAGTTAGGACTTTTCACCTAGCCCTCCAAGCTAGGACTTTTCACCCAACCCTTCCGAGTTAGAACTTCATCCAACCTACCCTCCAAGCTAGGCACCTGACCCTCCAAGCCAGGACTTTTTCACCTAATTCTCCAGGATGGGAATTTGCACCTAACCCTCCAAGTTAGGACTTTTCACCTAGCCCTCCAAGCTAGGACTTTTCACCCAACCTTTCCGAATTAGGACTTTTCCAACACCTAGCCCTCCAAGCTAGGATTTTCCACACCTAACACTCCAGGTTAGGATTTTCCAACACCTAGCCTCCAAGCTAGGATTTTCCAACACCTAGCCCTCCAGCTAGGATTTTTCAATACCTAGCCCTCCAGGCTAGAATCCTCCAAGTCATGCCTAATCTTCGATCAGGATGTAACGCCCCAAATTTTGGGCTTGCTTTCGATTTTCATTAGGGCACAAAATGTCGATATAGGTTATCAGATGGTATGACATTTATTTCATGAATGAATAAAATTACATTTTTGTGATGTCATGATTAAATGATATGTGATTTCATTAGAAAGAATTAGAATATGTAATTGCATAAATTAGAATATGTGATTGCATAAATTAGAATATGTGATTGCATAAATTAGAATATGTAATTGCATAAATTCGAATATGTGATTGCATAAATAGGAATATGTAATTTGCATAAATTAGAATATGTGATTGTATGAATTGGAATATGTGATTTCATAATATGTGATTTGAGAATATGAGAGTGAATTGGGCTAATGGGCTTTGCAAAAGTGAAAACCAAAGAGGAGCAAAAATATGCTCTTGCCGAGGATCGAACCTTGGAACTCTTGGTAAGCAAAGCCTTGAAAAGCAACGAAGTAACCAATTCACCCAGCAGGGGAGTGCTGAGAGAAAGGAAGGGAAATTCTTGTTAAAGGTTAGGGAATGTGAAAGGGTAGAGGAAGAGACTCTTGATGAGAAACCCCTTAGTGAAGAGACACTTGGAGAAGAGGCACCTTGCCTCTTCCCTTAGTATAAATAAGAGGGAATGCTAAGAGGCTAACCATCATTGTTGCAAACCCCTCACTCACTCTCCCTCTTCAATTTTTGAAAATCCAAGAGAAGGATTTCATCCCAAGGGACACTCCCAAGACCCCATTGAAGGTTTGAATCTCTTGCAAGGCAAGAAGAAGTCAAGGATCTCGAGAGCAAGGACAAGCACATCCCCTCCAAACTAAGGGTATACCTTAAGGATATTTAGCGAAAGAGGTAAGTGCCCCCTCACCTGTAACATAATTGCTCTTGAATCGATTACATGACTTACATGATGTCTGTACATGTCTCTACATGTTTCGGCCATCACCCTAACTAAGGGTTAGGGTAGGCCACATGCTTTCCTATGCTTAATGATGATGTTTGCATGAATGTATTATAATGTGTGTGAGTAAAGAAGGCTAGGAGGGAGGGGAATCCCCTTCTAACCATTCGGCCAACCCTACCCTAGGGTTAGGTTCTTAAGCTTAACTTCATGCTATACATTCTAATGAATCTCTTTGATATCACATGTGTTGTATGAATGTTCATGATGCTATGTTGCTAAAAACCCCAAAGTACTCAACCCTATACTTGGGAATGGATTAGGTCAAATGAATACCATGCATGATAAGGATCTTGTGTAAGATATGACATGCTTGTGTGATCTTGATATGTGACCGGAATGCATGCTAGCCCCATGTCAACTTTCGGCCAAGAGAGAGAGCTCTTGGACCCTAGCCTTGGTTGCTCCCATGAAATGCATGCTTTATACTATGCTAGTTATCATGATTATGAATGCATACATATGCAGAAGAATGAGCCCTTTAGGGCATGAATGAAGAAGGCTTAGGGCCTAAAGAATGCTTCCCTAGAAGGTTGGGACTAAGAGCATACTTTATGAAAATGAAGAACATGATAACTATTTTATTTTATAATGGCTTGTACTATAGACTCTTAAAGCGAGTCAAATGATTATGATACTAGGCTGAAGGACTTTTGAGAAGGCCTAGTAAACCCTAGTGGTTCGGGATTAGCTACCTCGTTCCTATTTAGGGGCGTGCGCAAAACATGAAGTACAAGCCGGGCCCTAATGATTATGCTATGTTCAAGTATTATGTTTATATGTTTTCAAAAGAACCTTCTTATGAAGTTAACATGCTTAGATGTTTAACATGCTTAAATGCTTACCATGCTTGAATGTGATATATTCTATTACCTTTTCATGATATCCGGTTTTGTGAGTAGGACAGGGTCTTACTAAGCTATTGCTTATCGTTTAGTGTTTTCCCTTATGCTACAGATAAAGGACGCTAAACTATGGAGGCTGCGGGAGAAGGGCAAGTGTGTATGTGATAGTGCTGGTGGATAAAAAGGATCTTGCTCTTAGTTGCTTCAAGTTTTGGAACTTGTCATGTTAAACCCATGTTATGCTCTTTTTATATACATGCTATGTTTGAAGATGAATACTTGATGTCCATGCTTGGTTGAATGTTCTGAAAAATAATTATGCTTCCGCTACATGAACCTTGCATGCTTTAATGTTACATGTGCCCATGTATAGATTAGATACAAAAGAAAAATATAAATGCATACGTGTAGTTGTAATGTATGAAAATTAAAGTAGTGTCGTCGAATCCCTAGGGGATTAAGGGCGGGCGTTACACAGGACTTAATCATAATCATCATCATCATCAACCTAAACTAAAATCGTTGTCAACACCAAAACAACAATCAGGGCCAGACTGCATCAACAATCTCCCCCTTTTTGTTGTTTGACAACCCGATTTTAAGTTTAGGGATTCTCAATCAATATTCCAACTTTAGAATCATAGGGGAATCCAGATCCTCCCCCTACAACATGGTCATTCTAAACTTAACCAATCCACACTCTCCCCCTTTGTCGAACACCGAAAAAGGGACAAGAGGGACTGTTAAGATTAAGATAAACTCCCCCTCAATCCTAGAGGTATCCCAACTCATCAAAAATTTGATAGTTTGTGGAATGATCATACGAACACATGTGAAAAAGTATAGCCAGACATAGCAGTCACATGCATTATATGAGTATGAAATATAAACCCATGTCGTAATATTCATAAGTATCAAATAGTCATGACAATGTAAGCATGAATATGGCAATCGAACAATCATGCAGATAAAAGGCACATAATCAACATGGCATCAACAATAAAATACTCAAGGTAGAAAGGCATGTCAGGTAAAAACAGATAAGTCAAAGCATAGAAACATCCGGACAAGTAGCAAAATACGTGTGGCACAAGGCCACAACAATCAAGTCACAGGGCATACAGCCCAAAAGTCATACAACATCGTCAAATGATAAGACAGCAGACATCCTAGCTCAAGTGTCAGTGGGAGGGTCGCCATCACGCATGAGGTCATCCATCGTGGCATCAGTAGGAGCTAGAGACCCTGGTGCAGTACTCGAAGAAGCTGCACCTCCAGGAAATGTGTGGCTGCGCCACTCATCATAATCTACAGCAACAGCTGGTGCTCCCTGGTCATGAACTGCTAGCGGCAGCTCGCCCACTCGGTTGCGATCCTTCCACCGCAGCCCCAAGGTTATAATTTATGGTCCGTTCCAAGGATAGGAGAAAACCCAGATTGTAGTACATCACAATCTCTATGACCGAAGGACAGAACTCAGTCAGGAAGGGAACATCAATGGATCTGCAAGGTAAGAGTTTGAAAGTCCTTGCTTGAAAAGCCTGTTCGCAGGCCGTATTGGGGAATCGAGAGCTGGAAGAAGGCTGGGGCCTTCTGGAAGGGGCAGAGGAGGAAGGAGCCTTCCCCCTCGAACTTCCCTCCACGACCTCCTTTGCCTTAGCAGATTTTCTAAAGAGTTTGAATTGATCATACACATAGATTGAATCATAATGAAACAAGAATTGATCATATATAGGATGAGACCCAATCAAAAGATAGATTCAATCAAGATCATAATAGGATAGTGAAGAGGTGAAAGATTGATCATTTGGTTGGAATGGGAGTCCACGGCAACAATAAGTAAGTCACGGCACAATAGCAAGAATAGGAACAAAAACATGGTTAGCTTCACAAACATATATTCCAAGAACTGTTGTGAAAATAAAATTGAGATCAAAGCTTACTTAGGCGCCATTGAAGTTTGTTTGAAGAGATTGCAAGACTGAGAAAGAACTTGCGGTGGAGAAGGAGACTTCGAGCACGCAAGAACTTGGAGTTCGGAGAAGACGCCCGTAGAAGCCTTCGCAGAAAAACTCGCACGCGCGTGAAGAAGGGAGACGCAAGAACTCACTCGCTCGCACAAGGTTGCGCAGAAGAGGGTGTTTCGGCGCTAGGGTTTGGGAAAACGAGGGTTTGGAGAGAGTTAATCGGTTGGTGGATCGGTCCACCAACCAAAATTTAATGCGTTTGAACGGATCACCGTTCGATCTGATCTCGTCCAGACCGATCAGGATACAGCCTGATCGGACTGGCATGGTCTTGATCGGTCGGATGACCGATCAGACGCGCTCCTGATCGGTCGGGTGACCAATCAGGATTCGATCAGTAGGGTCGAAAGAGAAACCTCTGAGCTCCCTGATCGGTCTGTGGACCGATCCCCACAGGGTGCCAGATCGGTCCGGAGACCGATCCAGGCTAGCTCAGTACACTTTGTCAGAAGAATTGGCAGCCCCCACTAGTGCTCTTCCGGTCCAACTTACATCCAGCATAGTCAGAATCCGTATAGCCAATCAAATCAAAAGATTCGGTACGGGGATACCAAAGACCTACACCAATTGTACCCTTGAGATATCTCAAAATTCGCTTAACAGCTATTAGGTGAGATTCCTTGGCACAGACTTGATACCTAGCTCACATACCTACAGCAAATAGTATATTTGGTCGACTAGCTATGAGGTATAGCAATCTACCTATCATGCTTCGATATTGAGTTAGATCAACGGGTTTACCACTCTCATCATTATCTAATCTTGTGTTTGTAGCCATAGGAGTGGTTACCACTTTCGAATCACTCATATTGAATTTCCGAAGCATTTCTTGTGTATACTTTGATTGGTGCACATGGATGTCATCGCGAGTTTGCTTGATTTCTAGTCCAAGGAAGAAAGTCAACTCTCCCACTAGACTCATTTCAAACTCACTCTCCATGTGTCCGATAAATTCACGTAAATAGCCCTTGTTGTTTGAGCCACAAATTATGTCATCGACATATACTTGGGCTACAAATATATTGTCACCATCTCTTCGTAGAAATAGTGTAGGGTCTATTTGACCTCTAACGAAGCCCTTTCCAAGAATGTCGACAACCGCTCATACCAAGCTCGGGGTGCTTGTTTAAGGCCATAGAGTGCCTTTTTGAGCTTGAACACGTGGTTTGGATATTCGGTACTCTCAAACCCCTGAGGTTGTTCGACATAGACCTCCTCCCTAATCAAATCATTTAGGAAGGCTGATTTGACGTCCATTTGAAATAATTTGAAGCCCCGGTGTGCTGCAAATGCAAGCATCAATCGGATGGACTGTAACGCCCCAAAATTCCCCTTTTTAGTTCTTAAAGTCCTTAGAATTATTTAAAAATGGTTTAGAAATATTCTAGATATTTTTAGGGATTTTTAGAATATTTTTATGGAATTTTCCGAGTCCGTTTAGTATTTTAAAAAAGAAGAAAAAAGAAAAAAGGGGAAAAACCACATAAGTGCAGCAGGAGGGTTCGAAGCCGCGACCTGCACGAAACAGGGCAAGCGCGCGACCAGCCAGGCTAGGGTATGAAGCACAACAAAGGGTGGAGAGACTTATATTTAAGGGGTAGTTAGGTCGATCCGCCCCATAGGTATAAATAGATAATTAAAGAGAGAAGTTTTATTTCTCTCCTCTCCAAACCCTCACGCCGACCTCCTCTCCTCTCTTGGGCGACGCCGACCAACACCAAGCCCTCGAGGGCCGGCCAAAGCTCTCCTCTGAGAGATATTCCTATATTCGGGATCCCCGCGACGAGAGGAACGCGTAGGCGTGAAGAATTCTCCGAGATCTCAAGTTTCTCCCGAGCTCTAGACGTCAATCTTGGTTGTAAGTCCAAGATATCAATGTAAGTACTGCTCACCTGCAGTAAGAGGCGGTTTTTCCGCGAGAATTTCCTTTAAAAGTTTTTAAAAGAGATATTTCCTTTTTGTTTGAGTTTTTGCATGTGATCTTAGTTCATTATATGCTTATATATATGTTGATTAATACCCTATGTGAGTTTAGGGTCCAAGAAAAGCTATGAGAAAAGAAAAGAAAAGATAAAGATAAGAAAAGAAAAGGCCAAGGCCTTAAGAAATCCCCAAAAGTCAAGACTTAGGGATTTTAGCACGCAAGGTGCTCCAGAAAATGCCAAGGCATTTACAGATAAGAAAGAAAAGAAAGAAAAGCTATTTTATTTTATAAGGCCAGTACCCGGCGTCCAAGGGCGTCGTTAAAGAAATTCAGGTGTCCAATTCCAAGGTCTTGGCCCTGGTAGACCAAGGTCTGCTCTATTAGGATTGGTGGCTCGCTACCCCAACCTTTTAGGGAACGCACATATGAGATGGTACTTACGTCTTCAGTGGATCCAAGTGATTATTATTTTCAAGTATATGCTTTAGCAAAGTTTTTCTAAAGTTTAAGAAAGTTTTCAAAAGTTAAAGAATAGCTAAAGTTTTAAGTTGAGCCAAGAAAAGTAAATTGAGATTTATTATTGCTTGAGTATGCATGTTTTGAGTTATACATGTTCTTAGTTTCCTTTCAAGCATATTAGTATCTCATATGATTTTCATATTGTTCTAGAAGCATGTTTGCACATTTCGAGATTTTGTGAGCTAGATAGTACTTACTAAGCTTTTTGCTTACTAGTTGCATTTCCTCTTACTGCAGATAAAGGTAAAGGCAAGCAATTCTGAAGGAAGGCGACGAGGCGGTGCTGAGTAAAGTGTGTGTGGTGGCTGATTTTAGAGAGATCTTTGAGACGAGACAATTTAGTTATTTGAATTACAATGTTATAGTTTATTCAAATTTCAAGTCCTTGCTTTATGGAGTTTAGCGAACATTTAAGCTTTGGACAGTTTTACATGCTCAATTTCTTAGAGTAAAGATTTCATGTCATTTCATTTAGCTTATATATTCTTATGCTTGCATTAGATGAGTGGAAATGTGAGTAGATGGAGATATTGATACTTTGTTAGGAAAATAGACACATGTGCCAAGATAGTATCAAATTCCCTTTGAATTAAGTTTTATTGCTTATAAATGTTTAGAAAAGTTGCATTCACATTTCATAATGCTTTAGCAAGGTCATAGAACATGTATTTGGTGTTATGAATGTATAGAAGTCAAGATTGGTACAAACTTTAGTGTTAAAGTTCATATATCTTGAATAGTTTATTTTCTTCCGCAAAAGTCCAAATTTCAAGTTTATGGATTCGTTTTGATTGGCTAAACTCATTAGAAAACTGTCATAGAGTGTAGAAATGGTGTCATGATTCCATATGGCTCGAAATTATAGGTTTGGAGGAGCTGTGAAGTAACTGGCCGAAACCTGAGTTTCGAATTACAGGCCTATCAGTCGACTGATACAGTATCAGTCGACTGATACCTGCAGTTTGAGTTGGGTGAGGCAAGCTTCAAGTGTACCAATTGCGAGCTTTTGAGATAGTAAGTGTGATATGTTAATATGCATGATTGCTTAAGTTAGAATATGATTGTTAGATGAATTTAAAAGTTTAAAAAAAAAAAGATTTCCACATTTTTAGTCATGTATCTAAAGTCGAGAAGTAGAGAAAAGTAACGATCCGTCTAAGGTAGAAGAAGGCGGGTCGCTACAGGTGGTATCAGAGCAGTTCCCATTCTCCAGCATCACACACACATCAGCATCAACCTCGCCGTCTTCAAGTAAGAAAGCTTTAAGTTTCAGTTTTTCTATTGCTCCTTTATTTAATTGCAGTACAGAGAAATGCTTAAGTACTACTCACATGTGCATAGAACAAGGAAGCATGTTTAATCCCTTAGTATCACGGAATCATGTTTAATCCCTAGAATGGATATCAGATTTCTAAGTAAGAAGACAAGTTTATACCTAGAGATGTAGTAGTGATTTCTTGTTCCTTTATGCATTATTAGATGGCAAGAAGAGGCCGAGCTCCTAATGCTAATAACAGAACTCCAGTTCAAGATAACAGTGAGCCTGGCACAGAACAGCCAAACCTGATGGCAGTCATTGCTCAAATGCAAGCTCAGATTACAGAACTACAGAAGACCATCGCCACACTGATGGCGAATCAGCACCCAGTGCCCCCTACACCACCCACAGCAGGAGTGGGAACTCCAGTGGTGGCTGAAGTTCCACCAGTCACACAGGAGATCCCTGCCGTGAACCGAAGACAAGAAGCATACCTCGTCCAGTGGCAGAGGCTGAAACCCGAAAGCTTCTCAGGCACGACTGAGCCCTGGGATGCCCAGGCTTGGTTCAAGACTTTAGAGAGCACAATGGAGCTTCTTGACTGGCCAGAGGTTGAGAAGGTCAAATGTGCCTCCTTCTGCCTAACTGGAGATGCTCGTATGTGGTGGGAGCGAGTCAAGAGTAAGAAGATAGTCAACCAGAGAGAGTAAATCAGATTTTAGAAGACATGCTCAGGGCTTGTGCGTTGGACTTTAAAGGTAGTTGGTGCAAATTTCTGTGCTTAGCCGAGTTTGCCTACAACAATAGCTATCAGGCCACCATCGAGATGGCGCCTTATGAGGCATTGTATGGTAGGAAGTGCAGATCACCCATATGTTGGCAAGAAGCTGGTGAGAAGAAAGAGATGGAGTTAGGACTAGATAGCCAGACTGAGCTTATAGATGAGACCACTCAGGCTATCCAGACGATCCGCCAGAGGATTGAGACTGCCCAGAGTAGACAGAAAAGTTATGCTGACACACGCCGTAGGCACTTGAATTCCAAGTTGAGATTCAGTATTTCCAAGGTCGCTCCTATGAAGGGAGTGATGAGATTTGTAAAAAGGGTAGCTAAGTCCTCGCTACATAGGACCCTACAAGATCATAAGGAGGTTGGTAAGGTAGCATATGAGTTGGACTTACTAGAGGATATGTCAGCTATCCACAGTACATTCCATGTCTCCATGCTAAAGAAGTGTATCACGATCCTAGCAAGTGATTCAGCCTCAGTCAGTACAGATCCAAGAAGATCTTAGCTATGAGAGCAGACCGACACGATAGTGGACAAGCAGTTAAAAGATTAAGAAACAAAGAAGTGCCACTAGTGAAGGTCATCTGGCAGAATCAAAAGCATGAAGAGGCTACTTGGGAACGTGAGGACAGCATGAGAGAGAGATATCCAGAATTATTCTAAGTTCGAGGACGAACTTTTCATAAGGTATGGGGGATTGTAACGCCCCAAAATTTCCATTTTTAGTTCTTAAAGTCCTTAGAATTATTTAAAAATGGTTTAGAAATATTCTAGATATTTTTAGAAATTTTTAGAATATTTTTATGGAATTTTCCGAGTCCGTTTGGTATTTTAAAAAAAGGGAGAAAGAAAAAAAAAAGAAAAAACCACTTAGGGGCAGCCAGTGGTTCAAACCCGCGACCACCCCGGAACCAGAAACGAGCGCGACCAGCTGGGCTAGGGTATCAAGCACAGCAAAGGATGGAGAGAAATATATTTAAGGTGTAGTTAGGTTAATCCGCCCCCATAAGTATAAATAGGTAATTAAAGAGAGAAGTTTTATTTCTCTCCTCTCCAAACCCTCACGCCGACTTCTCCTCTCTTGGGCGAAACAACACCAAGCTCTAGGGGGCCGGCCAAGGCTCTTCTCCAAGAGATCTTCCAATATTCGGAATCCCCGCGACGAGAGGAACGCGTAGGCGCGAAGAATTCTCCGAGATCTCAAGTTTCTCCCGAGCTCTAGACGTCAATCTTGGTTGTAAGTCCAAGATATCAATGTAAGTACTGCTCACCTGCAGTAAGAGGCGGTTTTTCCGCGAGAATTTCCTTTAAAGTTTTAAAAGGATAGTTTCCTTTAGTTTATGATTTTTGGCATGTGATATTAGTTCATTATATGTTGTATAGTTGATTAAGAGCCTATGTGAGATTAGGGCTAAGAAAAGTTATGAGAAAAGAAAAGAGAAGATAAATATAAGAAAAGAAAAGGCCAAGGCCTTAAGAAATCCCCAAAAGTCAAGACTTAGGGATTTTAGCACGCAAGGTGCTCGAGAAAATGCCAAGGCATTTACAGATAAGAAAGAAAAGAAAGAAAAGCTATTTTATTTTCTAAGGCCAGTACCCGGCGTCCAAGGGCGTCGTTAAAGAAATCCAGGTGTCCAATTCCAAGGTCTTGGCCCTGGTAGACCAAGGTCTGCTCTATTAGGATTGGTGGCTCGCTACCCCAACTTTTTAGGGAACGCGCATCAGATGGTACTTACGTCTTCAGTGGATCCAAGTGATTATTATTTTCAAGTATATGCTTTAGCAAAATTTTCTAAAGTTTAAGAAAGTTTTCAAAAAGTTAAAGAATAGCTAAAGTTTCAATTTGAGCCAAGAAAAGTAAATTGAGATTTATTATTGCTTGAGTATGCATGTTTTGAGTTATACATGTTCTTAGTTTTCTTTCAAGCATATTAGTATCTCATATGATTTTCAGTTTGATCTAGAAGCATGTTTGCACATTTCGAGATTTTGTGAGCTAGATAGTACTTACTAAGCTTTTTGCTTACTAGATGCATTTCCTCTTATTGCAGATAAAGGTAAAGGCAAGCAATTCTGAAGGAAGGCGACGAGGCAGTGCTGAGAAATGTGTGTGTGGTGGCTGATTTTGGAGAGATCTTTGAGACGAGACAATTTAACTATCCTAATTACAATGTTATAGTTTATTCAAATTTCAAGTTCTTGTTTTAGGGAGTTTAGCGAACATTTAAGTTTTGGATAGTTTTACATACTCAATTTCTTAGAGTAAAGATTCCATGTCATTTCTTTTAGCCTACATATTCTTATGATTGCATTGGATGAGTAGAAATGTGAGTAGTTGGAGATATTGATACTTTGTTAGAGAAATAGATGCATGTGCCAAGATAGTATCAATTCCTCTTGAATTAAGTTTTATTGCTTAAATATGTTTAGAGAAGTTGCATCCATATTTCATAATGCTTTAGCAAGGTTATAAAACATGTATTTGGTGTTAGGAATGCATAGGAGTCAAGATTGGTACAAACTTTAGTGTTAAAGTTCATATAACTTGAATAGTTTATTTTCTTCCGCAAAAGTCCTAATTTCAAGTTTATGGATTGATTTTGTTTGGCTAAATTGTTTAGAAAACTGGCATAGAGTATAGAAATGGTATCATAGTTTTATATGGCTCGAAAATACATGATTGGTGGACCTTTGAAGCAAGTGCGAAACCTGAATTTCAGATTTCAGGCCTATCAGTCGACTGATACAGTATCAGTCGACTGATACCCGAAAGATGAGTTGGGCGAGGCAAGCTTCAAGGAGTATCATCTTGCGAGCTTTTGAGAAGGAAAGTGTGATATGGTATCGTGCATGACTACTTAAGTTAGAATATCATTGTTAGATGAATTTAAAAGAAAAAAAAAGATTTCCGCATTTCTATTAGTCATGCATCAGAGTCGAGAAGTAGAGAAAGTAACGATCCGTCTAAGGCAGAGAAGGCGGGTCGCTACAGGTGGTATCAGAGCAGTTCCCATTCTCCAGCATCACACACACATCAGCATCAACCTTGCCGTCTTCAAGTAAGAAAGCTTTAAGTTTCAGTTTTTCTATTGCTCCTTTACTTAACTTCAGTATAGAGAAATGCTTAAGTACTTACTCATATGTGCATAGAACAAGGAAGCATGTTTAATACCTTAGTATCACGGAATCATGTTTAATCCCTAGAATGGATATTAGAGAAATGCTTAAGTACTTACTTGATTTGCCCAAAAGTAAGTTTTGGGATTATGGCACACAAGGTGCTTGATAAAAGTTTTGAGTAAGACCAAGGTCTTACTAAGCCCTAGAACGAGTTCTAGGACTAAGAAATGAGATAAGAATCAAGACCAAGGTCTTGTTGTATCCTAAAGCAAGTTTGGGAACATTACCATTAAGTGTTAAGTTATACATTTGAGGACGTCCTAGAAAGGCCCAAAACGAGGAGCAAGCTCCTAGAAGGCAAGAAGCGTACCTCATTCAGTAGGAGAAACTGAAGCCAGGGAACTTCCCAGGCACAAGCAAACCATGGGATGCTTAAGCATGGTTCAACACGTTGGAAAGAATAGTAGGGCTACTGGACTGGCATGAGGTAGAGAAGGTAAAGTGTGCATCTTTCTGCCTTACGGGAGATGCTAGAATATAGTGGAAGAGAGTCAAGGCCAAGAGAAATGTCAGCCAGATGACATGGGCCGACTTCGAGACTGAGTTCTTCGAAGAATACTCTCACATGCAAGTAACCAACAAGCATTATGATGAATTCACGGAGTTCAGACAAGGAGAACTATCCGTGGATGAAGCAGTGAAGATGTTTAAGCGGTTAGCTCATCTGTGCCCAGAGCTAGTTAGCACAGAAAAAGAGATAGTTAGGCTAATGCTCAAGATGTTAAGGCCTGAGATAGCGTTGAAGGGGGCTAGCGGTGTTGAGAGGCTGCAAACCTCCGAGAACTAATAAGTAGTGCTTTGATCACTGAGCACTACTTAAACAGTATAAAGGCCACCAGAAAGGTTGAACGATGAAGTTCTTAACAACCTTACCGTCAGGGGAAGTAATGGCCTCTACTGAGAGGCTAAGGGCAGTATCAATCTAGATTTCCAACCGAGAGCTCTACAGTGACTCGTTAGTCCTTGAGATGAAGGATTACGATGTCATTTTAGGAATGGACTTCTTGAGCAAGTATAATGCTTCTATAGACTGCCGCAAGAAAAAGTCAAGTTCACACCAGAAGCAGAACCTTCGGTTGAGTTTATTGGAGACCCAAGGAGAAAGATAAATAGGTTCCTACCTACCTTACAAGCTCAGAGAATGTTAGAGAAGAAGTGAGGGTAGTCTGTGACTATCCTGAGGTGTTTCCTGAAGAGTTACCAGGACTCCCTCCCAATCAGGAAATTGAGTTTGAAATTGAGTTGGCCCCAGGAACCAACCCAATTTCGAAGGCACCTTATCGCATGGCACCAGCAGAACTGAAAGAATTACAAGAACAATTGCAAGAACTGCTTGACAAGGGTTTCATCCGCCCTAGTCATTCACCTTGGGGAGCTCCTGTACTTTTCGTCAAGAAGAAGGATGGGTCTATGCGTCTGTGCATAGACTACAGAGCTCTGAACAAGGTAACCATCAAGAACAAGTACCCCCTTCCTAGAATAGATGATTTATTTGATCAACTCAAAGGGGCTATGGTGTTCTCGAAGATAGATCTGCGTTCTGGGTATCATCAGCTGAAGGTTAAAGAAAGTGACATCCCCAGGACGGCTTCAGGACAAGATACGGCCACTATGAATTTGTAGTAATGCCTTTTGAGTAACCAGTGCTCCAGCAGTCTTTATGGAGCTGATGAACCACATTCTTCAGGGAGTATCTCGATAAATTCGTCATTGTATTTATTGATGATATTCTCATATACTCACAGACTCCAGAGGACCATGCTACACACTTGAGATTAGTGCTGCAGATCCTTCAGCAGGAGAAGCTCTATGCAAAATTCTCAAAGTGTGAGTTTTGGCTAGATCAGGTGACCTTCCTAGGTCACATTGTATCCAAAGAAGGCATTCAAGTTGATCCAGCCAAGATAGAAGCAGTCAGCAACTGGTGTAGACCCAAGAATG
>JAGFNQ010009294.1:0-17829 GCA_024364735.1 Boesenbergia rotunda | reverse complement strand
TAGGTTTTTTCAAAACCATATTTCAATGATTGGATCACATCTATAGAGGCTAATCACTTTGCTTACCTTTTCAATTCAATTTTGGCAAAAATCATGTCTATTCTATTTACTTTTCCTTATTCCTAATCTTAACCCCAATTTTTCTATGGATTTGTTTGCTTGGGATGTTTTCTTTGATGCTATTTTGCCCGAGACGGACAAAGATTTAAGTGTGGGGGAGTGATTAGTGATTTGGAAGCAATTTGTATCAAGGATGCAATTCATGTCGAAAAAAAATTTTTTTTTGTGCCAAAATGAAGTTATCTTGGGTTGGAATTGGCTTGGATGAAGAATTGAGAAGTTGGAATTATGGAAATCTAGATCAGCAACACCTTGTTAGGATTTGAATTGAAGCCGAACCAAGCTGGAAAAATCTGAAATAAAGTGCAGAAAAGTTGAAGCAAATGCAGAAATCTGTAAAAATCAGAGGAAGGCTGAAAAGAAGTTAATGGAGGCTGAATTGAAGCTTTTTGAAGCAAGGAAATGCAGGAAAATCTGCAGCCGAAAATCTGAGCTTGTCAAGTGCTGAATTTTAGGGCTGATGAATGAAGAACTGCAGCTGGAAAAATCTGATGATCATTGCAGAAAATGGTGCCAAAAATCAGAGGAAGGAAGGAAATCTTTGCATGGTTAAGGTTGGAATCCAATTTACTGATCTGGAATGGAATGGAAATGAATTGCAGCAGAAATGATCCGGATTTACAGCAGAAAAGAAACAAAACAGAATTAAATTCAGTGAAGCTAGAATCAGAAAACAGCTTGAGATCAAAACAGAAAAAATACAGTCAAGTTGATGCTAATTGCTGCAAAACATCAAAGAATTGCAAGGTCTGGAAGGAGCTGCGTGGAATAGGAAATTGACGCTTGAAATCGGAAAATGCAGCTGAAGCAGAAAAATTAGAATGGAATGTTTCCATTCAAACAGATTTGTGTCAACTTAAGGCTGAATTTTGGTTTTCAAGGGCTGTGAATCAGGGAATTAAGTTCCTGAATGCATCAGATTGGTATCAAGAATATCCATTGTTGATCAAAGGAGAAAGAAGAAAATGGAAACAAAATAGTTCAGGAATTTAAGCTGGGCAGATTTAAGAAGAGAGAGTAGCTATTCATGGGAAGCTCACGGCACTAGAAGGATTGGAGCTAATTCAGATAGGGAACTGAGCACATCATGACTGAATAAAGAAGAAGGTAGCAGCTGAGACCAAATGCAGAAAAGAAAAAAAAAAAGAGAGCATAGTTTGAAGAGAAATCAGAAAAAAAAAGAAGAAAAAAAAAATAAGTTGGCACATCATTGGAGTTTCAGCACCATAAATCATTGAATGTTCTCTCATCTGATTTAAGCCTTGCTCCATTACAGTCTGAATTCACTAGAGAGAAAGAAAAGAGAAAACAAATTCAGAAAAGAAAAAAAAGAAGAAGCAAAGTTGGCACACAAAAGGCAATTTGGCACATTAGACCAAGGAAGGGATTTTCATCCAAATTAAAGGAATTTGTTTA
Organism: Boesenbergia rotunda; assembly: GCA_024364735.1. Lineage (NCBI taxonomy): Eukaryota > Viridiplantae > Streptophyta > Magnoliopsida > Zingiberales > Zingiberaceae > Boesenbergia > Boesenbergia rotunda. The sequence goes on along the minus strand of JAGFNQ010009294.1, from coordinate 16,293 downwards.
AGTTTGACTTCCCAACACTTTTGATATCACTAGAGGACTGACAAGAGGGGCAAAACACATTGGAAACATCTTTAAGCACTCAAGTCTTCCACTTTACCCATTTTTCCATTTTCTTTGTTTTCATTCCATTTCTCACCATTTTCTATGCTTTTCATTTGTTTTTGTAGATGTTGATCTTATTCATGATTAATGGTGGAGAGTAGATAATAAGCAAGCCTATGGTAGTGCAAGAAACATGTGTGTGAGAGTGAGCTCCACTTCCATCATCAACTTAGAACTTAAGGAGAGAGCCACCAAAATTTTCCTTGAAAGGCTAGTGATTTAAATTCATCTCAATGACTCATGATGGATGAAAAGGCTAAGTTGTTGATTTAAGGACAAGATACTAATCCATAGAGCTTAGATGTGATTAGTGTTATGATTTATTTCAAGTAAGGGCTCCAATGGCTCTATGGTAAGATGTGATTAGTGTTTTATGATTGATTGGGGATTTTAATGGAATTTCTCCATACCCCCATGGCCTTATAAGTTTCGGCCAGCCCTAGGAAAGTGACCTAAAGGTTAGGGTTAAGCCTAATCATGAGCCCCAAGGACTTCCTATGGTCTCATAAATGATGTATGGTTGTTCCTTTACCTTATGCTATATTACATGTTTATGAAATTGATGGAACTCCACCTTAGAAGTTTCGGCCAAGCCTTGGATCTAGGGTTTGGGGGTGGAGTTAGGGTTCAAATAATGATGGTTCATGGTTACCATAAAGTATTTATATGTATAGGATCAAGCATGTGGTAGGAATCATGTTAACCATGACCCTAAGGTTTAAGCACTATGCTTTATGTTTCATGTTTAGGTTATGACTGGATGTCATGCTTAATAGGGTTACCATGGATGTTTATGTTTTAGGCCATGTATTTGAATGGTAGGTAGAATGTTATGGAAATCCTACCTATGTATGCTTATGTGATGTAGAGAACCATGCTAAGTTATATGCTCATGTTATGTTAAGAACCATGTTAAGTTATTGTGTATGTTCATGATATGAATGATGCCATGATAAGTATGACAGGTTTATGTTCATGATATGAATGATGCCATGATAAGTATGATAGGGTTATGTTCACGATAAGAATGATGCTATGATAGGTATGTTATGTTGGGTTCATGATAAGAACGATGCCATGATAAGTATATTATGTTTATGTTCATGATAAGAATGATGCATGCCATGTTGTATGAATAAAGATGCATGTCATGCTTATGAAAGAAGATGCATACCATGTTTATGAATGAAGATAATGCTCATGCCTTACAGGCATCATGATGTTATGCAATAAGAATGAACAATGAAAGGACAAGCATGTGTTAAGTCATGCTTTATGTAACATGGTTATGCTATGAATGTCTTATGAATGATGAAACATGAAAAGTATTTTACTTTATGTATGGGCTTGTACCGGACCGAAGTATGGGTCCAAGGGATGGGCACCTTAAGAACGCCCCGGTTTTGGACTACCGAAGTTGTCCAAGGTTCTGGCACTACCGGAGCTGTGCAACAGGGATGGGCACCTTAAGAACGCCTCGGTTCGGGGACTACCGACTATGCTGTCCTTACCCTAGTAGGTCGGGGCTCGCGACCTCGGACTTGCTAGGGATGCGCGCTATGATGTATGTATGTGGTACAAGCCGGGGACCCCAAATGATGTTATGATGATTATGTTTAAGCATTTAAAAGTATGTTTTTAAAAGTTAAGCATCCTTATGTATATGCATTCCACTCATGCATCCATTCATGTTATGCATTATGCTATGTTGATAAGATTTTATGCTTACGTTTCATGTTAAGAAGTATGCATGAGAATGAATGATCTATGCCATGATTATGTTAAGAAGATGTTCATATGCTATGATAGGTATTATGTCATGTATTATGTCATGCTTAGAATGTTCACTATGTTTATGTTTATGCCATGTATCATGTCATGCTTAGAATGTTCACTATGTTTATGTTTATGCCATGTATCATGTCATGCTTAGAATGTTCACTATGTTTATGTTTATGTCATGTATCATGCCATGCTTAGAATGTTTACTATGTTTATGTATCATGCCATGTTTAGAATGTTTACTATGTTTATGTTCATGTCATGCTATGTATACGATAAGTGATGTAAGATGTTATGTTCTAAGTAGAGCACCAAGTATGTTAATGTTTCATGTGCTCATTATGAGATGATGAATGATGAATGGTTTTTGTGAGTAGGAATGAGTCTTACTAAGCCTGTGTGCTTATAGTCTTATTTCCTTATACCGCAGATCATTCAAGGGGACAATGATGGAAGCAGTAGGAGGGCGAGAACGCATGTGTGTAGTAGTGACTTGGCCCAGGAAACCATATGTTTACTGTTTATGCTAGAACTTCACCTTGGTTACTTATATGTTTGAATAATGACTTCTGGAACCTTATGATATGATGTTATGTATGACATGATGCTTAAGTTCAAAGTTAATATGCTAAGGTTCCCATGTCATTAAGTTAAGAATGGTAATAGGGCATGTACAAGTTAAAGTTATTCCGCTGCCTTATGATGTCTACATGCCCTAAGCATGTTAACGTAACGCCGCTGATGGAAAAAAAAAAGGGCGTTACACATATATTATTATGGGGGTTGGTGTGATAGTTCAATGATAACCCATTATTGAATCGGGTTATCATTAATGAATTGAACTTAGGATCCATTAGATGACCAAAACAAACTCCTCCTCATGGTCCCTATTGTAGCCTATATATATCTCATGAGTCATGAGACTAAGGCCACAACAACACAACCCTAATCTCCTCTCTTCCTCTCCCTCTCATACTCTCTCTTATAGGGTTAGAGGCGCCGTTGGCTTGGAGGTGAACAAGCCCACGGGTTGGAGCAAGAAGAAGACAATTCATCATCATACTCTCTTCCTCTCTTCCACCCCTTGAGGCGCACGACATCAACAGGCTAGGAGAGGCGCCGACAGCCAAGAATGAAAGATTTTCTTTCATCCGGTGCCGATGGCAAGGGAGCATGGAAGAAGACCGACGGCTAGGGATTAAGTGAAGGAGAAGACCTCTTTCTCTTCATCTTCATCTTCTTCTTCCTCTTCCTCTTCATCTCTGGGAGCCGGCACAAGCAATCAAAGGAAGATCTATTTCCTTTTGGCCGACGACAACCAAAGGGAACCCAAGGGTTTCGGCGCAAGGAGAAAGGAGAAGAAGAGGCCTTGATGACTTCATTTCTTGGAAGATCGTCGCCCACACGACGTCCAAGAAGAAGATAGGATATACGATAGAAGATCAAGAGGTAAACAAAAGGTATAATTCTTGTTTCTTGTTCTTGTTTTATAGTATGTTGTTAATTATCATGGACCCCAAAGATAATCAAAAAAATCGGCAATCTAATTGGTCATCCTTTCCACAGGTAATTGATAAGCACCATTTTATTGATTATTTTAACTGTTAAAATCCATGTTTGACCCATGTTTTCATTGCTTAATTATGATTTTACCCTAGGTTTTGGAAATTTATCTTATTTTGGACTTAATTGCAAAATTACATAATTTTTGGATTATTTGGCCACTAATTTTCTGATATATTTTTGTAGGCAAGAAAGGATCTTGGACCTAGGGCATACTGGGTCAAACTTGAGTCGGATGTGAACCGGATCGAATTATCAAGCCTACGATTAATCCGGGCCGTCCGATTCAAGAGCGGCTAGATCTGAGCCATCCGGGACGATCTGAAGCAATCCGAGCTAGGGTTAGGGTTGATCAAGCTCTATGATCAAGATCTGAAGGTTTCATCCCAATCAGAGCTAAATCAACCGTTGGATCAAGCAAGGAGGGCTCTAGAGCGTCCATTCACAGATAGAGTTGATCTGGACCATCCGTTGCACATCTGGAGGATCCGAGCTACCACAAGGTAGATCCTGACCCCAGATCATCATCATCAAAGTTTGGCTCAAATCAGAGCAAGATCAGCCGTTGGATCTCCTCCGATCAATCTGAGCCGTCCATTGGTTATTACTTAAGGAAAAATCCCAGCCTTCTTCTCGTTGTTGCGTCCTCGCCGCAGCTCGTTTGCCTTGGTTTCTTCTTCGTTACTTCTCGTTTCTTCAGCAATTTCCTCGTTTTGAAGGCGTGACCACCTCGATTCGAGCTCATCCTTGAGTGACAGCAAGGAATCGGATGGAGGCTTAGCTTAATATTGTTTCTTAGCAGTAGATTTTATTCCTGTTACTTCGTTTCTGAATTTCTGAGTAAATTTCTGTAATGTTTCGATTTCGAATAGTTTTTGCTTCAATTAGAGTTTTAATTCAGTGCTTTAGTTAGCTAGATTGGTTGTGTAATGAACTCTAGTAATTAGATCAGTTCATTTCGTTTCAATTCATTTCTGAAATTGGTTCCCTGTTGCGTGCCACTTCTTGTTTCTGAAATTCTAGAATTGCTAAGTTTAGTTTCTGATTTGTTGCGGCTTAAATTAGCTCGATTCTGCAAGTTAAGTAGTGTAGATTGCTTGTTAGTGATCCAATGAATTTCATTTAGTTTATTTCCTGTTTTTAGCCTGCGTATCAATTTCTGTCAGCTTTTTCCTATTTTTCTCATCCTGCGTATCAGTTTTTAGCTTCTGCATTTTGAAATCAGTTAGTCTAGCTCAATTTCAAATCATTTCTGCTATTTGTTTGGTATAATTGCTCTAAATCGTTTGAGAGTTTCTGAATTAATTGTTCTCTGTTTTCTTTTCCTGCATTTCTGTATTTCTACAAATCTGCTGTGTATCAGTTCTTTACTTCCTGCGTGTTCAGTTTGTATCAAGCTAATTAGAGCTTACCTGCTGAAATTACACTGCCGTTGCTCTATTTGAGTAGCACTTTGATGCCTTTTCTGAACTCAGCTCGATTTCTGCATTTGATCTCAATTCCTGCAGTCCATTTCTGCAAGTCTGAAATTTGGTCCTGCATCAGTCCATATTTCCCCACTTTGAATTCTACATTTCAATCAGATTAGTTTCTGCATATTTCCCTTCAGATCTGTAATGTTTTTGAATCCATCAGCCATTCATAATTGCTAGATTACAGCTCAAGCATTTGGTTTCAGCTAATGGCACATGAGTTTTCCTCTTTGTATCAAGATTGCATCCACTTTTCAACCTTGTATCAAGCTGAGTTTAGGCCTAGAATTACAACCTCTAGAGTTCAACACCAATTGCAATGTACTCTAGCATTTGAGTTTAAAATCCTGCTACTTTGAAGCAAGTTCACTTTATTTCTTTTGCATGTGGCACACAAGTGAAATCATGGCTCGATTGTTGTATCCATTTGGTTTAAGAGTGTTGCATGTGGTCTGTCTTGCATTTGATGTTGTTGCTGCAATTGTTTAGCAATTTGTTTTCCCTTGAAATCAGAATCAATTCCCAAATTGATTAAGTGCTTTAGTTGATTTGGTTTCCATTGGTGGAGTTAGTACTTGCCATCACATTGTTTGGTTCATTAGTTGGTTTTCTCCGTTTTGATTGCCACTTCATTACAGATTGCAACCCTAAAACCCAAATCTTCATTTGAAACCCGAAAACACAAACGACACCTAAATACAAGCGCGAATCAAACAACGTCAACTAGCCCCGAGAAAAAAATACGACCTGTGGCCCCTTTACTACATTTTTAGATTTTGATTGTAAAAAGGGTTTCCAGCTTTCATTCATATACAATTAAATCTGATGGTCCCAACCTTCGTGACAATTTAATATAGTAGATTCGGGACCGTCAAATTTTTGGCGCCGTTGCCGGGGAAGCAACTAGTTGATTTGTTTGACTTTTGCTTGTATACTTTTGGACATATCATTGGGTTCTATTTCATTTTGCTTTATCTTTCATATACGGTTGCTACCATTTTTCTTGTTTGTTTTGTGACAGGGCTGCAAATTCAAAATGGGGTCAAAAGAGATAGAAGAGGCATTGGAGGAGTTAAAAAATGTGTTAAAGGGGTTGGACTACCAACTAGAACGTAAAGCTCAGTCATCTACTTATCAGAAGCTACCTCAGCCACAATTTCAGCCTCTCCAGCAAAATCAGCAACCAAATCAAGATTTCCAACATTCCTGTGCAAATTTTCAACAACCAAATCAGTTCTTTCAGCCTAATTGTCAGCCAAGTCAGCCCTTTCAATTTCAGCCACAAGATCAACCATCATTTCAAAATTTTCAACCAAATCAGAATTTTCAGCATGGGTAGCCACCATTTCAGAATTTTGATCAACAAATTCAGCAATTTCAGCTACCATGTCAACAATTTCAGCCACCACAACCATTTCAATCACAATTCCAACAATTTCAGTCGGATTTTCAGCCAAGTCTATCAAATTTCTAGAATTTTCAGAATGGGCAGCCACTATTGCAAAATTTTCAGCCCAATCAACCAAATTTTCAGCAAGAGTTTCAGCCCCAGTTTCAACAATTTCAGCCTTCTAATCCGAATTTCTAGCCTACATTTCAACAATTCGAACCTCAATTCCAGCCATATCAACAGGGGCAGCAAGTGTGTCAAACATTTCAGCAAGATCCGCCTCAAAACCAGCCATTTTATCAGCCTTCACAACCCATGAATCAGAATTTTCAGCCCTACGGTCAAGGGTTTCAAAATCAGAGTTTTCAGCCCTCACCACCTAATTTTCCACCTCAAAATCAGAACTTTCATCCCTACAACTCCCAGCAAAGTTTCCAAGAATATCAGCCCTTTAATCAGCCTCAACAGCCATGTTTTCAACCAATTCAGCAAGCTCAAAATTTTCAGCCTACTTCATCCTTTCAAGGTCAGTCAAGGAGCTATGCTAACGAAGGAGGCTATGGGAGTTCTAGTGCAGGAAATGTGCTCCAACAGAAGGTCGAGGAAATGTTGCAACAAATTAGGCAACAACAAAGGTTGGAGGAGATTTATCAACAAGTTGTACAATATCATCAAAGGCAAGCCCAAAAATCAGAACAATCCCTCGGAGTTGATTTTATATCAGTTCAAGGTGACCCTAGCGCATGGCCAAGTCCTTCTTCAAGTAATCTTGCACATTTGATAGAAGAAGAAGAAGATGACGTACTCATCAAATATTGGGCACCTACAGCATGCATTCCTCAGGAGACTCCTATTCAAAATCCAATTCCAAATTTTTCAGCTCCAGAAGAAGAAACTGAAGCTCCACAGGACCATTCTAGTCTTTTATTTTGTGATGATAGTGTTATTAGTGGTCCTAATTTTTCTGATGTTGTTGTTGCAGATATTACAAGAGAAGCACACAGAGGAGATGATTCCATAGGTGTAGGGGATTGCACTAAGCCCCAGGGACCACCACAAGATTTAGATGATGAACCAGAAAGTGTAGGGACTTGCATGGTGGAAGCAAGCACCCAAGGATCACCAGTTGATTGTCCACCAGAGCCTGAGGCTGAAGAGGAGCTTGAACATGACCAGGAGGAGACCAGAGATACATCTACTATTATAGAACCTTCAGGTATTATCCAGCACGCTCAGGTAAGTATTTCTCCTCTTTCTTCAGAAAAATGCAAAAAGGTACCTAGTGCTGATTTATTAGTTCTGATGAATTTATTGATATACCTTGTGTAGAAATTGTTTGTGAAAATCCAATAGAGGTACCAAACATTGATTTCCTTGGTCATAATGTATTACTTGATACATCTCTTGTTGATATGAATAGCGAAATAATTTTAGAGGCACCCATAATTGATGTTGTTTGTTATGATGAATTTCTTGATACATCTTGTGTGAATATGGATAGTGAAAATTTTTTAGAAGTGCCTGAAATGTATGTTATTTATTTTGATGAGACTCTTGCTATATCTTATGCTGAGGTTGAATGTGAGAAACTCATAGAAATATCTGAGATTGATTTGATTGGCTGTGATACATTGCTTGATATACCCTTGATTGAAAATAATTGTGAAATTTCTATTGATGAGCCAGAACTTGATTTCTTTATTTGTGATGAGTATCTGGATGCAAATTTGGTAGGAAATAATTTTAAAAATCTCATTGAGGTTCCATAATTTGATTTAATTGGATATGATGCAGTTTTGGATTCATTTGATGCAGAGACTAATATTATTTCATTTCTTTCTGACCCTGAACGCTTGAGACAGGTATTATTTGCAGGGTCCAGAAGACTCCAGGAGTGGGTGCTCCAACTGAACAGACTTCAGCCTCCTGGAAGGACTTCTGAAAGGCAGAAAGAAGGAGGAGATGATTTTACTCTAATTCAAAGCACTCTATTCCTTCAGTGGATTTTGAACCTGAATCGCCTTAGGCCACCGGAGCATTATTTTGTAAAGTTCAAGTGTGGGGGAGTCCGAATTCTCCCAGCCACCCAGACTCCTCCACTACCAAGATGGAGGCTTCTTCTGGATAGACTCCGTCCACCAGAAATAAAGGGGAGATTTTTCTTGCTTGTATTTTCTTTTATGGCATTTTTCATTTTCATGCTTTCTAGAAGTAGAATTTTCTTGCTAATAAATGCATGAGTAGAATAGAATGCATAGGAGTCCTTGTAAATACATTGTTATTTCTTTTTGCACTTTTTCATGCATGACTTGAAATAAAAGTATCCCTTTAGGTTTTCTCCATAGCATTTTAGAGTCTTTTGAAAATAAATTAAATTTGGTTGTCAAAACTTAGGATTTGAGATCATGGATAAAATCTTGGATACTTGAGTACTACTTGCTTTAGATTCTTAATTGAGGACTTGGGATGAATTATTTTTACCTAGTGAAATTAGCCTTATTTTGTGATACATATATGTTATTGTATTCTAGAACTTGCTTAGGTTCTTTCAAAACCATATTTCAATGATTGGATCACATCTATAGAAGCTAATCACTTTGTTTACCTTTCCATATCCATTTTAGAAAAAAAAATCATGTTCATTCCATTTTTCTTTACTTATTTCTTACTCTTACTTTCACTTTACTTTGGACTTGTTGTTTGGAATGTTTCTAATGCTATTTTGCCCGAGACGGACAAAGATTCAAGTGTGGGGGAGTGACTAGTGTGTTTGGAAAGATTTGATATCAAAGAGGAAATTCATGTCGAAAAAAAAAAAAATTGTGCCAAGTGAGTGAGTTTGGTTGCCAAGAATGAACAAGAGAGATGGAAGCCATTGGAGACTTAGCTTCTTTACTACATTTTGAAGATCAAAGTGGCATGCAATGGAAAGAAAAAAATCTGCAATGCAAGAAAAAGAAAAAGAGATGGCATAGATTAAGCAAAAGTTTGTGCCAAAATGAAGTTAACTTGAGTCGGAATTGCAGCTGTTTTGGTCGGAATGCTATGGACCAGCAGCTGTTCTTTGCTTCGAAGTCAAACACATCTTGCTTAATGGTTGAAAGCTTGAGCAGAAACTGAAAAAAAAAAAAACCTGAGTAGGAATTGAAACAAGCCGAGAAATCTGAAGCTAAAGGAATCTGTGCCAAAGGGAGAAAAGGAGCTGTTCGACCACCCTACTAGAAGCTGATTGCAGGAAATCTGGAACATTATGTTAAAGACTGAATTGAAGCAGAGAAACGTAGGAAATCTGAGACAATTGCAGAAAGTTTGTGTCAAAAACAGAGGAAGAAGAAAAATTCTGTGCAGTTCAGTAATTGAAGTGTAGAGGAACTGATCTGAACTAATGTGGCTGTGGCAAGGATTAAGAGCAAGACCATTCGACAACAAGGTTAAGAGTGTGTGCTGAAAATGCAGTTGAGGAAAAAAATTCAGGAAGATATATGGCAATAAAGACAGTTTGGTAAGAGGAAGCTGAAATTGGGTTGTGTATCATTTGATTGCAAGTACTAATTGAATGCTACCGGTTTTGAGAAATCAGATAAGAATAAAAAGAAGCTACAACCACAATCTGAAACCAGCAGCTGATGTAAAAACAAAAAAAAAATAGTTTGAAAAAGAAAAATAGTTTGGAAAGAACACAAAGAAGAAATTGGCACGCAATTGAAGAATGATGTATCAAATTTGCTATAGAACATGTATTCGGCCACTCTTCTAAGAGCTGAACTTCAGCTATACAATTCTGAAACCAGTGAAGAGGTTGCTGGAATTTGAAGTAAACAGAAATTGTCAACTTGTAGCTGAAATTGACTTTCAAGGTTGTGAATCAAGGAATGAAGCACATGAACGTGCCAAAAGTGTTGAGAGCATTCATTGCTGATCAAGACAAAGGAAAATGAGGCTGCTGGGATGCTTGAAATTCCAGTTCAGATCAGAGAAAAGAATCAGAAAAAAAAAATCAGTGTAGTGCCACAACCTCAAGTGAAGCATTTAATTTTCCCATTGCTATGTGATGTATTTGTTTTGAAACCAGAGTTTTTCAATGAAGATGTCGTGGAGCTGATATTGAAACACAGAAGAAAGGATAAAAGAAAAAAAATATCAGAAAAGAAGAGGGAACAAAGCAAGAATTGGCACACAATTGAAAAACTTGGCACAAGGAAGTCAAAGAAAGGTTTTTTCATCCAAACCAAAGGAATTTATTCAAGTTTCACTCACCCATACTTTTGATATCATTAGAGGACTGTCAAGATGGGGCAAAGCACATTGGAAATATTTTTGAGCAACCAAGTCTCCCACTCCATCCATTTTCCATTTCCTTGATTTTTATTCCATTTCTCACCATTTTCTATGCTTTTCATTTGTTTTTGTAGATGTTGATCCTATTCATGATTAATGGTGGAGATTAGATAATAAGCAAGCCTATGGTAGTGCAAGAAGCATGTGTGTATGAGTGAGCTCCACTTCCATCATCAACTCAGAATTTAAGGAGAGAGCCACCAAAACTTCCCTTGAAAGGCTAGTGATTTAAATTCATCTCAATGACTCATGATGGATGAAAAGGCTAAGTTGTTGATTTAAGGACAAGATACTAATCCATAGAGCTTAGATTTATGAGAATTGACAACCCTAGGTAATTTCTTTTCATTTATTTCTATTTATGCTTAAGAGAGCCTAAGGGATCCTTATTTAGTTGTTTCGCGAGACGCTGAAGGTTAAGTGTGGGGGAGTTGATAAGCATCATTTTATTGATTATTTTAATTGCTAAAATCCATGTTTGACCCATGTTTTTATTGCTTAATTATGATTTTACCCTAGGTTTTGGAACTTTATCTTATTTTGGACTTAATTGCAAAATTACATAATTTTTGGATTATTTGGCCACTAATTTTCTGATATATTTTTGTAGGCATGAAAGGATCCTGGACCTAGGTCATACTGGGTCAAACCTGAGTCGGATGTGAACTGGATCGAATTATCAAGCCTACGATTAATCCGGGCCGTCCGATTCAAGAGCGGCTAGATCTGAGCCATCCGGGATGATCTGAAGCAATCCGAGCTAGGGTTAGGGTTAATCAAGCTCTATGATCATGATCTGAAGGTTTCATCCCAATCAGAGCTCAATCAACCGTTGGATCAAGCAAGGAGGGCTCTAGAACGTCCATTCACAGATAGAGTTGATCTGGACCATCAGTTGCATATCTGGAGGATCCGAGCTACGACAAGGCAGATCCTGACCCCAGATCATCATCTTAAAAGTTTGACTCCAATCAGAGCAAGATCAGCCGTTGGATTTCATCCAATCAATCACAGCCGTCCGTTGCATATGTATTTAATCAAATTCCTGCGCAGTTCTTCCCTGTCGCGTCTTCCTCGCCGCAGCTCGTCTCCTTCGGTAGTTTAGCGATTTTCTTCATCGTTTCTTCAATTTCTTCGTTTGAAGGCGTGACCACCTCAATTCGAGCTCATCCTTGAGTGACAGCAAGGATTTGGATTGAGGCTTAGCTTAATTGGCGAGTTTTCAGTTGTTAGCCGCAAATTCAATTTCTGCTATTTCGTTTCTGCAATTTGTATCAGATGATTCGTTTTCTTGTATGGATTGCTTCTATCTTAATTGGAGGCTCATCCTTGAGTGACAGCAAGGATTCGTGAGCTGAAATGAGGGATTGAGGCTTGGTTAATCTCATTTTTTTAGCTGTTAATTTTCATTACTGCTGTAATTCGTTTCTGAATTGGTTTCAGTTTGGTTAATTTCGTTACTGCATTGTTTCTGCTGTAATTAGGGTTTAATTCAATCAGTTAAGTAATTAGGAAGTTTGTTTAGGTATTGATCGATTTCAATTTCAGTTAATTTTGTTTTCCTGCGTGCGTATCAATTCTGATTCCTGTTTTTCAGCTTCTGATTTCTGTTTTTCAGCTATACAGCTTGCGTATCAGTTGTATCAGGTTCTGAATTGAGTGTGAATGCATATTAGATCTTTGACTTCTGTTCTAAAACATTGGAAGTGTGCCCGTGACTCTAAGTTTACTTGTTTGATCTGCATTTAGTTGAAACTGAATTTCTGCACACACTTTCGGTTCCCTTGATCTGAGTGGTTGTTTTCCATCAAGTTTCTTGTGAAATTCAGCTTTTGATTGCTTGATTCAGCTTCATATGCCTTAAATCAGCCAATAGTTTCCATTTAGCATCAATTTCCGTTCCTTGATCAGTCACTGCAAATTTCTGCAGTAACTTGCTTGAGACTATTTGTCCCTGCTGCGTATCAGCCCTCTTTCAGTTTCTGAATTCTGTTTACAGCATGTATTAGTTGTCCTTCTGCATCTATTCATTGCAGCTTGTCTCATCCGCATAGCAAGGGAACTCAAATTCTGTGTATCAGTTTTGTTGCAACTCAGATTTACGTTTCTGCAATGTTAGCTGTCTATTTCTGCTAGCAACTCTGTTTTTGCAAGTACCAAGCTTCATTTCTGAAATGGTATCAGCTTTGTATCAAGTGGGGTTGCGGAATTGAATTTGTATCAGTTTGGCTAGAGATTGTTTTGCATTTGGTTAGTTAGGAGTGGTTAATCCGAAAGCAATTCTTTGCATTTAACTTAAGCTCTTGGTGTTGGATCGAGAGATGCGATAGAGGGGGGGGGTGAATGTCGCAAATCGTTCGGATTTAAAAAGAGTAAGTGCGCAGCGGAAATAAGACACACAAACAATGCTAACACGGTCGTTTTACTTGGTTCGGAGCCTGTGTCGACTCCTACTCCAAGGCCCACGGTCGTTGACCGTTTTCTGCGGGCAATTCTATAAGTTCGTAAACCAGTTTACAATTATTGAATACAGAATAAGTGCAGTAAACTTATATAATAAGAATTATGCTCTTCTTTTACCGACGTCCGGAGTAGATCGAAGATTTCGGGGCAGCGGGATGTCGTCGGCTCGAGTTGGGCAGTATCTGGAGCAAAGCACGAGAGCAGAAGAGCATGGAAGTGTCCGAAGAATTGATGCTTTGAAGAAGGAGGTCGAGGGCCCTTTATATAGGGCCTAGGGGCGCCCTGGTCGACGGGGGCGCCCCCCCACGTGGCAGCCGATCCGGCTGTTGCTCGGTCGCCGTCTGATCCCATTATCCTCGGGATCCGGTTTGACCGGGGCGTCCGGAGGACTCGGGGCGCCCGGCTTGACCGGTCAAAGGCCTCATCTCTTCGGCTTCGCAGGGATGCGCTTCGACAGCTGGCAGTGGGGGCGCCCGCGACAAGCGGGGCGAAAACACGTCGAGGTTGTTACATACTTGGGTTGACCTTGGGGGCGCCCTGGTCGTCCGGGGCACCCTGCTCAGCTTCTGCCTCACTCCTTCGAGGCTCTCTGAGCTGCAGATACTCAGTCCTTCGATCCTGCATCCAGGGTTAGTCCAAATAACAATTATATTATTATTTTATACAACCTTAGCTGTCTTGGTTCTGACTTTGGTCTCCAAAATGGAGCCCTAGGTCGAACCGACGCCTAATGTTCCCTCAAGGGGAACGCGTCCTCACCTACTCCTCTCGGGAGAGTTTTACCTGGTGCCAACCGGATCCTCCAGTTGGACTTTTGCCCGGTAGTCCTTCGCCAGGTCTTGAGGTACCAAGCTGCCTTTCGCTTGGTGCCTAGCAGCCCTTCGCTAGGTCTTTACTTCTGGCAGCCCTTCGCCAGTGCCTAGCATTCCTTTGCTAGGGCTTTGTCCATTCTGGCAGTCCTTCGCCAGTGCCTAGCATTCCTTCGCTAGGACTTTGTCCATTCTGGCAGTCCTTCGCCAGTGCCTAGCATTCCTTCGCTAGGACTTTGTCTAGTCTGGCTGTCCTTCGCCAGTGCCTAGCATTCCTTCGCTAGGGCTTTTCCTGTACACTCAAGAAACCTGTTAGACACCAATTAACCCTTAACTTTTGAACCCTTTTGTCAATATCAAAACACAGGTTTGACTTGGGTGCAATCTGCCCCAACAATCTCCCCCTTTTTGATATATGGCAACCTAGTTCAAAAGGTTAAGGAAAAAAAATGCTGAAATTGAAATCCTAAGTTAGATTCCCTCCCCCTGGAAGTAATCTCCCCCTAGGTTTTTCAAAAGTAGGTGGTTTTAGTTTAAGTACTTAGAAAATTTTATTATCGAAAAACTTTTTAAGTATTGGCTGAGTTTTTCAAGAAAAATGTTCTAAGTTTGAAGAAGTTTTCACATTTTAGCAAATTTTGAGTTTTAGGAAAACTTTTTAAACTTTAGACTTTTTCAGTTTTTGAAAACTCTTGTTTTTAAAAAAAATTTGAGACTTGGAAAACTTTTTCAGACTTAGAAAATTTTTCAGGATTTAGAAAAAAATTTCAGACTTTAGAAAAAGCTTTTCAGAGAATATTTTAAGCAAAAAATTAATAGCAATTCAGAGCAAAAAGAATTTTAAGCAAAACAAATTGAGCTTTCAGAGTTAGAAATTTTGGAAAAATATTTTTGTTCCCTGTTTCCTTTCCAACTCTCCCCCTTTGACATATATCAAAAAATGCACAAAAAGATATTTGCAATAATAAAGCATTTGCTGTACTGAATTGAGCTAGGACCTAAGTCTGGTTAAATCTTTTAGGGACCTGTCTAACCCATTTAGCTACTTACTAACTGTTTATAAACAGTAGCTTTTTGCTAGAGTTAGTCAAGTTAAGTGCATTGTTCAAGTTAGATTGGTCTAAACTTGACACTTGACCTGATAGCTGTTCATTTAGTGCCCCAATTGCTGCCCGATGCACTGACTTAAAGCATCTTGAATTGAGGCAAAGACCTAAGCATCTCAACCCTTTCTAGGTTATCAATCAAAAGTATCCTAAGGTGCTTGTGAGATGCTGGCTTCTAAGTCTATAGGTGCATGCAATTCTAGGGTTAGAGCCTAGGCTAATTCCATTTCGAAGAAAAATCCTAATTTTGAAGGGGGGTAGTTTTTGAAATAAAACTAAGGGAAAAAAAATCAAAGTAAAACATTTTAACAAAGAACTTATTTTAATTTTCAATTAAAGCAGAAACCAAAAGAATGATTCTATTCTACTAAGCATAATCCTAACTTAATCAATTCAGAAATAAACAAGCCAAGTTAGGATAAGCATAAGTCAAACATAAGTCTAGTACAAGTTCACAGAAGTCAATCCTACTCAGTAGGGATAGTCAAATAGGTACAAGTCCAAGTCATCTAGGAAGAGGGACCAGGCTGATCAGGGGAGCCTGGATGCCAGGATCTAAGCATGGTCATCATCTCCTCATACTGGGCGTTTCTTTCGATCCTCTCTGCTGCAAACGCGTTCATATACTCGGTATAGTAGCCCTGATTAGTTTCCAACTGCTCAAGGTGGTAAGCCTCCGATTCCTCCCGGAGTGACTGAACCTGTGTCTCAAGGAGGGATACTCGCTCGTAGAGTGTCGGAGGATCAGGCTGAGCTAACTCTGCTGCCAAGTCGGCAACGTCGACCTCCTCGTCTGCAATGTCGTGTGCGGCTGGTCGGCGTCTCCAAGTCAGAACCCCGGTGCCCGAGACATCTATACCGGCTAAGGAAAAGTTCCTATATCCTATCTCGTCGAAGTCGGTCATCGTGGTAATCTCGCCGTCAGTGATGTTTCGGCCGTGATGGTGGAGGATCCAGGTGATGACATGGCAGAAGGGGGTGCGGACTCGTCCCTGAGTGGACACACTAGAGGCATGCAGGATACAGTGAAAGATGTGAAGGCCTATATCTATGTCCAGATGGTGGATAAGGGCATAGAGGAGAAAGGTGTGAAAGGGTCTCATGGTGGCTATGTCCCTAGTGGACAAGGGAAGGATGCAACGGACAATTACTCTGTAGAGAGCGTAGTCCTGAATCGGGAGTCGGGTGGAGTGGAACTGCCCTCCTGCAGGGTCCATGGCTTCCCCAAAGAAATAGTTGTATAAGGTGTTCAGGTCAATATGAGAGTA
>JAGFNQ010009293.1:0-40724 GCA_024364735.1 Boesenbergia rotunda | reverse complement strand
CCAAACCAAGTTTCAATCCTCGCCCTCCAAAAGTTGAAATCTTGATAATCGTAGGCGGTGGAGTGTAGATGTCTTCCCCCAACTTATCTTCTATGATTTCTTCCTCTAGCGTGTGCTCCCTCGGCGGTTAGTCCGACCAAGAGCGGTCCTTCGCTCTGATACCAACTGTAATGATCGTTCGGACCACTAGAGGGGGTGAATAGCGATTCTTCGGTTGTTCTTATACCTACGTTGTTAGTTGCACAGCAGAAACAATAATAATAAAAATAAACAACGCTAACAAACGATTTTACTTGGTATCTTACCCCAGCCGGGTGACTAATCCAAGAATCCGTCGGTGGATCAATCCCTGGATAACCTCCGGCTAGATCTCGTCGCTCCTTGTGGGTGGAGAAACCTCACCACAACACCTTGAGAACCTCTGAGCACAAAGACTACTGTTTGGCCTTTAACCAAGACCAAACTCGTCAAGAAACTCAGCCACCACGAAGTCCTCTTTAAATAGGACTCGGGCTGATTTCTCGTTACCAGTCGACTGCCCCCAGGGCAGTCGACTGGTGCCAGCCAAATTCGACTGTTGACACCCCCAACGTTCGAATTTGCCAACTCACCATCTACCTACTAGTCGACTACCCCTAGGGCAGTCGACTGGTCCCAGGCTGAGACCTTTCTGTGAGTTCCATCAGTCGACTGCCCCCAAGCCAGTCGACTGGTCTACTCCAGGTTACCCTTCCTGAGTACATTCCACTCCGCACTCAAACCCTAGGATTTCCCGAGTACAATCACACTGCACTCATACCCTCACGACTCGACTGACTCCTCCTCCGCAACCTCGACTGTTGCCTTCGCGCCCTCTTCATCATCGGCTCCCGTTCCTCGGATGCACGCAAGCCTCCAGCTTGCCTCCATGCCATCCTTCACGCATGCCTCGAAGTCTGCGCCCATCAGCTCATCGTCCTTGCTCCCCAAGGTCCCTCAGGTGCGCACACAAGCCTCCAACTTGTCTCCATGCCACCCCTTCATCGTACCGAGGCCATCCAGTCAAGTCCATATGCGTAACCTGTACAACCTGCATACTCAACATACGCATATAAGAATACAAGGGTAATCCTAACTTAAACCCTTGCCCAAACATCAAAACCCATGGTCACACCGGACCATCTTAGGTCGATTGCTCCAACACTTTGGCTTGGTCTGGGTGCTACGAATTCCCAACCAAGAAACAAAACCCTAATATCTCGCGGTGCTGCGAATACCCGGGGTACTTAGGCTTGGTCTGGGTGCTATGGACGCCCAACCAAGAAACAAAATCCTAATACCTCACGGTGCTGCGGATGCCCGGGGAACTTAGGTTTGGTCTGGGTGCTACGGATGCCCAACCAAGAAACAAAAATCATAATACCTCACGGTGTTGCGGATACCCGGGGTACTTAGGCTTGGTCTGGGTGTTATGGACGCCCGGCCAAGGAAAAAGTCCTAATGTCTCACGGTGCTGCGGACGCCCGGGTACCTAAGCTTGGTTAAGGTGCTGCAGATACCCGGCCAAGATTTACGTAGCCCCTACCACCTCTCACTCGGAATGTTGGGACCGGGTCCATGTTGACATGGATGCGGTTCGTAATTTTAAAATTAATTACGTGCAGCGGAAGGTTTAGCATAAATAATTTCTCAAATTATTTAACCACACATCTAAGCATGCAATTTTATCTTGTGTAGACATGATCATATATTTAAAATTTTGCAGAAACGTAAACTAATTTACGTATTACCTCGCGTAACTCGAAGGAAGGGACGAGATCCAACCGTAAGCGTCCCTTGGAAGCTCCGCCTCTATTCGCGTCCACGCCGAGTATCTTCGGGATGACTTCGCAAAGCCACGAGTTTCGTGTTCTCGAGAACTACTAGATTCTCGAGAACGCGACAAGAAAAACCAAGAGAGAAGTCGGAAGACTAACCACAAAAGGATGGCCGGAATCAAAATTCCGGCGAAGCAAAAGAAGAGGCTTGCGGCAAAAAGATCCTTGCGGCAAACTCTAATTCCGGCAGCACCTTCTTCCGGCCAAGAGATGGCCGGAGCTTCCTTCTCCGGCAGCAGGTGGTGGTCGGCAGGGAAAGGGCAGGGGCGGCCGGCTGGTGCTCCTTCTTGGGGCTGGTTGGCGCACGACAAGAAGGGGAGAAGAGAAGGAGAGAAAGAGAGGGAGAGAGCCTATGCCTTCATCTCTATGATTATCACCTAAGCCTTGCCTTGGGTCCTTTATATAGTGGCCTCTCAACCATCAAGCCTCTCAAATATGGAATAACTTATTCCATCATGCCAAGTTTGATTTTATATCATGGTTAAAATCATATTTTAATTCATGATAAAAATCAATCAAATCTCTTCTCTCCTATGGAATAAATTTCCTTATCATGGTAAATCAATCCATGATTGATTTTATAAAATAAACCAATCCATGGTTCATTTTAATTTCCATGAAAAATAAACCAAACCTTGGTTTATTATATAAAAATTTATATCATCCATAATTTTATAAAACAAACCACACTTGGTTTATTTTATAAATTGAACCAAAAACTTGGTTCTCTCCCTTTGTTGTGGCCGGCCAAGCAAAGAGGATGGAGGCCCTCTTTGGCCGGCCCATCCAAGCCAAGCCCCAATGAATTAAACTTATTTAATTCATCTATTAAGTCTTCAAAAGACTTAGCCATTTTACGCTTCCGATGCGTCTCTGAAAAATTCAGATTCGACTTATCGTTTGGCTCAACCAAACTTAATCTCTCTTGATTGGAAAATCCAATTTTCAACTCGTTTTAAATCCCTCGGATTACTCGTAGTGCGTGTGACTAAATAGGCTTTCGATTTATGTTGGCCGTCTATAATTAATCAATTATAGAACGATCATGAGTGGCACCTAGTAGTACATCATGATCCCCAATTAATCGAAAGATCAACGGTTGACCTCAGAAACAATTCTGAAACCCTTCAGCAGCTATAATGAATCGTGCCCCATTCCCTTCACCATCTTATACCCACTTGGTTCAGGACATGGTCTATGTGTGTCAGTCCCCACTAGGCTGACTACGTCACACCTAGCCCAAGTAACGTTTTCTCGTCCTACGGATTCTAATTACTCTCATGTATTTAAGAGATTCATACTCTGAACATGTCATGCTCTGGCCAGAGGCTTCGAGTAACAATCCGACGATAGGCCTCGGGTATACATCTCCTCGCAAGGAGTGGTGAATCCTTTGTAGGCTGTTCAAACATCTTCGGGCACTTCGGCTTATACCCAATCATCCTGGGTCCACACCTCCTTGGAGATGCTTGCTTAAGATGTCAAAGTATAAGTCTCCATGACCAAGATGACTTGAACACCGCAAGTCAAAGGAACATCGCACTTAAGCTGCAGTAAGAACTTCACTGACATATCTATATGTAGACTACCATATGAAGTTTTACAGCCAGTCACTCCAATGAACTAGTTCCCTTAACTAGCATTCATGTTTATCTCCGGACATCTCAATGTCACCAGCCAGTGAGAATCAGCTGATTAGAGAATAACCCATGCTAGTCTCAACAGAATTGATAGTGTCCGTATTTATCAATTCATCGACTAGGGACAATTTCAATACTTCACAATTGCACATGTAGAGATAATCACTAGTTGTGAATTCATCACAAATTCTCTCATGCTGTGAATTGTATTGCGGACATTCAGTAAATGAGTTTAAGATCTCAATCAAATACACAAACATGTATACTCAAATAGTGAATATTCATTTATTAAAATAAATGATTACAATCATAAGGCGATTGCCTTAGGACACTTCTCTCATATCACTAACAAACTCCCACTTGGCCTAATGCCAATCGCTACGGTACCCAATACCACAGGCTCTAACATGACCCTCAAACTTGCTTTGAGGCAAGGCCTTAGTTAAAGGATCCGCTAAATTCCTTTCAGTGGGAATTTTCTCAATTTGTATATCATTCCTACTTATAATCTCTCTGATCAGATGATAGCGGCGAAGCACATGTTTGGATCGCTGATGAGACCTTGGTTCCTTTGCTTGTGCAATAGCTCCATTGTTGTCGCAGTAAACCGGTATTGCTTCATCAATGGTTGGAACCACACCAAGTTCTGAGACAAACTTTTTGATCCAAACTGCTTCCTTTACTGCTTCCGAAGCTGTAATATATTCCGCTTCCGTGGTAGAATCCGCTACGGTGTCTTGCTTGGAACTCTTTCAACTTATTGCACCTCCATTCAAAATAAATACGTATCCGGACTGAGATTTGGAGTCATCCTTATCTGTCTGGAAATTGGCATCTGTATACACACGTATTACCATATCACCTTCTCCATATATTAGGAACACATCCTTAGTGTTTCTTAAGTACTTGAGGATTGTCTTAATAGCCGCCCAATGATCCATTCCTGGATCAGACTGGTATCTGTTTGTGACGCTCAGAGCATACGATACATCTGGCCTAGTACATAACATAGCATACATGATAGATCCTATCGCGGATGCATAAGGAATCTTATTCATGCAAATCCTCTCGTCTTCTGCGCGCGGACACATCGACTTTGAAAGGTTGATCCCATGCCTGATGGGAAGGTAACCTTTCTTGGATTCTGACATGATAAACCTTTCTAGCACTCGGTCTATATATGTAGACTGCGAAAGACAAAGCAACCATTTTGATCTATCTCTATAGATTCTAATCCCAAGGATATAGGTTGCTTCTCCCAGGTCTTTCATGGAGAAAGTTTTGGACAACCAAATTCTAACTGATTGTAAGACTGATATATTATTTCCTATAAGTAATATGTCATCGACATATAACACTAGGAATACGACTGCACTCCCACTAACCTTCTTGTACACACAAGGTTCGTCAAAATTTTGTGAGAAATCAAACTCTTTGATTGTCTCATCAAAACGGATGTTCCAGCTCCTGGATGCTTGCTTTAGTCCATATATGGATCGTCAAAGCTTGCATACTTTGTTTTTATTAACTGATGTGAAACCTTCAGGTTGTATCGTGTATACATCCTCAAGCAGGTTTCCATTAAGGAAAGCTGCTTTCACATCCATTTGTCATATCTCATAATCATAATGAGCTGCTATGGCCAGGAGCATCCGAATGGATTTAAGCATAGCTACTGGCGAATAGGTTTCGTCATAATCAATTTCTTGTTTCTGACGATATCCTTTTGCCACTAATCTAGCCTTAAAGGTAACAACATTACCTTCCATGTCGGTTTTCTTCTTGAAAATCCACTTGCACCATATGGGCTTATTCCCTTCAGGTGGGTTATCAAAGTCCCATACTTGATTTTTGTACATGGAATCCATTTCCGACTTCATGGCTTCAAGCCATTTATCCCTTTCTGAATTTTTCAGAACATCTTCATAACTGATAGGTTCATCATCGTTAATGAGTAACACGTCGTTCGATTCACTTATGAGAAATTTATATCTCTCTGGAATATTGCGTGTCCTATCAGACCTACGAAGAAGTGGTATTGTTTTAGGTTCAACTGATAGCTCATCATTATGAGTTATTGGTTGTGGGTCTAGACTAGGTGTCTCTGTAATGTCTATTGGAGTTTCTTGAACTTCTTCAAGTTCAATGCTACTCCCACTGTTTTCTTGTAAAAGAAATTTCTTTTTCTAGAAATACAACATGCCTTGAAACAAACACCTTTTGTTCCAAGGGATGATAGAATTGGTAACCTTTCATTTCCTTAGGGTATCCAATAAATAGACATTTATCAGACTTAGCATCCAATTTGTCTGATATAGTCCGCTTTACATAAGCAGGACAATCTCATATTTTAGGTGAGATAAATGAGATTTCATACTATTCCACGTCTCATATGGAGTAGTACAGACTACCTTTGTCGGGACTCTGTTTAGTAAGTAAACAGCTGTCTTAAGCGTATAGCCCCAATAGGATTTTGGATGAGTTGCATGATTCATCATAGATCTAACCATGTCCATCAAGGTTCGGTTACGCCTCTTAGATACACCATTATGCTGTGGTGTATATGCCGGAGTCCATTGAGACAATATCCCATTGTCCCTAAGATAATCTTGAAACTCTTGACTTAAGTATTCACCACCCTCATCGGATCGAAGTATCTTAATACTTTTGCCAAGTTGTTTCTCTACTTCACTTCTGAACTCTTTGAATTTCTCAAAAGCTTCAGATTTGTGTTTCATTAAGAAGACATACCCAAATCGTGAGTGATCATCGATAAAGGTAATGAAGTAGCTATAACCTCCTTGTGCAAGAGTTGGCATTGGTCCACATACATAAGTATGTATTAGACCAAGCAATTCTCCCACTGGTTTATCTT
This sequence comes from Boesenbergia rotunda, assembly GCA_024364735.1. Classification (NCBI taxonomy): domain Eukaryota; kingdom Viridiplantae; phylum Streptophyta; class Magnoliopsida; order Zingiberales; family Zingiberaceae; genus Boesenbergia; species Boesenbergia rotunda. The sequence continues at coordinate 34,353 of JAGFNQ010009293.1, read as the reverse complement.
TTTCGGAAAACGGTAATTTGGTCAACTTGCCTTTTAAGCATGATTCGCATGTATCAAATGAACCGGGTTCAAATGATTCCAGAATTGCACATCAGTGTAATTTGGTCATGCATTTCTTACTTACATGGCCAAGACGACAATGCCACATATTAGAGTCTATTTGATTATCTATTCGAGCATGTTTGTTGCTAACTTCGATATTGAAAACGTCACCGGATAAATCTAACGTGTAGATACCATTGCATAAAGTTCCGGTCCCATAAAGAACACCATTTAAAATTATGTAACAGCAATTGTTACTAAAAGATAAATGATAACCCTTTTCATTCAAGCATGAAATAGATACAATGTTCTTTATTAACGAATGAACAAAATAACAATTATCCAATTCTAAGACAAGTCCAGTAGGGAGCTTTAGCAAATATGTTCCGATGGCAACAGCAGCAATCTTTGGTCAATTTCCAACTCACAAATTTGCTTCTCCCTTGACGAGTCTTCTTCTATTCCTTAGCCCCTGTATGTCATTACATATATGTGAGCTACACCCAGTATCAAGTACCCAGGTGTCCGAGGAAATAGAGTGACATTCAATAATGAAGATACCTGAAGAGGATGGGGCATCGGATGCCTTCTTCTTCAAGGACTCAAGATAAACCTTGCAGTTTCTTCGACAGTGGCCCTCCTTGCCGCAGTGATGGCAAGTGTCTTTTGGTGCCTTTTCAATCTTTTTGGCCTTTGCCTTCCCTTATTTTGTTCTTTGGGCTTCCTCTTAGAGCCTTTCTTTGAGGAACCAACTAACAGTACCGACTTCTGATCCTGCTTTACAGAAGGCTCTACAGTCTTCAGCAGGTTATGCAACTCAGGAATGGTAGTCTCCAGTTTGTTCATCCGATAGTTCATCACAAACTGTGAGTAACTCTTGGGCAAACAATGCAGAAATATGTCAATACTTAGTTCGTGATCCATTGCAAATCCGAGTGTGCCTAGTCACTCAATGTACCCCAACATCTTCAACACAAACTGTGAAACAGAAGTTCCTTCCTGCATCTTAGAGGTGAAGAGGAGTCTAGAGACCTCATACCATTCGGATCTCGCCTGCTCGTCAAACAGCTCATGAAGATGGAAGACGATGGTATGACCATCCATATGCTCATGCTGCTTTTGTAGCTCAGGTACCATAGCGACCAGCATGATGCAACTCGCAAGTTCAGAATCGGCCACATGTTTCTGATAGGCCACTAACTGGTCTGGAGTTGCATCTTCAGGAGGATGGTTGGGAAGTTGTTCTTCAAGGACATAAGCAAGCTTTTCTGCCTTGAGGACTATCCTCAGGTTTTGAAGCCAATCCATGAAGTTTGGCCCAGTCAGCTTATTGGTGTCCAAAATGGAACGCAAATTCAGAGAAGACATGATCAGGTGATTATCCTAGAAATACAAATTGAGGTTATGTGATGAGAATGATAAAGAATGCATCAATATACATTAATTAAATCCTATTTATTTTTTTCAAATTGAATAACCCTTTTTATCAATTCGGGAGATCGTAGGAACATCTCCAAATAGGTTGATATCCAAACATAGATAAGAACAACCATGGCTAGAATCCATCAAGTTATTCATAGCTATGAAGGTAGGTAATTATACCGATTACATATTATACATATGTAACTATCACATTATGCTATCAACTAAATGAATGTTTGCATAAATCATTGGGTTGTTAACTCATTAACAAGTATGCAACAACATACATAGCACCCAACTGCACCTCACTTTACATCGACCTTGGCTGTGACACAACAAATCGATGCTCCAAGCTTAAGGCTGACCCATTAATCAAGAAATAGTTTTAATATGGTTGGAGCTCATTCAACCGTTTAGTCAGGCTTGGATGTGTCTAACAACCAAAACTAAGGATTGACCTCTGACTCCAACTATATTAATCATAAACTAATTCCATGGTTTGAACATGTTGAGATTCAAGCCGGGCATGGATGTGTCCAACAACCCAAACGAGAAACAAAACTCCGGTTCTAACCATATTAATGGAAGGTGTTGGCCTTAATATATTGTAAGGGGTTTTGGGTCTCATCCTTTTCTTTTATGCACATTCATGACATATAATTATGTCATGTTCTAACGATTTCCTTAATAAAGTATGTATGTGACTTAATTTATCAAGTCTCATTAATTGAATTAGGAACCGGATTTCCTAATTCTAATTTCATACTTTATTCAAGGAATTATTTTGGGAAACAATTTCCTAAATTATCATAATAAATTTCGGAAATAATATGCTTAAGACTTTACTTTCTCTAAATCAAATCTTATTAAATTAAGAGACAGATTCCCTTAATTCGACCACATATTATTTTCATGAAAATCTTATTTAAGGAAATATACTCTATTGGAAACAATTTTCATAATTAATTTTGGAGATAATAATATTGTAACGACCCAGAAAATTCTCTTAATATTTCCTTAAAATATTAAGCATGTCTAGATAATTTTCTAAGGAACCTAGAAATATTAATGCGAAATTTGGCGTAGAAAATCCGTGTTTTCTCGTTTAAATTGGGAAAAAGGACACTAATGGGCCTTATATGGGCTTTTTAGTACCATAATTATTGGTGGATTTTAGGTGAAAATTTGTATAAATATAAAGGGATTTTAATAAGAAATATTAACATAATTATGGGGGAATTTTTAAAGGATTTTCGGAATTTTAGGGAAATAAAAAGAAAAATAAAATAAAAATATGGTGCATGGACCAAGGATTGAACCTTGGACCTCTTGTACAATCATAAATGCACTAACCAATTCACCTAGCAAGGTAATGTTATGAGGGAATGAAGTGGATATTGGTTAAAGCATAGAAGAAGATGAAGGGTCATGGAGAGACTCTTCATTTACCTCCTTAATCGGCTATAAAGAGGGGGTTTTGGGAGTTACTTCTTCTTCCCATCACTTTGCAATTCCTTCCTTCCCCTCCCCTCATCCTAGCCGAACACCCAAGGAAGGGTTCTCCCTTGCAAAAGCTCCACAAGAGGTCTCATCTCCAAGATCTAAGGGTTTTCCAAGGATACAAGGACAAGGAGGTTCAAGGGTCCAAAGATTTTGCAATCTTCTTCTCTTTCATGGTTCAAAAAATCAAGAAACCCAAGGTAAGATTCCCTCACCTGTGGTATAATAGTTCTTTATATTTTAGCATGATTTATTGGTTGGTTTTTGGGACTTGAGGTTGAAAGAAACAAAATCAACACCCTAGAGACCCTATGGGTTTCGACCACAATGTTTTAGGGTCCATAATGAAGTTAAATATCTTTATAATGTTATTTAATGTTCCCATATGATGTTTAGAGATTAAGTATAATTTTTGGGAAATTTTGGAGTACCCTAGGACACCCTAGAGTTTCGACCAACATGAAAGAAACAAAATCAACACCCTAGAGACCCTATGGGTTTCGGCCACAATGTTTTAGGGTCCATAATGATGCTAAAAATCTTTATAATTTTATTTAATGTTCCCTTATGATGTTTAAGGATTAAGAATAATTTTTGGGAATTTTTGGAGTACCCTAGGATACCCTAGGGTTTCGGCCAACAACAAGAACCCTTGTGTAGGGTTGGGTTTAAAACCTCAAGTGTTTGTTTTATGTATTGTCATGATATAAGTGAGATGGAGGGTATTTATGTGAATGTTTCACATGGCCTAGAGACCCTATAGGTTTCGGCCAAGTACCCTAATAGGGTGGAAAGTTAGGACTCATTTCAAGTAAGGGCCCCAAATGGCCCTATGGTAAGGTATGGTTGGTGTATAACAATTTATTTGGGGATTTTAATGGAAATTTTTCCATACCCCATGGCCTTAATGTTTTGGCCAAGAGCAAGATTAGGGTTAAAGGATTAGGGTTGGCCTTAAGTATGGAATCAAATGTTTCCTATGGCCTAGTATGTATGTATGGGATGTTGTTTGGGGAAGTTATGTGAAGCTTCATGAACCTATGGTTCCTTGGGGCTTTCGACCAAGGGCCTAACCTAGGGTTAGGGTTGGGTTAAACCTCCAAAGATGCTGGTGTATGAGTTACCAAGATATATGTTTAAGTAAGATGGAAGAAGTTCTATGTTAACCAAACCCTTAGTTTGTATGTCATGAATTATATGTTAAGTCATAGATGTTTAGACATGTGCCATGATTTATGAATGATATGTATGTATGCCATGTCGTATGAATGATATGCCATGTTTTATGAATAATTTGCATGTATGCCATGTCTTATAAATGATACTTATGTATGCCATGTTTTATGAATAAGATGTATGTATGTCATGTCTTATGATTGAGGTTAAAGTACATGCCTTTAAGGCATAATGATGATGTTAAGTATGATGAATGAATGATGATGAATGGCAAGTATGATGAATGAATGATGATGAATGACAAGTATGATGAATGAATGATGATGAATGAAAAAGCATGTGAAAGCATTTTATTTTATTTTATTTTATGGGCTTGTACCGGACCTATGTAAGGTCCACGGTTCTGGACTACCGATGAAGCTGTCCATGGTTCGGGACTACCGATGAAGCTGTCCTTATGGTTCGGGACTACCGATGAAGCTATCCTTACCCTAGTAGGTCGAGATTAGCTACCTCGTATTTACTTAGGGATGCGCGCATATGATGAATGAATGTGGTACAAGCCAGGGCCCAATGAATGTTATGATTATGTTAAAGTATTTAAAAGCATGTTTTTAAAGATTAAGCATCATTATATATATATGCAATTGCCACATGCATTCATCCATGTTATGCATTATACTTATGATAAGAACATTATGCAAAGTAAGTTTATGCAAGATATGTTTATGCAAATGATTTTATGTATGTTTATGCTAAGTTAGAATGCCATGATTTTATTTATGTTCATGATAGTTAAGGATGCCATGATTTATTTATGTTTATGTTAATTAGAATGCCATGATTTTATTTATGTTCATGATAGTTTAGGATGCCATGATTTAATTATGTTTATGCTAGGTTAGAATGCCATAATTTTATTTATGTTCATGATAGGTTAGGATGCCATGATTTAATTATGTTTATGCTAGGTTAGAATGCCATGATTTTATTTATGCTCATGTTAATTATGATGCCATGATTTAATTATGTTTATGCTAGGATAGAATGCTATGATTTTATTTATGTCCATGCTAAGTTATGTTGCCATGATTTAATTGTGTTTATGCTAAGTTTGGATGCCATGATTTTATTTAGGTTCCTGTTAGGAATGTTTATGAGGTTATGTTATTATGTTTATGTCTATGCCAAGAATTATGCCATGCTATGAATGTTTATGATGTTTATGTCTATGCCAAGTATTATGCCAAGCCATGAATGTTTTTATGTTTATGTATATGCTATGCTATGAAAGTGACTAAGTTATGTTCAAGTCATGTCAAAGGTACGCTAAGTGCTCATAAAAACTTATGTGCTGAGTAAAGCACTAAGTATGTTAATGTTTAAGATGTTCATGATTAAGTGATGAATGGTTTTAGTGAGTAGGAAAGAGTCTTACTAAGCCTGTGTGCTTATAGTCTTATTTTCCTTATACCGCAGATCACGCAAGGGGACCGTAAGGAAGCAGCAGGAGGGCAATAAAGTATGTGTGTGATAGTGACTTGGCCACGAGACCATATGTTTGCTCGTTTTATGATAGAACTTTACCTCTACTAGTATGTGCTTGAATGTGACTCTATGACATGATGCTATGTATGACATGATGCTAAGAATGACATGATGATAAGTATGACATGATGCTAAGTATGACATGATATGATGTTAGGTATAAAGTTAATATGCCAAGTTCCCATGTTATGATGTTAGGAAGGGTAGTAAGTGCATGTAGGTGTAAGTTAAAGGTTTTCGCTGCATTATGATGTCTACATGCCCTAAGTATGTTAACGTAACGCCGCTTTATGAAAAAAAAAAAGTGGGCGTTACAGGTTGGTATCAGAGCAGTAACCATCTCACTACACACACATCAAGCCCTCTTCCTGCCGCTTCCAATTAAGTACCTCTTTACATATCTTATAGTAGTAATATGTTTTATGATTTTAAGGTATGCAAGTATGAACGATGGTTATGATGAACAGTAGTTAGGATATGTAATGATGAACGATATTTTATCTTCTTTTAGGAATTAAATATTTAGAATAATATAGGGGTAGAAAAAAAACTGATATTGGTCATACTTGTCTTTGGTGAAGAAAAGCATGGCTAGAAGATAGAGTAGCCGACTTAACGAGACTACTTTATCGCCTAACTTGATGCTCAATATACCTTATATTATAACCTATCTTAGGTCACATCATAAGACAATCATGTATAAGTATCCTACCTTATACCTTGGGTCTAAGTTAGTCATAATACAACTAGTCATAAGTGTGACTCAACCTTATGTTCATAAACATGGTATTAATTGAGCACCATCGTAATATTAGTAATTAAGGCGAACCTAGTATTAACATAATGTTATATAACCTGTACAGTATATTAGTTATCAATCATATAACGTAATTATATTATATCATATAAAGCAAATGGTAATAATAAGAGAGGGTGTACTAATATAAGATTGTTATAAATATAATTATAATAATAATTCCTTATCATATAAGTAGTGTCATAATTCACCTATCATATAGGTTCTTAATATGAGCCTACATACAGGTTGACATGTATCATCTCAACCTATAAGTTATTACCTATACATATTATTCCATAAGCAATTATAGGTATTATACCTATAATTTATAGGATAAGTAATTAAAATTTATGATATTATGTATAACCTATAATATAGTCTCATGTAGGGAATTATATGATAGCCTACATACATAAGATTATAACACTCTCACCTATGTTAGCGTATAGTATTAGCTCCATTATACTAATACTAATATAATTAATGGTATAAGTTATACAGTATAACCTAAAATGATACGCATAGGGTAGTGTCCTAATTATATTAACACTTATTATAGATTATGTGTCCACTATATTTTCATACTAATTATAAATATTAGTATTATCAACGTATGTTTCACTATTATCTTATATATAATATATAAGATTACCTTAAGTTATTTTATGGTAATATAATAAATATGATCCCACTTATCATATAATAATCATTAACTAATATAATTCATAGCTCATGATGTGAACTAATATTTCGGAACCATACTATTATTATGTTTACCCATAATTATAATAAGTATATAATTATGATATATGCATATAATTACATCATAGAGCTATTAATGACACTAGCTCAATTATGACAATCATGTATGTCACTTATATCATCAAGGATATAAGCAATTAAGTAGCCGTGAATAAAGTACACATAATCGTGTTGGTAATATTATCAGTTCCTTGAGTGGAAGAATTTTCCCTTATTCGATGCGCCCGGGATCCACCAAAATGTATCAAGACCTGAAGGAGAAATTCTGGTGGTCCGACGTGAAGAGAAATGTGGCGCAGCATGTTGGTACATGCCTAACCTGCCAACAGGTGAAAGCAGAACCCCAGCGACCCGGAGGAGTTCTGCAGCCACTTTCGATTCCGGAATGGAAATGGGAAGATATCTCTATGGATTTCATTTCGGGACTTCCCAAGACTACGAATAGATATGGGTCATTGTGGACAGGCTGACGAAGTCTGCTCACTTCTTAGCAATCAAGATGACTTATTCGATTGAGCAACTAGCTCAATTATATGTTAAGGAGATAATCAGACTTCATGGAGTTCCCAAGACCATCATCTCAGATAGGGATGATCACTTTACTTCGCACTTCTGGGAGTGTGTTCAGAAGTCTCTTGGCACTAAATTGCGATTTAGCACCGCCTTTCACCCTCAGACTGATGGGCAAACTGAACGGGTGAATCAAGTACTAGAAGACATGTTGCGAGCGTGTACCTTGGATTTCAAAGGAAGCTGGTGTCGATATCTATGCTTAGCAGAATTCACGTACAACAATAGCTACCAAGCCACTATTGGAATGGCACCTTATGAAGCGTTGTATGGGAGGAGATGTAGGTCTCCGATCTGTTGGTATGAGGGTGGTGAAAAGAAGGAGATGGGGCTCACGACGGATATCATCAACAGCACCACCCGAGCTATACAGAATATTCGACAACGGATAAAAACTGCTCAAAGCCGGCAGAAGAGTTATGCCGATGTCAGGCGTAGACCTCTGGAGTTTAATGTTGGAGATTGGGTGTTTCTCAAAGTGGCTCCTATGAAAAGGGTGACAAGATTTGAAAAGAAAGGAAAACTAAGTCCGCGCTATGTGGGGCCGTACCTGATTCTGAAAAGAGTCGGTAAAGTGGCATATGAGTTAGAGCTGCCTCCAGAAATGTCAGCTATTCATAACGTATTCCATGCGTCCCTGCTTAAAAAGTGTATCCCAAATATGGACCAAGGGATCGAGCCACAGACAGTACAAGTGCAGGAGGACCTAAGCTATGAGAGCAGACCCATCCAAATTTTGGATAAGGAAGTCAAGAAGCTGAGGAGTAAGGAAGTTCCCTTAGTCAAGGTCCTATGGCAAAGTCAACGGTTCGAGGAAGCTACCTGGGAACGCGAGGACGAGATGAGGCGCAAGTACCCGGAGCTATTCTAAGTTCGAGGACGAACTTTCACGAGGTATGGGGAATTGTAACGACCCAGAAAATTATCTTAATATTTCCTTAAAATATTAAGCATGTCTAGATAATTTTCTAAGGAACCTAGAAATATTAATGCGAACTTTGGCCTAGAAAATCCGTGTTTGCTCGTTTAAATTGGGAAAAAGGGCACTAATGGGCCTTATATGGGCTTTTTAGAACCATAATTATTGGTGGATTTTAGGTGAAAATTTGTATAAATATAAAGGGATTTTAATAAGAAATATTAACATAATTATGGGGGAATTTTTAAAGGATTTTCAGAATTTTAGGGAAATAAAAAGAAAAATAAAATAAAAATATGGTGCATGGACCAAGGATTGAACCTTGGACCTCTTGTACAACCATGTATGCACTAACCAACCCACCTAGCAAGGTAATGTTATGAGGGAATGAAGTGGATATTGGTTAAAGCATAGAAGAAGATGAAGGGTCATGGAGAGACTCTTCATTTACCTCCTTAATCGGCTATAAAGAGGGGGTTTTGGGAGTTACTTCTTCTTCCCATCACTTTGCAATTCCTTCCTTCTCCTCCCCTCATCCTAGCCGAAAACCCAAGGAAGGGTTCTCCCTTGGAAAAGCTCCACAAGAGGTCTCATCTCCAAGATCTAAGGGTTTTCCAAGGATATAAGGACAAGGAGGTTCAAGGGTCCAAAGATTTTGCAATCTTCTTCTCTTTCAAGGTTTGAAAAATCAAGAAACCCAACGTAAGACTCCCTCACCTGTGGTATAATAGTTCTTTATATTTTATCATGATTTATTGGTTGGTTTTTGGGACTTGAGGTTGAAAGAAACAAAATCAACACCCTGGAGACCCTATGGGTTTCGGCCACAATGTTTAGGGTCCATAATGATGCTAAAAATCTTTATAATGTTATTTAATGTTCCCTTATGATGTTTAGTGATTAAGTATAATTTTTGGGAAATTTTGGAGTACCCTAGGACACCCTAGGGTTTCAGCCAACATGAAAGAAACAAAATCAACACCCTAGAGACCCTATGGGTTTCGGCCAGAATTTTTTAGGGTCCATAATGATGCTAAAAATCTTTACAATGTTATTTAATGTTCCCTTATGATGTTTAGAGATTAAGAATAATTTTTGGGAATTTTTGGAGTACCCTAGGATACCCTAGGGTTTCGGCCAACAACAAGAACCCTTGTGAAGGGTTGGGTTTAAAACCTCAAGTGTTTGTTTTATGTATTGTCATGATATAAGGGAGATGGAGGATATTTATGTGAATGTTTCACATGGCCTAGAGACTCTATAGGTTTCGGCCAAGTACCCTAATAGGGTGGAAAGTTAGGACTCATTTCAAGTAAGGGCCCCAAATGGCCCTATGGTAAGGTATGGTTGGTGTATAACAATTGATTTGGGGATTTTAATGGAAATTTTTCCATGCCCCATGGCCTTGAAGATTCGGCCAAGAGCAAGATTAGGGTTAAAGGATTAGGGTTGGCCTTAAGTATGGAATCAAATGTTTCCTATGGCCTAGTATGTATGTATGGGATGTTGTTTGGGGAAGTTATGTGAAGCTTCATGAACCTATGGTTCCTTGGGGCTTTCGGCCAAGGGCCTAACCTAGGGTTAGGGTTGGGTTAAACCTCCAAAGATGCTGGTGTATGAGTTACCAAGATATATGTTTAAGTAAGATGGAAGAAGTTCTATGTTAACCAAACCCTTAGTTTGTATGTCATGAATTATATGTTAAGTCATAGATGTTTAGACATGTGCCATGATTTATGAATGATATGTATGTATGTCATGTCTTATGAATGATATGTCATGTTTTATGAATAATATGCATGTATGCCATGTCTTATGAATGATACGTATGTATGCCATGTTTTATGAATAAGATGTATGTATGCCATGTCTTATGAATGAGGTTAAAGTACATGCCTTTAAGGCATAACGATGATGTTAAGTATGATGAATGAATGATGATGAATGACAAGTATGATGAATGAATGATGATGAATGACAAGTATGATGAATGAATGATGATGAATGAAAAAGCATGTGAAAGCATTTTATTTTATTTTATGGGCTTGTACCGGACCTAAGTAAGGTCCACGGTTCTGGACTACCGATGAAGCTGTCCACGGTTCGGGACTACCGATGAAGCTGTCCTTACGGTTCGGGACTACCGATGAAGTTGTCCTTACCCTAGTAGGTCGAGATTAGCTACCTCGTATTTACTTAGGGATGCGCGCATATGATGAATGAATGTGGTACAAGCTAGGGCCCAATGAATGTTATGATTATGTTAAAGTATTTAAAAGCATATTTTTAAAGATTAAGCATCATTATATATATATGCAATTGCCACATGCATTCATCCATGTTATGCATTATACTTATGATAAGAACATTATGCAAAGTAAGTTTATGCAAGATATGTTTATGCAAATGATTTTATGTATGTTTATGCTAAGTTAGAATGTCATGATTTTATTTATGTTCATGATAGTTTAGGATGCCATGATTTATTTATGTTTATGTTAATTAGAATGCCATGATTTTATTTATGTTCATAATAGTTTAGGATGCCATGATTTAATTATGTTTATGCTAGGTTTAAATGCCATAATTTTATTTATGTTCATGATAGGTTAGGATGCCATGATTTAATTATGTTTATGCTAGGTTAGAATGCCATGATTTTATTTATGCTCATGTTAATTATGATGCCATGATTTAATTATGTTTATGCTAGGATAGAATGCTATGATTTTATTTATGTCCATGCTAAGTTATGTTGCCATGATTTAATTGTGTTTATGCTAAGTTTGGATGCCATGATTTTATTTAGGTTCCTGTTAGGAATGTTTATGAGGTTATGTTATTATGTTTATGTCTATGCCAAGAATTATGCCATGCTATGAATGTTTATGATGTTTATGTCTATGCCAAGTATTATGCCAAGCCATGAATGTTTTTATGTTTATGTATATGCTATGCTATGAAAGTGACTAAGTTATGTTCAAGTCATGTCAAAGGTACGCTAAGTGCTCATAAAGACTTATGCGCTGAGTAAAGCACTAAGTATGTTAATGTTTAAGATGCTCATGATTAAGTGATGAATGGTTTTAGTGAGTAGGAAAGAGTCTTACTAAGCCTGTGTGCTTATAGTCTTATTTTCCTTATACCGCAGATCACGCACGGGGACCGTAAGGAAGCAGCAGGAGGGCAATAAAGTATGTGTGTGATAGTGACTTGGCCACGAGACCATATGTTTGCTTGTTTTATGATAGAACTTTACCTCTACTAGTATGTGCTTGAATGTGACTCTATGACATGATGCTATGTATGACATGATGCTAAGAATGACATGATGATAAGTATGACATGATGCTAAGTATGGCATGATATGATGTTAGGTATAAAGTTAATATGCCAAGTTCCCATGTTATGATGTTAGGAAGGGTAGTAAGTGCATGTAGGTGTAAGTTAAAGGTTTCCGCTGCATTATGATGTCTACATGCCCTAAGTATGTTAACGTAATGCCGCTTTATGAAAAGAAAAAAAAATGCGGGCGTTACAAATATGTAAGAGCATCGCCTCATAAATCAAATAAGGAAATTATCGTTTGAGAATCACCTCAAAAATTTTCTAGATTTGATCACATATTTTATTTATGGAAAATTAATATCAATAACTTAATTTGGATGTCTCCCCGATGCTCAATCCAAAATAAGCATTTAACAGTTTAAATTCAATTTAGGAAATTTAATTATAACAACTAACTTTAAATTGGACGGCTCCCCGAGGCTCAATCCAAAATAAAGAATTTTATAAATAATTTAATTTCAAATTATAAATTTAAATACCAATTAATATTCCTATAATTTGTCTAGACTTTCTTGAAAGAAAGTGCACAAAATTGCGAGCTTTCCATAAATGAAAAGTTTCGAAAAATAAAAGGTTTTCAGAATAATTGTAAGTTTCTAGTACAAAGAAAACTTACGTTTTTCAAAAAATAAAAAATTTCCAAAATTGAAAAGTTTCCAAAAATGGAATGTTTTCACAATTATCATAAAATTTCAGAAATAGAGATATTTCAAAAGTTTGCGAAATTTCATGAAGATTTCCAAACTTTGAAATTCCTAAATTGAAAATTTACCATAATTAGAAAGTTTCTATAATTGAAAATTTTCCAAAATTGAGATCATGATAAAGCTTTCCACAAAACAATTATAAGATTATGTCGAACACAAACCTTGGCTCTGATACCACTGTTGGGACCGGGTGCATGTTGACATGGACGCGGGCTCGTAATTTTAAAAATAATTACGTGCAACGGAAGGTTTAGCATAAATAATTTCTCTAATTATTTAACCACACATCTAAGCATGCAATTTTATCTTGTGTAGACATGATCATATATTTAAAATTTTGTAGAAACATAAACTAATTTATGTATTACCTCGCGTAACTCGAAGGAAGGGACGAGATCCAACCGTAAGAGTCCCTTAGAAGCTCCGCCTCTATTCGCGTCCACGCTGAGTATCTTCGGGATGACTTCGCAAAGTCACGAGTTTCATGTTCTCGAGAACTACTAGATTCATCGAGAATGCGATGAGAAAAACCAAGAGAGAAGTCGGAAGATTAACCAGAAAAGGATGGTCAGCTGGTGCTCCTTCTTGGGGCTGGTTGGCGCACGGCAAGAAGGGGAGAAGAGAAGGAGAGAAAGAGAGGGAGAGAGTCTATGCTTTCATCTCTACGATTATCACCCAAGCCTTGCCTTGGGTCCTTTATATAGTGGTCACTCAACCATCAAGCCTCTCAAATATGGAATAACTTATTCCATCATGCCAAGTTTGATTTTATATCATGGTTAAAATCATATTTTAATTCATGATAAAAAATCAATCAAGTCTATTCTCTCCTATGGAATAAATTTCCTTATCATGGTAAATCAATCCATGATTGATTTTATAAAATAAACCAATCCATGGTTCATTTTAATTTCCATGAAAAATAAACCAAACCTTGGTTTATTATATAAAAATGTATATCATCCATAATTTTATAAAACAAATCACACTTGGTTTATTTTATAAATTGAACCAAAAACTTGGTTCTCTCCCTTTGTTGTGGCCGGCCAAGCAAAGAGGATGGAGGCCCTCTTTGGCTGGCCCATCCAAGACAAGCCCCAATGAATTAAACTTATTTAATTCATCTATTAAGTCTTCAAAAGACTTAGCCATTTTACGCTTCCGATGCGTCTCTGAAAAATTCAGATTCGACTTATCGTTTGGCTCAACCAAACTTAATCTCTCTTGATTGGAAAATCCAATTTCAACTCGTTTTAAATCCCTCGGATTACTCGTAGTGCGTGTGACTAAATAGGGTTTCAATTTATGTTGGCCGTCTATAATTAATCAATTATAGAACGATCATGAATGGCACCTAGTAGTACATCATGATCCCCAATTAATTGAAAGATCAACGGTTGACCTCAGAAACAATTCTGAAACCCTTCAGCAGCTATAATGAATCGTGCCCCATTCCCTTCACCATCTTATACCCACTTGGTTCAGGATATGGTTTATGTGTGTCAGTCCCCACTAGGCTGACTACGTCACACCTAGCACAAGTAACATTTTCTTGTCCTACGGATTCTAATTACTCTCATGTATTTAAGAGATTCTTACTCTGAACATGTCATGCTCTGGCCAGAGGCTTCGAGTAACAATCCGACGATAGGCCTCGGGTATACATCTCCTCGCAAGGAGTGGTGAATCCTTTGTAGGCTGTTCAAACATCTTCGGGTACTTCGGCTTATACCCAATCATCCTGGGTCCACACCTCCTTGGAGATGCTTGCATAAGATGTCAAAGTATAAGTCTCCATGACCAAGATGACTTGAACACCGCAAGTCAAAGGAACATCGCACTTAAGCTGCAGTAAGAACTTCACTGACATATCTATATGTAGACTACCATATGAAGTTTTACAGCCAGTCACTCCAATGAACTAGTTCCCTTAACTAGCATTCATGTTTATCTCCAGACATCTCAATGCCACCAGCCAGTGAGAATCAGCTGATTAGAGAATAACCCATGCTAGTCTCAACAGAATTGATAGTGTCCGTATTTATCAATTCATTGACTAGGGACAATTTCAATATTTCACAATTGCACATGTAGAGATAATCACTAGTTGTGAATTCATCACAAATTCTCTCATGCTGTGAATTGTATTGCGGGCATTCAGTAAATGTGGTTAAGATCTCAATCAAATACACAAACATGTATACTCAAATAGTGAATATTCATTTATTAGAATAATTGATTACAATCATAAGGCGATTGCCTTAGGACACTTCTCTCATATCACTAACAGGAAGTACCTTCGTGCAGCTTGATCAGCTTGTTCCAAAGCTCCTTCACGTTGTTGAAGGGTCCTACCCGGTTCATCTCCTCTTTTGTTAAGCTGCATTGCAATGTTTGGGTCGCCTTTGCGTCGGCCTCAATTTTCTTCTTCAGTGTGTCATCCCACTAGGTATAATGTAGCACCACGCCTTGTGCATTTTAAGGAATTTCCAGCCTAGACTGGATAATTGTCCACATGTCCACCTGAGTTTTCAAGTGGACTTCCATCCTGCTTTTCCAGTAGGAGAAATCTTCTCCACTAAAAAGCGGGGGTCTGGTGGTGTTGTATCCCTCTTACATGGCCATTAAACTTTTAACTGAAAAAAGAAGAAACAGAAAACTTATACCAAGACTGAATCTTGGATTAGCAGTGCTGGAGGAATATTAATAACAAAAAAAATCGAGTGGTATTGCGCCAACCTCGATTAACGAGAAAAATTCGAGCGAAAAAAAGAAAAAAAACTTTAAATTTGAAAATCCGAAAAAAATTCTCAAACTGGTGGTTGCACCAAGTTTGAGCCACCCGCTCTGATACCACTTGTGGGATCGGATTGAAACGATAGAGGGGGGTGAATATCGTTCGTAAAAATTTTGGACAAATAGAGCAATTACGCAGTGGAAAAATGAAAATCAATCGCTATCACAAGTTCATTTTACTTGGTTCGAAGTCGTGGTCGGCTCCTACTCCAAGGCCCACGGTCCTTGACCGTTTACGATAGGCAATTCTATATTTTCGTAAAAATTACAAGTTGAGAGTACAAATATAGAATTGAAAAGAAATTACAGCACTTACCAAAACTAGCTTTTACCAACGACCGGAGAGGTGGAATGTTTCTGGAGTAGCGGGTCGTCGTCAACGCTTGAATAACAAGTATAGAACTTGTCGGAGCGGAGCGCTTGAGCGTAGCAGTTGAAAGCAATTGATATGGAAGCCTTGGGGGTGAACCCCCTTTTATAGCATTCAGTGGGGCGCCTGTATCGAAGGGGCCTGAGCTGACTGGGCCAGCGCTTATTCCCTTCCAATTAGGCGCCTGAGCTGACTGGGGCGCCTGTGTTAACACAGGTGCCTAGCTTGACTTGGTCCAGAGGCTTCCGTGGCAGTTTGCTTCAAATGCTTTAGAGTAGCCTTGCACTGGGGCGCCTGTCTCAACACAGGCGCCTAGCCTAGTGAGGCGCCTCACTCCATTGAGGCGCCTGAATGCAGAAACTTCATCCCTTCATTCCTGCAACCAGGGTTAGTTACAAAACACAAAAAGCATATATAAATGACATATTAAACCATGATTTAAAGCCTAAGCTATCTTGGTTCTGACTTTAGGTCTCCTAAATGGAACCCTAGGTCGAATCGACGCCTAATGATTCCTCCTACGGGGAACGCATCCTCACCTACTCCTCTCGGGAGAATTTACCTTTTTGCCAACCGGCTCCTCCAGTTGGACTTTTGCCCAGCTTCACTGGCCATGAATTCGTGCCCAATCCGCGATCTGGTCTTCGTGCCCAGCTTCACTCACCAGGTCTTCGGTGCCCAGTCCTCGACCAAGTCTTCGTGCCCAGCTTCACTCACCAGACCTCGTTGCCCAGCCTATGGCCAGGACTTCGTGCCCAATTTATATAACCAGGACTTAGTGCCTAGTGTACCTAGGACTTTCCTGCACACTTAATAAGCTTGTTAGATCACAACCAAATCTTTACTTCTGAACCCTTTGCCATTATCAAAATATAAGTTCGACTTTGGTGCTTCCGGCACCAACATAAAGTAATGTGTGTTGTGATTCTTAGGATTTTCAAAATAGCCTTTAACCCACTAGCGACCATACTTAAGGAAAATAAACTTACTAGCCCCAAATTACATAGACTAGAAAAGAAACCTGGACATTGCCCTTACTACTGAAGAGTACAAATATATGCTCTTTGAAGAATGTCCTAAAGATGATGGCCCACCTCAATGTGATTGAGGTCCTTGGAGGACAAATCGACGAGAAAACCCAGGTCGATATAATACTCCAATCTCTGCCTAGAAGTTCGAGTAGTTCCAGCTCAACTATATCATGAATAAGCATGAGTATACATTGGGGAACTGCTAGGAGAACTCCAGGCGGCAGAGGGGTTTTTTCGTCAGAGGTCGCACGCCTTGGTCACTCAGAAGGTTTCTACTTCTGTGCCGAAAGGCAGGAAGAAGAAGAAACAAGGTGGGTACAAGAAGGCGGCTGGATTGTTGGGACCACGGGCTGGTGTGAAGAAGCCGAAAGGCAAGTGCTTCACGAGTCAGCAGGCTGGACATTAGAAGGCGAACTGTCCCCGTCGTCAAGAAAAAGGTATATCTTTTCTTTTGTCGTTGTAGCATGTTTAGCGGTGTTATCTACCAGTACCTGGTGGGTAGATACGGATGCCACTAAACATGTTTGCAATTCTTTGCAGGGGATCCAGGAAGCCCAACGACTAGCTAAAGAAAAGATTACCATCTACATGGGATATGCTTCAGAGGTGGCAACTATTGCAGTGAGAGTTATTTATTTGTCTTTAGATAGGAAAATAAAGTTTTTGGTTTGAAGAAGATTGCTTTTATGTACCTAATTTTAGAAAGAACTTTAGTTCAGTTTCTGAAATAGTAGATATTCTATTGCTTTTTGTTATGAAAAGTGGAATAGAAAGATTATCTATTTAGGAACATGGATAAGCAATTTAAGCAATTAGAACCAAAGTCTTCCATGATGGAAATAGTAGCTAATAGCTAATCATCTAATCAAAATAAGAGAAATGTTCCTTCCGAGATGAACCAAACATGCCTTTGGCATCTAAGGCTTGGTTATATTTATCTTAGTAGGATTCAAAGGTCGATAGCCGATGGGCCCTCGGGTTCATTAGTTGTGGGGAGACTTCCCAACCTTTGAGTCTTGCTTGGAAGATAAGTTGATCAAGAGGCCTTCCAAGGACGAGGGGTATAGAGCCAGAGATATGTTAGAGTTGGTTCATTCTGATTTGCGTGGTCCTATGTCTATCCAGGAAAGAGGTATCTTTGAATACTTCATGAGACGAATATTCAATGATAAAGATGCATTTGCTTGATGGCCACAAGTATGAATCTTTGATTAGTTCAAAGAATTCAAGACTGATGTGGAGAAACATCAAAGTAAAAGTATTAAGACACTGCGATCAGATCGTAGTGATGGGTACCTCTTTGGAGAGTTTAGGACATACTTATCAGCGGCTGGGATTCAGTCCCAACTGACTGCACCCGGTACGCCCCAACAGAATGGTGCAGCAGAGCGAAGGAAAAGGGATCTTGTGAAAATGGTTAGGACAATGATGAGTTGCTCCGAGTTGCCGAATTCGTTCTGGGGATATGCTCTGGAAACAGTAGCGTACATGCTTGATACCATCTAGGTCAGTGCCTTCTACTCCCGTAGAAGTGGGGACTGGGCGAAAACCAAGTCTAAGACATATTCGGACATGGGATAGCTCAGCACATGTGCTGAGAGGGGATACTCATAAGATTGGAAGCTAGTGCGTTTGTTCGTAAGCTATCCTAGAGGAACGAAAGGTGGTTCTTTAGTCCTAAGGATCATAGGGTAATCGTTGGCACGAATACCAGATTCTTAGAAGAAGACTATGTGATGAACCACAAGCCCATGAGTAGACTAGTTCTTGATGAATTTAAAGGGGACATTCTGACCTTAGTACCAACTGTACAAGAGGATACACCATAAGTCACTGCACCGTGTGTCACAGAAGATACGCAGGTGATACCTCATCGTAGTGGGAGGGTTGTTAGTCAACCAGAAGGATTCATGTTCTTGGAAAAGTCTTTGGATTCAGTCTCTGGCGACCATGAATCAAGATCCCTAGACCTATGACGAGGAACATTCGCTTTGAAGAGATAATCCAGTCATATGGATTTGTTCAAAGGACGGATGAGATTTGTGTATGTAAGAAATGTGACAGAAACGTAGTGATATTTTTGTACTATACATAGATAATATTTTGTTAGTTGGCAACAATGACAAAGTATTATCAAACGTAAGGGTATGGTTGTCCAAACAGATTATATGAAGGACTTAGGAGAAGCAGGACACATCCTTGGAAATCAAAGTTCTAAGGGATCACCAGAGAACCCAAGCTTCATACAGAGACACTGTCTTAACTTGTTTTAGAATGGGAACCTCCAAGAAAAGTTTTGTACTTTTCAACTGTGGAGCTACTCTATCTAAGGAGATATGTTTAGATTATCAAAGGAGATAGAGCAGGTAATGACGGTTCTTTTAGTGTCGGCTATAGGAAGCCTCATGTTTGCTAAAAACGAGACCGAATATATGCTTTGTCGTGGGCATGGTTAGCAGATATCAGAGTAACCCAAGTCACAGAAATAGGATTGCGGTAAAAGCATATATTAGTGTCTGAGAAGGACTAAGGATTATAAGTTGGTTTACTCAGCAGACCAATTCCCTATGGGTTATACGGATACAGATTTCCAGTCGGATAGGGGCAAATGTAAGTATTCCTCCGGGTTTTGTGTTTACTTTAGGAGGTAGAACCATAGTTTGGAGGAGTGTCGCGCAGCGGCTGCGTGATGGACTCCACCATGGAAGCTGGATATATGGTAGCCTCTGAGGCAGCCAAGGAAGCTACATGGTTCAGAAACCTCAAGATGGACTTCGATGTGATTCCTGGTTTGCTCAGAGCTATAACATTTTGTTGTGATAAACAAATGGTGCAGTTACAAACTCGAAGGAATCACTCGCCCATAAGGTGAGTAAACACATACAGCGCAAGTACCACCCAGGAGAGGAAAAGATGTTGTTGCCTAGATTACATCAGAGGACAACCTGGGAGATCTTTTCACTGAGGTCTTGATAGCGAGAGCTTTAGGCATGTGGAGGATCAGGGAGTCAGATGTATTTTATTTTGAGAACAGCAAAGTCTTTGAGTATAAGTGGGAGATTGTTAGATGTGTATACTAAAAGTAATTTCTCTTTTTATATGAGATCATCTAAATTTTGAAAAGAGAATCACAACTACACTAGGTGTCTATTTATATTAGTACATGCATGAAGTCCAATACTTTGCATTGTAGATAACATGGTGTGTGGTGTCACATGGAAGATCATGTTATCAGTTCCTTGCCTAGTATAAGTAAAGACTCACAATCGAGATTGAATTGGACAAACCATCGGAATGGTTGTAGTGTAATTGTGTGTGGTTGGTCTTGACCATAGAATTACACTAGTGTGCTTTGAGTACATTAAGCATGACCAAAATCTAAGGTTATACAATTTGTACTTACTCGATAATTGGATAGGTCCTCAGATTTTATTATGGGGTACAATCCCTTAATCTCGATATAATAACGGGCATATATTATTAATTATTATTTCTTTGATTTATCAATAGGTGAGATCTATTCTGTTAGATCAACAGGCCCGGTAAGTTGGGAGATAATATTAATATATGATGTGCTATTGATTATTGACGGAATCCATGTTCTGGTGAGTCGGGATGATGATGCCCCCTTGATGAGCTCAAAAGGTTCATCATGCTAAACCCTGCAGGTAGATTTGATCCGGCATAATGATAAGGTTGAGTGGTACTAGTCAAGGATCCAGAAGTTACTTAATTTGAATTATCAGTAATTTAAATTAATTAATGAGCATTCAATATCTTAAACACAGGGGGATCGACGACTCATAATATGTGGAGCCCATATGAAAAATATGAGGGTTGGTGAGGAAGTTCAATTAAGATCCTTTAGTGGAATGGATCTTAATTAATGGATTGGTTTTAGATCCATTAGTGGGCCAAGACCCAACTCTTCCTCTTGGTCCCTACCTTAGCCCTATATATACACCATGGATTCATGAAACCAGGAGAGGATAATTAATTGATTAATTAATTAATTAATTAGTTAATTATTGATCCATGACACCGAAACCTAAAAACCCCCACTCTTCTTCTTTTTTTCCCCGTGCTCTCTCTCCCTCTCGGCGTCGTTTTCTTCACCAATGGAAGCGTTGCTCAAGGCAACAAAGTTGCGCACGGCAACTTAGCTCACGACCTTCTTCTCCATAGAAAAATGAGTTGCTCACGGCAACTCGTTAGTTGGAGAAAAACAGAAGAAAACGAGTTGCTCACGGCAACTCGTTCGGTTGGAGAAAAAGCTAAGAAAACAAGTTGCACACGACAACTTGTTTTGGCTGGAGAAAGCGAGGAGAAATGCAGCAACTTGTTGGCTGTGGAGAACTCTCAACGTGGATTCACAGCAGCTTCACCGTGGATTCACAGCAGCCTTTTGGCGGAGAAATTGCTCACGTAACTGGGTTCACGCCATGAAGATGGTTGCACCGGCGACGAACACATCGCAGCCTCACGGTAGAGAAGTTGCTCATGCAACTTGGACTCACACCGTGGAGATAGTCACGGATGTTCACGCTATTGAGAGCCTAGAGGGAGATGGTTGCACCAGCGGCACGAGCATGAGGAAGTCGTCTTCCTCTCTTGTGGTTGGTACTAGGTAGAAGACACTCCCTAGGGTTTCGGCCTAGGTAGGGAGGTGGTGGTTTCGACTAGAGACTTGGTGATCTCAGTTCTCGGTAGCTCGTCGCCCACACGACGTCCGGGAGGGAAGGGACATAAGGTAGAAGGCTACGAGGTAAAAGGGAAGGTATAATTCTCTCCCTTAGCTCCTTATGTTTTATTGTGCCATGTTTATTTGCCTCGTTATTTCATGTGAGTTATTTAATTATTTTGATTGCGAATCATAGCCAATAATTAATTAACTGGACCCCAACCATAAACACAAAAGTCGTCGATCCACTCGTCGCCTTTTCCGCAGTCGAACGGTCATGCAAATTACAAGGCTCGATCTTTGTGATTGGCCGAGTTGTAATTTGGATCGTTCGATACGGTACGAGATGGTCGTTGGGAGACGGGTCTCCATTCGGATTAATTTTTTTTAATCCATAGACATGGAGAGGTCTATCAAGGACAACCATGTTTTCGCTAAGGTAACCCGCCAAGTCGTACCCAACATAATAAACCATAAGTCCATGAGTAGAACTATTATGAGATACATTCCGATCTTAGTACCAACAGTACAAGAGGAATATCACAATGCACTACACCTCGTATCACAGAAGATACACAATGGATACCTTATCATAGTGGGAGGGTTGTTAGTCAACCTAGAGGATTCATGTTCTTGGAGAGTCTATGGACTGGGTCCTTGGTGAATATGAAACAGATCCCTGGATCTATGATCATCCTCTTTGAAGAGATAAATCCAGTCATATGGATTTCTTCAAAGGGCGGATAAGATTGTGTATATAAGTAATGTGACAGAAACGTAGTAGTATTCCTGGACTATACATAGATAATATTTTGTTGGTTGGCAACAATGACGAAATATTGTCAGACGTAAGGGTATGGTTGTCCACACAATTTCGAAGGACTTGGGAGAAGTAAGACATATCCTTGGGGATTAAAGATCCATGGGATCTCCAGACAAGGATGATGTGTTTATCCTAAGCTTCATATAAAGACATTGTCCTAGCTCGTTTTAGCATGGATACCTCTAAGGAAAAGTTTTGTACTTCTCAGTCTTGGAGCTACTCTATCTTAAAAGATATGTTTAGATTATCAAAGGTGATAGAGTAGGTAATGGTGGTTCCTCTAGCATCGGCTAAAGGAAGTCTCATGTATGCTAAGAACGAGCCCAGATATTTGTTGTGTCGTGGGCACAGGTAACAGATATCGGAGTAACCCAGGTCAAGGAAATTGGACTGCGGTAAAGCATGTATTAGTGCCTGAGAAGGACTAAGGACTATATGTTGATTTACCAGGCAAGCCAATCCCCCGTGAGTTATATAGATACAGAATTCCAATCTAGATACTGGCAAATATAAGTATTCTTCGTGTTTTGTGTTTAGTTTTAGAAGGTAGAACCATTGTATAGCAGAGTGTCGCGTAGCAGCTGTGTGATGGACTCTACTATGGAGGCTGGATATTTGACAGCCTGCGTGGCAGCCAATATAGCTACATGGTTTAGAAACCTCAAGATGGACTTCAATGTGATTCCTGGTTTGCTAAGAACTATCCTGGTTTCCTTGTAAACCTTTCTAAAATTTCCGAAAAATTCTCCTACCTTTACTATAAGATTATTTTCAATTTTTAACTCTTATTTATGGTGTGTCTATGTGTGTGTGTGTCTATATATATTATATATATATATATATATATATATATATATATATATATATATATATAAACCGTATTTTACACCGGAGGTGCCTGATTGTCGAAAGGAGCAGATCTCCAAACAAAAGGAAGTAATCATGCTAATAAAATGATATGATAGGGTATGATAATGTAAATTAGAACCATGAAAAGCAAGTGAATGAGTATCAATATGAGTATAAAAACATATCTAACCTAAGCTCATCAGCATCCCCGATCGCAGAGCTTTTCCTTGTTGTCTTTTCTTTTAGGCACAGATTGAGTAATAGAAGAATGTTTGATATGAATGCTCTAGTCCATGTTAAATTTATAATGTTATTCTAGGCGCCCGAAAGGCCTTAAGTGTTAGATGTGTATACTAAAAGACTTGCTTCTTTTATATAAGATCATCTATATTTTTGAAAAGATAATCACAATAACACTAGATGCTTGTTTATAGTAGTACATGCATAAAAGTCCTTTACTTGGTATTGTAGATATCATGGTGTGTGGTGTCACATGGAAGATCACGTTATCAATCTCTTGCCTAGTATAAGTAGAGGCTCACAGCTGAGATGGGATTGGACAAACCATCGGGATATATGGTTGTAGTGTAATTAGGTGTGGTTGGTCTTGACCATAGAATTACACTAGTGTGCTTTGTGTGCATTGAGCAGGACCAAAACCAGAAGTCATCCAATTTGTACTGACATGATAATTGGATTAGATCTCGGATTTATTATGGAGTACAATCCCTAAATTCCGATATAATAATGGGCACATATGATTAATTATTATTTCTTTGATTTACCAATGGGTGAGATCTATTCTGTTAGATCGATAGGCCCGGTAAGTTGGGAAATAATATTAATTATATCGTGTGTCGTTGATTATTGATGGAATAATTCGTGTCCTGGTGAGTCGGGATGATGATGCCCCTTGATGAGCTCAAAAGGTTTATCATGTTAAACCGTGCAAGTGGATTTGATCCGACATGATGATGAGGTTAAGTGATACTAATCAAGGATCCAGAAGTTAATTAATTTAAATTGTCAGTAATTTAAATTAATTGACGGGCATTCGATATCTTAAACACGGAGGGATGGATGACTAATAATAAGTGGAGCCTATATGTAAATATGGGGGTTGGTGAGGTAATTCAATGAGGATCTTTTAGTGGAATGGATCTTCATTAATGGATCGGGTATGGATCCATTAGTAGGCCAAGATCCAACTCCTCCTCATGGTCCCTATCGTAGCCCTATATATATACCCCATGTGGCATGAAATCAAGTTAATGATTAATCCAAAGGAACACAAGGAAAACCCTAAGCTTCTTTATCCTCTTCTCTCTCCTTCTCTCCCTCATGAGGTGCAGTGCTCTCTCTTCTCCAAAAAGAAGAATTTCTTCTCCAAGGAAGAAAAGCTGTGGTTTTGCATGCTGGAAACCGAACAAGCCGAAGCTTACTGCTGTGGTTTTGTATACTGGAAAACCAGTGGGTTGCATGCTGGAAAACTGAACAAGCCTAAGCTCTCGGCTGTGATTTTACATGCTAGAAAACTAACGATTTTGCATGCTGGAAAATCGTATTCGGGTGTTAGTTTTGCATGCTGGAAAACCGAGCAGTTGCAGTTTTACATGCTGAAAACCGAACTACAGGCGGCGGCTGTCTCTTCTACACAGATGCGTGGACACAGATACAAGGAGGTGGCTTCTCCATGGGTGGACACGCTGGTGTAGTGGCTTTTCCATGTGAGCATAGCATGGAAATAGAACAGCAATCAAGGAGAAGGACGAAGAGGAGTAGTAGGGTTTTATATTTGGATTATCTTCTTCTTTGGAGCGGCCGGCGACATCCTTTTTGGTTAAGGATTGGTTGGTGCGGGGAGAAGGGATCAACTTGGTGACCACGGTTCTTGGTAGATCGTCACCCACACGACGTCCAAGAGGGGAGAGTCATACGGTAGAAGATTGTAAGGTAATGGAAGGTATATACTCTTCCTTGGCTCCGTATTCTTGCATCGTCATTTCATGTTGATTTTAATTAATTATTATTATTTTGATTAATTGTTAGTCTTAGATAATAATTAATTAATTGGACCCCGACCATAAACATAAGAATCGGCGATCCACTCATCATCTCTTCCGCAGTCGTTTGGTTAGGAGAATTACAAAGCATGATCTTTATGACTGGCCAAGTTGTAATTCGTATCGAACGATACGATGACGAGATGGTCGTTGGGAGACGTGTCTCCATTCGGATTAATTTTTAATCCATAGACATGGAGAGGTCTCTCAAGGACGACCAAGTATTCGCTAGGGAAACCTACCAAGCCATACCCAACAATTGTTATCAGAGCTGAGGTTTCCGATTTTGTGTGTTTAGGATTGGTTAATTTTTTGCTTTATTCATACATTTTATTTTGCTGGATGATATGTGGATGTGCGTAGGCTAACTTTGTGTTGCAGGCACTAGATTCCAACTTATCATGGTCAAATATTTGATATGTGTGATTGATTGTGCAATGTTTGTAAATTAATTAATCCTCGGGGTTGACGAGGCTAGGTAGTATTTAATTTTTGTATTTAAATACGACACATGTTTAGCCGAGTTCATTATTTTACTTTCGATCTAGTTTTCATGTACACTGCTTCGTGGAGTATAGGATCGATGATGTAAATAATTAGCTTGTCATTTCGGCTCGGAGATGCCTCAAGGTGGCTTGTGCATAAAGAAGGGAGGAGAAGACGAGGTGACGACACGACTGGAGGCGCATTGGAGACCAAGACCATGAAAAAGTTGGAAAATCTAGGATTTTCTATTTTCGTTATGTTGGTTATGTGCATGTCGTGTGTGTGTGCTTATTAAAATTCCTCAAACTAAATTACTAAGTGGGAGAGGAACCCTAAGGGTCCCGTGGCCTCCATTACAATATGGCATGTGATGGGAATAAGCCCACACATTGACTCTGAGTGCCTTCCTCCATAATGGATAGGCTTGTTCTGCGGATCACAAGGTCAGAAAAGATTATAGGGAATTATTGAATAGCGTGTGTACTTCCCCAACGGAAGGCACATAATCGTAAATAATTCTCTTAGTGTCTTGTAATGGTAAACACTTAGATACAAATATTAGTATCCTCCCCAACGGAGTCACTGCTAATAATTTATAGGGCCGAAGTGAACCAATTATTAATCTTACTTGTCAAAAAGTTAGGTTGACAAAATAGTAAGATTGATGGGTAAAACCTTCTCTAATGAATGTAGAGTTCGTATACATCCACACTAACGTGGCATGCGAATTCTCGGTGTTTAGAGGTGTTGGTTGATTTCGAAAATTCATTGTTTTGAGGAATTAATTTATTTTCGAATTCTAAAGTAGTATATGTTGTGATTCTTAGAATTTTCAAAATAGCCTTTAACCCACTAGCAACCATACTTAAGGAAAACAAACTTACTGGCCCCAATTACATAGACTGGAAAAGAAACCTAGACATTATCTTTACTGGGGAAGAGTACAATTATGTGCTCTTCGAAGAATGTCCTGAAACGCCTACCGAGAGCTCTGGTGAAGAGTAGAGGGAGCGTTACAAGAAGTGGATCAAGGCAGATGAGATGGCGCGGTATTACATTCTGGCGAATGTATTGCAACATCAGTATCAGGTCATGCCCACTGCTAGTGACATGATGCTAAACCTCAAGGAGCTCTTCAGCCACCAGGGTCGGGCCACCAGGGAGGTTGCAATGAAGAACCTAATGACGACTTCTATGGCCGAAGGGACACCCGTGAGGGATCATGTCCTGAAAATAATTGCTCACCTTAATGAGATTGAGGTACTAGGAGCATAAATCAATGGGGAAACCCACGTCAATATTATACTCTAGTCTGTTCCTAGGAGTTTTGAGCAGTTCCGGCTCAACTATAACATGAATAAGCATAAGTATACGTTGGGGAACTGCTAGGAGAACTCCAGGCGGCAGAGGGGCTCTTTCGTTAGAGTTTGCAGGCCTTTGTCACTCAGAAGGTTTCTACTTCTGTGCCGAAAGATAGGAAGAAGAAGAAATAAGGTGGGTACAAGAAGGCAGCAAGATCGCAGGGACCTCAGGCTAGTGTAAAGAAGCTGAAAGGCAAGTGCTTCATGAGCCAACAGACTAGATATTGGAAGGCGAACTGTCCCCGTTGTCAAGAAAAAGTATATCTTTTTCTTTTGTCGTTGTAACATGTTTAGCGGTGTTATCTACCGGTACCTGGTGTGTAGATACGGATGCCAATAAACATGTCTGCAATTCTTTGCAGGGGTTCTGGGAAGCCCAACGACTAGCTGAGGAAGAGATTACTGTCTACATGAGACATGCTACGGAGGTGGCTACTATTGCAGTGGGAGTTATTTATTTTTATTTAGGAAAATAAAGTTTTAGTTTTAAAAAGATTACATTTATGTACCTAATTTTTAGAAAGAACTTTGGTTCAGTTTCTGAGATAATGGATATTCTATTACCTTTTGTTATGAAAAGTGGAATAAAAAGATTATCTGTTTAGGAACATGGATAAGCAATTTAAGTAATTAGAACCAAAGTCTCCCATGATGCAAATAGTAGCTAATAACTCATCATCTAATCAAAATAAGAGAAAGATTCCTTCCAAGATAAACCAAACATATCTTTGGCATCTAAGGCTTGGTCATACTGACCTTAGTAGGAATCAAAGGTCGATAGTCGATGGGCCCTTGGGTACATTGGTGGTGGGAGACTTCCCAACCTTTGAAGTCTTGCTTGGAAGGTAAGATGACCAAGAGGTCTTTCAAAGCCGAGGGGTATAGAGCCAAATATATGTTAGAATTGGTCATTCTGATTTGTGTGGTCCTATGCCTATCCAGGAAAGAGGTAGCTTTAAATACTTAGTGAGATGAATATTCAAAGGTATGGATACGTTTACTTGATAGTCGCAAGTCTGAATCTTTGATTAGTTCAAAGAATTCAAGACTGTTGTGGAGAAACATCAACGTATCAAGACACTACGATCGGATCGTGGTGGTGGGTACCTCTTGGGAAAGTTTAGGACTTACTTATCAAAGATTGAGATTCAATACCAATTGACTGCACCCGGTACGCCCCAACAGAACGGTGCAGCAGAGCGAAGGAAAAGAGCTCTTATGGAGAGGGTTAGGACAATGATGAGCTGCTCCAAGTTGCCAAATTTATTCTGGGGATATGCTCTGGAAACGGCAGCATACATACTTGATACCAACTAGTCAGTACCTGCTACTCCCGTAGAAATATGGACTGGGTGAAAGTCTAGTCTAAGACATATTCAGATTTGGGGTAGTTCAGCATATGTGATGAAGGGAGATACTGATAGGTTGGAATCTTGTGCGCTTGTTCGTAGGCTATCCTAGAGGAATGAAAGGTGGTTCTATAGTCTAAGGATCAGAGGGTAATCGTTGGCACAAATATCCAATTCTTAGAGGAAGACTATGTGATGAACCACAAGACCATAAGTAGACTAGTTCTTGAAGAATTAAGAGGGGATGTTCCGACCTTAGTACCAACTATACAAGAGGATACATCACAAGTCATTGCACTACGTGTCATAGAAGATACACAGGTGGTACCTCGTCGTAGTGGGAGGGTTATTAGTCAACTAGAAGGATTCATGTTCTTGGGAGAGTCTTCGGACTCGGTCCCTGGCGACCATGAATCAAGATCCCTGGACCTATGACGAGGAACATCCGCTTTGAAAAGATAATCCAGTCATATGGATTTGTTCAAAGGACGGATGAGATTTGTGTATGTAAAAAATGTGACGGAAACGTAGTGGTATTCTTGTACTATACGTAGATAATATTTTGTTAGTTGGCAACAATAACAAGTACTATCAGACGTAAGGGTATGGTTGTCCAAACAGTTGACATGACGGACTTATGATAAGCAGGACACATCCTTGGGATCAAAGTTCTAAGGGATCACTAGAGAAGGATGGTGTGTTGGGTATAGCTCGACGGGTTTCCCTAGCAAATACCTAGTCGATCCGAGAGACCTCTCTATGCCTACGGATTAAAAATTTCAATCCGAATTGAGAGTCGTTTCCCATCGACCATCTCGTGCTGTATCGAACGATCCAAATTGCAACTTAGCCAATTACCAAAATTGGCCTTGCAATTTGCTCGACCGTTCGACCATGGAAAAGGCGACGAGTTGATCGCCGGCTTTTGTGTTTATGGTCGGGGTCTAGTTAAGAATTTATTAAATATATTTTGCAAGAAAAATAATAAATTCTAACACATAAAATGACGAGGCATATCAACATAGCACATGCATGACACAAGGATATACAAAGGAGCGTTTGGAAAGTTATACCTTTCCGATCACCTCGCGGTCTTCTACCTTATGTCCCTCCCTTCGCGGACGTCGTGTGGGCGACGATTTACCATGATCCGAGATCACCAAGAGCACCAACCAACCCACTTCTTCAACCGGTCGAAAACCCTAAGCCCTAGGGTTTGCACCGCCGGCGCCTCCTCGCCTCCCTTTGCACCGCCGTCCACCGGAGCCAACTCCAAGCCCTCTGGATCAGCGGTACACCTCGAGAGGAAGATGAAGAAGAAGAAGAAGATAAGAGACAACCTTCTTCTCAGCCACAAAAACCCGGACCACCTCTTCTTCTCCTTGCTTGCGACACCGGCGCAACCAAAGGTTGCGCCGCCTACAGCCAGCCGCCAGGCCCTCTTTCGACCTCCATGAGCACCACGCAAGGTAGAGGACTCCTCTACCTTGCTTCTGTAAGCCTCAGCCAGAGTTTGGTGGAGGAGGGAGGAAGAACCGAGGAGTTTCCTCCTCTTCTTCTTGTTGCGCCGCCAAGAGGGAGAGGGTTTTTGGTCTTGGCTCTAGAATTGATTAATTGGTTTGGTTTCTTGATCTCATAGGGTATTTATAGGGCTAAGGCAGGGACCAAGAGGAGAAGTTGGTTCTTGGCCCGCTTATGGATCCAAACCCGATCCATTAATTAAGATCCATTTCACTAAAGGATCTTAATTGAACTTACCTCACCAACCTGTTGGGACCGGGTGCATGCCGACAAGGATACGGGTTCGTAAAATTTTAAATTTTTACGTGCAGCGGAAGAATTAGCATAAAATAATTTCCTAAATTATTTTAACCACGTATCTAGCATGCAACCTTATGATGTGTTGACATAATCATAAATTAAAACTTTGCGGAAAAGTAAACTAATTTACTAAGTACCTCTCGTAACTCGAAGTAAGGGACGAGATCCAACCGTAGCGTCCCTTGGAAGCTCCGCCTCTATTCGCGTCCACGCCGAGTTCTCTTCGGGATGACTTCGCAAAGCCACGAGTTTTGTGCCGATGAGAACTACTAGATTCTCGGAAGGCACAACTAGAAGAACAAAAGAAAAGATAGGAAACTAACCAACGGAATCTAAATTCCGAGAAGGAAGGAGATGCTTCCCGCTTCTTCTTCTTCTTCGTTGGCTTCTCCTTGGTGTTGATGGCTCACGGCAACACTTGGAGAAGAAGATGCGCCGGCCCTAGGTGAAGGAGGCGCCGGCCCTAGGTCTTGCAAAGGGGTGCCGGCCCTAGGTCCCAAGGTGGGAGCCGGCCCTAAGGGGAAGAGAGAAGAGAGAATAAGAGAGAGAGGGAGAGGATGCTTCTAATCTCTTGATCACTTGATTGATTAGAATTAAGGGCTTGCCTTTGGTTCCTTTATATAGTATCATCTCCCTTGCCAAGTCTCCCTCTTAACGGAATTTTCATAACAAATTTATCCTATAAATTCTCTTATGAATTATTCCGTTTAAACCAAGTCTTATTATAACTAACTTTATAATAAAATAAATACTTTCTCTCTTTTAATTATGGAATAAAATTTGTATAAAATTTTCTTATCATGGATAAATCAATTCATAATTGATTTTATAAATTAAAATTAAACCAATTCATGGTTCATTTTAATTTCCATAAAAAGAATAAATTTCTAAAAATTTCCTTATAAATCTCTTTATATAAATTTCTTTATATATCAATTTATTTATCCATAATTTATAAAACAAATCGCGCTAGATTTATTTTATTAATTAAACCAAATAAATTGGTTTCTTCCCTTTGCATTGGCCGGCCAAACCAAGAGGGTGAACACCCTCTTTGGTCGGCCAAACCAAACCGATCCCATCGCGAATTAAACTCATTTAATTCGCCCAATAAGCCTTCAAAAGACTTAGCCATTTTTAGCTTCCATTGCGCCTCTGATAAATTCAGATTCGACTTATTTCTCTTGATCGAAAAATCTAATTTTCAACTCATTTTAAATCCCTCGGATTACTCGTAGTGCGTGTGACTAAATAGGCTTTCGATTTATATTGGCCGTCTATAATCAACTAATTATAAAACGATCATGAGTGGCACATAGTAGTACATCATGACCCCCAATTAATAGAAAGATCAACGGTTGACCTCAAAAGTAATTCTGAAACCCTTCAGCAGCTCTAATGAATCATGCCCCATTCCCTTCACCATCTTATACCCACTTGGTTCAGGACATGATCTGTTTGTGTCAGTCCCCACTAGACTGACTACGTCACACCTGGCCCAAGTAGTGTCTTTCTCGTCCTTTGGATTTCTAATTATTCTCATGTATTTTAGAGACTCGCACTCTATACATGACATACTCTGGCCAGAGGTTTTGAGTAACAATCCGACGATAGGCCTGGGTATACATCTCCTCGCAAGAAGTAGTGAATCCTTTGTAGGCTGTTCAAACATCTTCAGGCACTTCGGCTTATACCCAATCATCCTGGGTTCACACCTCTTTGGAGATGCTTGCTTAAGATGTTAAAGTATAAGTCTCCATGACCAAGATGACTTGAACTCCGCAAGTCAAAGGAACATCGCACTTAAGCTGCAGTAAGAATTTCATTGACATATCTATATAGATAACCATATGAAGTCTTACAGCTAGTCACTCCAATGAACTAGTTCCCTTAACTAGCATCCATGTTTATCTCCGGACATCCCAATGTCACCAGCCAGTGAGAATCAGCTGATTAGAGAATAACTCATGCTAGTCTCCACAGAATTGATAGTGTCCATATTTATCAATTCATCGACTAGGGATATTTTCAATACTTCACAATTGCACATTTAGAGATAATCACTAGTTGTGATCCCATCACAAATTCTCTTATGCTGTGAATTGTATTGCGGACATTCAGTAGATGAGTTTAAGATCCCAATCAAATACACAAACATGTATACTCAAATAGTGAATTATCATTTATTAAAATGAATGTTTACAATCATAAGGCGATTGCCTTAGGACACTTCTCTCATATCACTAACAAACTCCCACTTGGCCTAATGCCAATCGCTACGGTATCCAATACCACAGGCTCTAACATGACCCTCAAACTTGTTCTGAGGCAAGGCCTTAGTTAAAGGATCCGCTAAATTCCTTTCAGTGGGAATTTTCTCATGTATTTTATGTCATTCCTACTTATAATCTCTCTGATCAGATGATAGCGGCGAAGCACGTGTTTGGATCGCTGATGAGACCTTGGTTCCTTTGCTTGTGCAATAGCTCCATTGTTGTCGCAGTAAACCGGCACTGCTCCATCAATGGCTGGAACCACGCCAAGTTCGGAGACGAACTTCTTGATCCAGACTGCTTCCTTTGCTGCTTCCGAAGCTGCGATATACTCCGCTTCCGTGGTAGAATCCGCTACGGTGTCTTGTTTGGAACTTTTCCAACTTACTGCACCTCCATTCAATGTAAATACGTATCCAGACTGAGATTTGGAGTCATCCTTATCTGTCTGGAAACTGGCATCTGTATACCCACGTATTACCATATCTCCTTCTCCATATATTAGGAACACATCCTTAGTTCTTCTTAAGTACTTAAGGATTGTCTTGACAGCCGCCCAGTGATCCATACTTGGGTCAGATTGGTATCTGCTCGTGACGCTCAGAGCATATGATACATCGGGCCTAGTACACAACATAGCATACATGATAGATCCTATTGCGGATGCATATGGAATCTTATTCATGCAAATCCTCTTGTCATCTGTGCGCGGACACATAGACTTTGAAAGGTTGATCCCATGCCTGATGGGAAGGTAACCTTTCTTGGATTCCGACATGCTAAACCTTTTTAGCACTCGGTCTATATATGTAGACTGCGAAAGACCAAGCAACCATTTTGATCTATCTCTATAGATTCTAATCCCAAGGATGTATGTTGCTTCTCCCAGGTCTTTCATGGAGAAAGTTTTGGACAACCAAATTTTAACTGTTTGTAAGACTGATACATCGTTTCCTATAAGTAAGATGTCGTCGACATATAATACTAGGAATACGACTGCACTCCCACTAACCTTCTTGTGCACACAAGGTTCGTCAGGATTTTATGAGAAATCAAACTCTTTGATTGTCTTATCAAAACGGATATTCCAGCTCCTTGATGCTTGCTTTAATCCATATATGGATCTTCGAAGTTTGCATACTTTGGTTTTATCAACCGATGTGAAACCTTCAGGTTGTATCATGTATACTTCCTCAACCAGGTTTCCATTAAGGAAAGCTGTTTTCACGTCCATTTGTCATATCTCATAATCATAATGAGCTGCTATGGCTAGGAGCATCCAAATGGATTTAAGCATAGCTACTGGCGAATAGGTTTCGTCATAATCAATTCCTTATTTTTGACTATATCCTTTTGCCACTAATCTAGCCATAAAGGTAACAACATTACCTTCCATGTCGGTTTTCTTCTTGAAAACCCACTTGCACCCTATGGGCTTAATCCCTTTAGGTGGGTTAACCAAGTCCCATACTT
This sequence comes from Boesenbergia rotunda, assembly GCA_024364735.1. Classification (NCBI taxonomy): domain Eukaryota; kingdom Viridiplantae; phylum Streptophyta; class Magnoliopsida; order Zingiberales; family Zingiberaceae; genus Boesenbergia; species Boesenbergia rotunda. The sequence goes on along the minus strand of JAGFNQ010009293.1, from coordinate 184 downwards.
GATTTTCGTACATGGAATCCATTTCCGACTTCATGGCTTCAAGCCATTTGACCCTTTCTGAACTTTTCAGAACATCTTCATAACTGATAGGTTCGTCGTCGTTCGATTCACTTATGAGAAATCCGTATCTCTCTGGAATATTGCGTGTCCTATCAGATCTACGAAGAGGTGGTGGTTTTAGGTT
>JAGFNQ010009292.1:0-27044 GCA_024364735.1 Boesenbergia rotunda | reverse complement strand
ACCAACCTTGCTTAACAAAAAAAAATCGAATGAAATGTTTAACGAAAAATTCGTAAGAGAAAGAAAAGAAAAATAAAATCCAAAAAAAAATTACAAACTGGTGGTTGCACCAGGTTTGAACTTCCCCGCTCTGATACCACTTGTTGGATCCTGAAAACCGATACAGGTGGGGGTGAATATCGGTAAATTTTCGGAATTACGTAAGGAGCAATTGCACAGTGGAAGTTAAAAACACACAACGCAAACACGGGAGGTTTTACTTGGTTCGGAGCCTGTGTCGACTCCTACTCCAAGGCCCACGGTCATTGACCGTTTACTTTGGGCAATTCTATATAGGCGCAAACAGTTTACAATAGTTTGATTGAAAAGAAATAAGTGCAGTAAACAAAACACGCTCTTCTTTACCGACGTCCGAAGTAGATTGAATTTCTCGGAGCAGCAGGACGTCGTCGGCTCGTGTTGGAAGGTTTCCGGAGCAAGTCGCGAGAGCAGAAGAGCTTTGAGGCGTTGAATGGAAGTGTTGTTCTGAAGCCTTGGTCGAGGGGCCTTTAAATAGGGCCTGGGGGCGCCCCCCACGTGGCCTCCGATCCGCCAGAGTCTCGGTCGCGTCTGATCCTCTGGATCCGCTTTGATCGGGGTGCCCGGAGCGCTCGGGGCGCCCGGATTGACTGGTCAAACTTTATCTTCTCGGCTTCGCAGAGGTTCGGGATCGCGGGTGCGGATGCGGGCGCCCGGGACCCAACGGGCGCCCGGGAGCAGCGCGGGCGCCCGGGAGCAGCGCGGGCGCCCGGGAGCACGCGGGCGCCCGGGTCTGCCCGGCCCAGCCTGTATTCGAACTCAGCTTGACTTTACTTGTTTTGTATGTCCCTTGGGGGCGCCCGGGACACTCCGGTCGCCCTACTCAGCTACCATCTCACTCCTTTGAGGCTATCTGAGCTGCAGACACTTCTTCCTTTGGTCCTGCATCCAGGGTTAGTCCAAAACACAATAAAGCAATAGAATATTTGTTTATACAACCTTAGCTGTCTTGGTTATGACTTTGGTCTCCAAAATGGAGTCCTAGGTCGAACCGACGCCTACTGTTCCCTCGACGGGGAACGCATCCTCACCTACTCCTCTCGGGAGAGTTTACCTGATGCCAACCGCTCCTTTGGTTGGACTTTTGCCTGACGGTCCTTTGTCAGGGCTTGGATGCCGAGCTGTCCTTCGCCCGGTGCCTCGCATTCCTTTGCTAGGGCTTTGATGCTGACAGTCCTTTGCCAGTTGCCTAGCAGTCCTTCGCTAGGGCATGGATACTGGCTGTCCTTCGCCAGTTGCCTAGCAGTCCTTCGCTAGGGCTTGGATACTGGCTGTCCTTCGCTAGGGCTTTGCCACTAGCAGTCCTTCGCCAGTTGCCTAGCTGTCCTTTGCTAGGGCTTTTCCTGCACACTTGATTAACTTGTTATAAAACAAGAAAGACATAACTTTTGACCTATGTTACCATTATCAAAACACAGATTTGACATAGGTGCATTCTGCACCAACAGCTTCTTCTCTTCTTCTTGATCGTCTTCATCTTCCTCCTTTGTTCACTTGGTGGACGACACAAGGAGGAAAGGTTTTCTTCCTTCTCTTGGCCGACGGCAACCCTAGAGCCTAGGGTGGTTGGCGCAAGAAAGAGGAAAGAAAAGGAGGGTTTGCATGTGCCTTAGTGACTTCGATTCTTGGTAGAACGTCGCCCATACGACGACCAAGAACGGAAGGTCATACAGTAGAAGTTCGCGAGGTAAAAGGGAAGGTATGACTTCTGCCTTGACTCCTTTTATTTTGATCTTATTATTTCATGTGTGATTATTAATTATCATTGTTGTTAATTATTTATTAATTAATTATCTTGGACTCCGATGATAAACACAAAAATTGGCGATCCACTCATCGTCTATTCCGTGGTTAATCGGTTGGACGAGATTGATCGCTAGAACAACTTGGTTGTTCAAGCGATCGCTCGAATCGGTTAGCACGACGATGAGACGGTCCTTTGGAAAATAGGTCTCCGTTCGGATTAAAAATTTTTAATACGTGGACATGGAGAGGTTTCCCATGCGCGACCCGGAATCCACGACTATCAGGTCCGGGTGCTACGGACGCCCGACTAAGAAATAAAACCCTAATACCTCGCAGTGTTGCAGATGCCCGAGGTGTTGGGTTTCAGTTGCGCATGGGAATCCTCTCCATGTCCCCGGATTAAAATTTCATTAATTGAAACCAATCTGAATGGAGAACAAATTCTCAAACAACGGACTCATCATCGTACTAATTGATTCGAGTGACCACTTGAACAAACTTGTTGTTCAAGTCATCTAACTCGTCCAACCAATTAGTCTTGGAATAGATGATGAATGGATCGTCAATTTTTGTGTTTATCATCGGGGTCCAAGACCATTATAACATGAAATATAAACATATGATAATGGACAAGGTCAAAGGAACCAAAACAAGAAGTTATACCTCTAGTTTACCTCGCGATCTTCTATTGTATGACCCAACCTCTTCTTGAACGTCGTGTGAGCGATGATCTTCCAAGAAACAACGTCACCAAAGTGTAAGATGTGTATACTGAAAGACATGCTGCTTTTATATTATATGAACATCTTCATTTTGAAAAAAAGAATCATAACTACACTAGGTGCCTATTTATATTAGTACATGCATAAAGTGCATTACATGGCATTGTAGATAACATGGTGTGTGGTGTCACACGAAAGATTATGTTATCAGTTCCTTGCCTAGTATAAGTAGAGGCTCACAACCGAGATGGAATTGGACAAACCATCGGGATGGTTGTAGTGTAATTAGGTGTGATTGGTCTTGACCATAGAATTACACTAGTGTGCTTTGAGTACATTGAGCAGGACCAAAATCAGAGGTTATCCAATTTGTACTGTCTCGATAATTGGATAGGACCTCAAATTTTATTATGGAGTATGATCCCTTAATCCCGATATAATAACGGACATATATTATTAATTATTGTCTCTTTGATTTACCAATAGACGAGATCTATTCTGTTAGATCGATAGGCCCGGTAAGTTGGGAGATAATATTAATAATATGATGTGCTATTGATTATCGACGAAATCCGTGTCCTGGTGAGTCAGGATGATGATGCCCCCTTGATGAGCTCAAAAGGTTCATCATGCTAAACCCTTGATCCGGCATGATGATAAGGTTGAGTGGTACTAATCAAGGATCCAGAAGTTAATTAATTTGAATTGTCAGTAATTTAAATTAATTAATGGGCATTCGGTATCTTAAACACGGGGGGATGGAGGACTCGTAATATGTGGAGCCTATATGAAAATATAGGGGTTGGTGAGGAAGTTCAATTAAGATCCTTTAGTGGAATATATCTTAATTAATGTATCGGGTTTAGATCCATTGGTGGGCCAAGATCCAAATCCTCCTCATAGTCCCTACCTTAGCCCTATAAATACCCAAGGAGATCATGAAACCAAGGCTTGATCCAAGAGAGCACACCCAAGGTCTCTCCCCTCTCATCTCTCTCTCTTCTCTCTCCTAGGGCATCCGGCCGACGACAAGGAGAAGGGGCTTCTCCCCTTCGATCCTTCCACTCTTCTTCACCAAGCTCCGGTTGTGACTCACATAGACAAGGCAGAGGAGTCCTTTGTTAGATGTGTATACTAAAAGACATTGCTCTTTTTATATATGAGATCATCTGAATTTTGAAAAGAGAATCACAACTACACTAGGTGTCTATTTATATTAGTACATGCATAAAGTCCATTACTCCGCATAGTAGATAACATGGTGTGTGGTGTCACACGGAAGATCATGTTATCAGTTCCTTGCTTTGTATAAGTAGAGGCTCACAACCGAGATGGAATTGGACAAACTATCGGGATGGTTGTAGTGTAATTAGGTGTGGTTGGTCTTGACCATAGAATTACACCAGTGTGCTTTGAGTACATTGAGCAGGATCAAAACCCGAGCTTATCCAATTTGTACTGACTAGATAATTGGATAGGACCTCAAATTTTATTATGGAGTACGATCCCGATATAATAACGGGCATATATTATTAATTATTATTTCTTTGATTTGCCAATGGGCGAGATCTATTCTATTAGATTGATAGGCCCGGTAAGATGGGAGATAATATTAATGATATGGTGTGTCATTGATTATTGACGAAATCCGTGTCCTGGTGAGTCGGGATGATGATGCCCCCTTGATGAGCTCAAAAGGTTCATCATGCTAAACTCTGCAGGTGGATTTGATCTAGCATGATGATAAGGTTAAGTGGTACGAATTAAGGATCCAGAAGTTAATTAATTTAAATTGTCAGTAATTTAAATTAATTAACGGGTATTCGATATCTTAAACACGGGGGATGGACGACTCGTAATAAGTGGAGCCTGTATGTAAATATGGCGGTTGGTGAGGTAATTCAATGAGGATCCTTTAGTGGAATGAACCTTCATTAATGGATCGGGTTTGGATCCATTGGTATGCCAAGATCCAACTCCTCCTCATGGTCCCTATCGTATCCCTATATATACCTTATGGTGGCATAAAACCAAGTCGATGATTAATCCAAGGGATCACAAGGAAAACCCTAAGTTCTTCTTCTCTCCTGCTCTCTCTCTCTCCCTCTCGGTAGCGCCGTGTACTCCGGTTAAGGCAGCAGCCATCTTCTCCATGGAAGCCGAGCAGATCACGCCACCCACCTCTTCTCCATGGATTCTCCATGCAAGCCATGTGGCTCACGCCACCCTCCTCTTCTCCATGGGTTCTCCATGGAAGCCAAGTGGCATGCACCTTCTTCTCCATGGATTCTCCATGCAAGCCATGTGGCTCACGCCACCTCTTCTCCATTTATGCGGCGCTGACTCCAGGAGCAAAGCCGCAACAATTGTTTGCCCAGCAAAGTTTTCTCCAGAATAGTTGCACACGCAACTTGGAGAAAACAAGCTGTTGCTGGAGCAAATTATTGGTCGGAGAAGAAAACAATTTTCTCATGCAAATTGTTGTTAGCTGGAGAATGGTAGAAGAAAACAGTTTATGCTTTGGTCGGAGAAGAAAATACTTTGCATGATTGGTTCACGCAAATTGTTGGCTGAAACGGAAGTTGGAGTTATGAAGTTCCTCAAAACAAAAGTTGCTCATGCGACTTGGAGTTTCTCAGAACACAGAAGCTCCAAGATACTTGCTGCTTAGGTGTCGGTAGTGGAGGAAGGAGTTATACGGTTTGTGTTTGGATTATCTTCTTTTTTGGAGCGGCCAGCGGCATCCCTTTGATTAGGGATTGGATGGCGCAAGGAGAAGGGATCGACTTGGTGACCACGGGTCTTGGTAGATCATCACCCACATGACGTCTAAGAGGGGAGGGGCATACAGTAGAAGATCGTAAGGTAACGGAAGGTATAATTCTTCCTTAGCTCCTATTGTTCTTAATGTACCATGTTTATTTGCCTCATCATTTCATGTGAGATATTTAATTATTTTGATTAATTATCATGGTTAATAATTAACTAACTCGACCCTAACCATAAACAAAAAAGCCGGTGATCCACTCGTCGACTTTTCCACGGGCGTTCGGTAAGGAGAATTACAAGGCTCGATCTTTGTGATTGGCCGAGTTGTAATTTATACCGAACGATACGACAATGAGATGGTCGTTGGGAGACAGGTCTCTATTCGGATTAATTTTTTAATCCGTAGACATGGAGAGGTCTCTCAAAGACGATCAAGTATTCACTTAGGAAACCCGCCAAGCCATACCCAACATCCTCTACCTTTTGTGGTGCTCCGCGAGGGTGAAGAAGCCGCCGGCGGCCGATGGGAGGTGGCGCAAGAGGGATTTTGTAGCGACCCGCCTTCTCTACCTTAGACGGACCGTTACTTTGTCTACTTCTTGACTCTAATGCAACGACTAAAATTGCGGAACTTTCTTAAACTTTTTTTTGTATTTAAATCTATCTAAGAATGATATTCTAACTTTAATAGTCATGCATTTAAACTCATCACACAAGGTGCTATAATATTACTAGAGCATTATGGAATATGGATGCAACTTTTCTAAGCATATTTAAAGCAATAAAACTTAATTCGAAACTAGCCACATCTTGGCACATGCAATAATATTTCTAGAACTTCATAGAATGTAAATCTTACTTTTCTACCGAATTTACAAGCATTTTAAGTACAATTAGGACCTAGTCCAAAAGGGAATAATAATAAGCTCAAGAATAAGTCTAAAACGCAATGTATCCACATGTTAAACTACTCATGCCCTTGCTCATCTAGTGCATTCACAAAAGTATGCATACTAATTGAAATGACATGGAATCTTCATTCTACAAAATTGAGCATGTAAAACTATCCGAAGCATGAATGTTTAATAAACTCCATAACATAATAACTTGGAATTTGGAAATCTTAAACATGCATTTCAAATAAGCTAAACTGTCTCATCCCAAGGATCTCTCCAAGGTCAGCCACCACACACACGTCACTCAGCACCGCCTCGTCATCTTCCTTCAGAATTGCTTGCCTTTACCTTTATCTGCAGCAAGAGGAAATGCAACTAATAAACATAAAGCTTAGCAAGTACTATCTAGCTCATAAAATCTCGAAATGTGCAAGCATGCTTTTTAAACAGTGGAAAATCACATGAGATACTTTTATGCTTAAAAGAAACACTAAAACATGTATATACTTTTATGCTTAAAAGAAACACTAAAACATGTATAACTCAAAACATGCATACTCAAGCATTAATAAGTCAAACTCACTTTTTCTTGGCTTACCTTGAAACTTTAGCAATTCTTTAACTTTAAATCTTTCTTTAACTTTTAGAAAATTTCCTTAATTTTAGAAAACTTTGCTAAAGCATATACTTGAAAATAATAACTCACTTGGATCCACTTAAGACGTAAGTACCATCTTATGCGCGTTCCCTAAAAGGTTGGGGTAGCGAGCCACCAATCCTAATAGAGCAGACCTTGGTCTACCAGGGCCAAGACCTTGGAATTGGACACCTGGATTTCTTTAACGACGCCCTTGGACGCCGGGTACTGGCCTTAGGAAATAAAATACTTACTTTTTCTTATCTTGAATGACTTGGCATTTTAACGAGCACCTTGTGTGCCCAAATCCCTATGTCTTGACTTTTGGGGATTTCTTAAGGCCTTGGCCTTTTCTTTTCTTATCTTTATCTTCTCTTTTCTTTTCTCATAACTTTTCTTAGACCCTAACCTCATATAGGGTACTTAATTAAACTTATACAAGCATGGATTAAACTAAGGTTACATGCAAAATCATAAACTAAAGGAAAATTTGCATTTTTAACTTTCTAACGGGAAAAACTTGCGGAAAATCGCCTGTTACTGTAGGTGAGCAGTACTTACCTCCTGCGCTAGGTTTTCCTTACAAATAAAATCTGAAATTCCCGAGGAAACATCGAATTTCGACGTTCTTCTTGCTCCTTGGCGTTCTCCTCGCGTCTACGAGAGTTCTCGTAGAGAATAGGGCCTCTTGAGACCTTTCCTTGGCTTCTCCTTTGTCTTGGGCGAGAGAGAGAGGGCAAGAGGAAGAAAAAAATCGCAAGAGGGAGAGAGGGAGTCGGCGGAGAGAGGATGTGAGGGAAAGAATGAATAAAAAAAGCCCTAAGTTTCCCTTTTATACTTATGGAAAAAATTTAACTAAGTCTACCTTATCTATTGTTTCCGCTAATCTATTTCAACAAAAGCAAGCTAGCCCACTTGGTCCGCCCCTCCTCCTCTCATAGTGTAGCTTCAGGGATCAAATCCCTCCTACCCTTTTTTCTCTTTTTACCCGTTTTTGCCACTTTCGTTTACGGAAAAATTCTATAAAAATATCCATAAATTTGGAATAAATTTTAAGATATTTCTAAAATTAGTTTCGAGAATTTTCGGGCCTTACAATCCCCCATACCCAGAACGGACTCAGAAAATTCCATAAAAATATTCTAAAAATTCCTAAAAATATCTAGAATATTTCTAAAATATTTTTAACTAATTTCAAGGACTTTAAGGACTTAAAATGGAAATTTTGGGGCGTTACAGATTTGCGGCGGCACCACAAGGTAGAAGAAAGGGGGAGTTCCGGCCAGCTTTGGGCGAGGGAGAAGAACCTTCTTCTTCTCCTTCCTCTCGAGGTCAGCAGCCGGTTCGGTGGCCTTAGGGAAGCTCCAGCAGTCGGTGGCGCAAAGGAAGAGGAGGGAAGGTTGCAGCGAGAAAACCCTAGGAGCTAGGGTTTGGTTTTCGACCAAGTCAAGAAGAAGATCTCGGTTGGAGTGCCTCGGTGATCTCGGTTCCCGGTAGACCGTCACCCACATGACGTCCGGGAAGGGAGGGACATAAGGTAGAAGGCTGCGAGGTGATCGAGAAGGTATAATTCTTTCCCAAGCTCCTTACATTATTATGTGTCAGGTTTTATTTGCCTTGTCATTTTATGTTAATTATTTAATTGTTTTGATTTTGTATCATAGCCAATAATTAAATAATTGGACCCCGACCTTAAACACAAAAGCCGGCGATCCACTCGTCGCCTTTTCCGCGGTCGAACGGTCAAGCAAATTACAAGGCTCGACTTTTGTGATTGGTCGAGTTGTAATTTGGATCGTTCGATACGACACGAGATGGTCAGTGGGAGACGTGTCTCCATTCGGATTAAATTTTTAATCAGTAGACATGGAGAGGTCTCTCAAGGACGACCAAGTATTCGCTAAGGAAACCCGCCAAGCCATACCCAACAATTGGTATCAAAGCTGAGGTTTCCGACTTTGTGTGTTTTATGATTGGTTAATTTTTGCATTTTCATACATTTTATTTTGCTGGATGATATATGGATGTGCATAGGCTAACTTTGTGTTGCAGGCATGAGATTCCAACTTGTTATGGCCAAATAATGGTTGTATGAATGATTGTGCAATTTATTGTAAATTAATTAATCCCCAGGGTTGACGAGGCTAGGTATTTAATTTTTGTAATTAAATACTACACATGTTTAGCCGAGCTATTTATTTTACTTTCGATCTAGTTTTCATGTACACTCCTTTATGGAGTATAGGATCGATGATGTAAATAATTAGCTAGTCATTTCAGCTCGGAAATCCCTCAAGGTGGCTTGCGCATAAGGAAGGGAGGAGCGGACGAAGTAACGACACAACTGGAGGTGCATTAGAGACCAAGGTCATGAAAGTGGGAAAATCTAGGATTTTCTGTATTTTTCATATGTTGGTTATGTGCTTGTTGTGTGGTTGAGCTAGTTAAAATTCCTCGTAATAAATTACTAAGTGGGAGAGGGACCCTAAGGGTCCCATGGCTTCCATTACAATCCGATAAATGGTGCGAACAAGTCTGTGTGTTGGCTCTGAGTGCCTTCCTCCCCATCGGATGGACTTGTTCTGCAGATCACTGGGTCGGAAAAGACTATAGAAAATTGTTAAAGAGCGTATGTACTTCCCCATCAGAAGGCACATAATCGAAAATAATTTTCTTAGTGTCGTGTAATGGTGAGCACTTAGATGCGAATAATAGTATCCTCCCCATCGGAGTCACTGCTATTATTTTGTAGAGCCGAAGTGAACCAACTATTGATCTTACTTGTCAAAAAGTTAGGTTGACAAGATAGTAAGATTGATGGGTGAAACCTCCTCTTACGAATGTAGGGATTCGTATACGTTCACACCATCGTGGCATGCGAATTTCTCGGTGTATAGGGGTGTTGGTTGATTTCGAAAATTTATTGTTTTAAGGAATCAATTTATTTTCAATTTCTAAAGTAGTGTGTGTTGTGATTCTCAGGTTTTTCATAATGGCCTTTAACCCACTAGGTACAATACTTAAGAAAAATAAACTTACTGGCCCAAACTACATAGACTGGAAGAGGAACCTTGACATTGTCCTCACTACTGAAGAGTACAAATATGTACTCTTTGAGGAATGTCCGGAAAGACCTAGAGAGGACTCTGGTGAAGAGAAGAGGGAGCGTAACAAGAAGTGGGCCAAGGCAGATGAGATGGCGCGGTGCAACATTCTGGCATCTATGTCGAATGTGCTGCAACATCAGCATCAGGCCATGCCCACTGCTAGTGACATAATGCCGAACCTCAAGGAGCTCTTCGAGCACCAAGGTCATGCTGCTAGGCAGGTCGCGATGAAGAGTTTGATGAAGACCACTATGGTTGAAGGGACACCCGTGAGGGATCTTGTCCTAAAGATGATGGCTCACCTCAATGGGATTGAAGTACTGGGAGCACAGATCGACGGGGAAACCCAAGTTGATATTGTACTCCAGTCTCTGCCTAGGAGTTTTGAGCAGTTCAGGATCAACTACAATATGAACAAACGTGAATATATATTGAATGAACTGCTAGGAGAACTCCAGACAGCAGAGGGCTTCTTTCATCAAAACTCGCAAGCCTTAGTGACTCAAAGGGTTTCTTCTTCTGTGACGAAAGGCAGGAAGAAGAAGAAACAAGGTGGGTTCAAGAAGGCAGCAGGATCGCAGGGACCTTGGACTGTCGTGAAGAAGCCGACAGGCAAGTGCTTCACGTGCAAGCAAACTGGGCACTGGAAGGCGGAATGTCCCCGTCGTCAAGACAAAGGTATTTCTTCATCCCTAGTCGTTGAAACATGTTTAGCGGTGCTATCTACCAGTACCTAGTGTGTAGATACGGGAGCCACTGACCATGTCTGCAATACTTTGCATGGGTTCCAGGAAAACCGATGGCTAGCTGATAGAGAAATCGTGGTCTACATGGGCGATGCTACGGAAGTGGCAGCAGTTGCAGTGGGAGTTTTTTATTTGTCTTTTGAGAGAAATAAAGTGTTAGTTCTGAGAGATTGTTTATATGTACCCTCATTTAGAAAGAATTTAATTTCAATTTCTAAGTTGATAAAGGATGGATATTCTATTGCTTTTGATAACAAAGTTGTTATAAAAAGAAATAGAGAGATTATTTGTTCGGGTACTATGGTTGGCAATCTGTACACTCTAGAACCAATGACTCCCACGATGTAAACTGAGATTAATAGCTCATCATCTAACTTAAATAAGAGAAAGGAGCCTTCTAAGATGAATCAGACGTATCTTTGGCACCTTAGGCTTGGTCATATTAACCTTAGTAGGATTCAGAGGTTGATAGCCGATGGGCCCCTGAGGTCATTGGTAGTGGAAGACCTCCCAACCTGTGAGTCTTGCTTGGAAGGTAAGATGACCAAGAGGCCCTTCAAGACCAAGGGGTATAGGGTCAAAGACGTTCTGGAACTGATTCATTCTGATTTGTGTGGTCCAAAGTCAATCCAGGCTAGAGGTGACTTTGAATATTTCGTCACTTTTATTGACAATTATTCAAGGTATGGATACATTTACCTGATGTGCCACAAGTCTGAATGCTTTGATAAGTTCAAAGAGTTCAAGGGTGATGTGGAGAAACATCGAGGTAAAAGTATCAAGACACTACGATCTGATCGTGGTGGCGAGTACATATTTGGTGAGTTTAGGACCTACCAATCGGAAGCTGGGATTCAATCCCAGCTAACTGCACCCGGTACACCCCAACAGAATGAAGTTGTAGAAAGAAGGAATAGAACTCTTATGGAAATGGTTAGGTCAATGATGAGCTATTCAGACTTATCTGATTCGTTTTGGGGATATGCTCTGGAAATGACAGTGTACATACTGAACTTGGTTCCGTCTAAGTCAATCCCTTCTACTCCCACAGAACTGTGGACTGGGTGCAAGCCTAGTCTAGGACATGTTCGGATTTGGGGTAGTCCAGCACATGTGCTGAAGGAAGATACTGATAAGTTGGAATCTCGTACAGAGGTACGTCTGTTCGTAGGCTATCCTAGAGGAATGAAGGGTGATATGTTCTATAGTCCTAAGGATCAGAAGGTAATCATTAGTACGAATGTCAGATTCTTAGAAGAAGACTATGTGATTAATCATAAGCCCAAGAGTAGACTAGTGCTTGAAGAGTTATGAGAGGACGTTCCGACCTTAGGACCAATTATACAGGAGAACACACCACAAGTCACTGCACCGCGTGTCACAGAGGATACACAGGTGGTACCTCGTCGCAGTGGGAGGGTTGTTAGACAGCATGAAAGGTTCATATTTTTGGGAGAGTCTTCTGACTTGGTCTTTGGTAAACATGAACCAGATTCCTGGACCTATGACGAGGCCCTCCAAGATAAGAATGCAGATTCTTGGCAAAGGACAATGAACTCTGAGATAGAATTTATGGATTCTAACCATGTCTGGGAGTTAGTAGAACCACCCAATGGTGTAAAAGTGGATCTACAAGAGAAAGAGAGGATCAGACGGGAAGGTTGAGACCTTCAACGCAAGGCTTGTTACGAAAGGGTATACTCAGAAAGAGGGTATCGATTATGAGGAGACCTTTTCGCCGGTAGCCATGCTTAAGTCTATCCGGATTCTCTTATCTATTGCAGCTTATATGGACTATGAGGTATGGCAGATGGACGTCAAGACAGAGCCTTCCTTAACGGAAGTCTTGAGGAGACCTTCTACATGCAGCAACCAAAAGGGTTCATTGCAAAGGGCAAAGAGCATCTAGTATGCAAGCTTAATCGATCCATTTATGGATTGAAGCAAGCTTCGCGATCTTGGAACATCCGCTTTGATGAAGTAATCCAGTCATATGGATTTACTCAAAGCCCAAATGAGTCATGTGTGTACAAGTGATGTGACAGAAATGTAGTGATGTTTCTTGTACTTTACGTAGATGACATTTTGTTAATTGACAACAATGTCAAAGTGTTATCAGACGTAAGCGTCTGGCTGTCAAAACAGTCTGATATGAAGGACTTAGGAGAAGCGGGACACATCCTTGGGATCAAGGTCATAAGGGATCGCTAGAAAAGAATGTTGTCCTTATCCCAAGCTTCATATGTTGACACTGTCCTGGCTCGTTTTAGCATGGAAAACTCCAAGAAGGGTTTCTTACCCTTCAGGCATGGAGTTCCTCTATCCAAAGAGTTGTGTCCGAAAACATCAAAGGAGATAGAGAAAATGAAGGTGGTTCCTTATGCCTCGGTAGTAAGAAGCCTCATATATGCTATGTTGTGCACGAGACCAGATATTTGTTTTACCGTGGGCATGGTTAGCAGATATCAGAGTAACCATGGATGTTGGATCGAGAGAACCGATAGAGGGGGGGTGAATATTGGAAATCGTTTTTCGAAAAACTTAGAGCAAGTACGCAGTGGAAATTACGAAAATAAAATCACACAGAGACACTATCGATTTTACTTGGTTCGGAGCCTGGGTCGACTCCTACTCCAAGGCCCACGGTCGTTGAACGTTTACTTTGGGCAATTCTATAATAGGCGCAATAATAGTTTACAAGGATTGATTTACAAATTCAGTGCGGTAAACTAAATAATTAAAAATACTCTTCTTTTACCGATGTCCGATTGAGGGTTGACCTTTTCCGGAGCAGCGGGACGTCGTTGGCTCGAGTTGGACAGTTTCTGGAGCAAGGCGCGAGAGAAGAAGAGCGTAGAAGCGTTGTGTTCGAGATGTTCTCTGAAGCCTGGGCGTTGGGTGCTATTTATAGCACCTAGGGGCGCCCTGGACGTCGGGGGCGCCCTCCCCCCCACGTGTCACTTGATCCGAGATTAGCTCGGTCAACCTCTATCCCACTCGAATAGGGATGAGGATTGACACTGGGGGCGCCCTAGACGCTGAGGGCGCCCTGCTTGACTCTTTCCTCACGGGCATCTAGGCTGGATAAGGGTGATTGGCTTCGCTGGCTTAGGCACGGGGCGCCTTGGCTGCTGAGGGCGCCCTGGTTGCTGTGGGCGCCCTGGCCAGTGAGCAGCCGAAGCCTTTGTTTCTTCGCTTGTTTTGTGTTGCCCCTGGGGGGGCCCTGGACACTGAGGGCGCCCTGCTCAGTTACTTGCCTCTCTCCTTTGGGCATTCTGAGCTGTAGACACATGTTCCTTCGGTCCTGCATCCAGGGTTAGTCCAAAACATTAGAGTATTATGTTTATATAGCCTTAGCTGTCTTGGTTCTGACTTTGGGCCTCCAAAATGGAGCCCTAGGTCGAACCGACGCCTACTGTTCCCTCTAAGGGGAATGCGTCCTCACCTACTCCTCTCGGGAGAGTTTACCTGATGCCAATCGTTCCTCTGGTTGGACTTTTGCCTGACGGTCCTTTGCCAGGTCTTGGATGTGGAGTTGTCCTTCGCCCGGTGCCTAGCATTCCTTCGCTAGGGCTTCAGTCCCAAGCTGTCCTTAGCCTGGCGCCTAGCAGTCCTTCGCTAGGTTTTTCACTCTGGCATTCCTTCACCAGTGACTAGCTGTCCTTCGCTAGGGTTTTTCACTCTGGCATTCCTTCGCCAGTGCCTAGCAGTCCTTTGCTAGGGCTTTTCACTCTGCACACTCAAGTGACATGTTATATCACAAATAAGACTTAACTTTTGAACCCTGTTGCCATTATCAAAACACAGGTTTGACTTTGGTGCTTTCTGCACCAACAATCTCCCCCTCTTTGATTTATGGCAACCCTAGTTCAAAAAGTTAAGTTTAATAAAAAGCATAAAAATTTGTTCCCTCCCCCTGGAGGGAATCTCCCCCTAGATTTTTCAAAACGTCGTGGGGTTCTAAGTTTGAAAAACTTTACTTAAAATGATTTTGCACTTTGAAAACTTAAGTTTAGATACTTTGGAAATCTTTTGATAACTTATGTTTTAAAAGTTCATAGAGGAGTTTTTTTTTTGAAAGTTTAGAGTACTTAAAAAATTTGAAGCCTTAAGTTTAAAGTACTCAAATGTTTTGAAAGATAAAAACTTAAGCACTTAGTAAACTTTGAAACTATTTAAGTACTTGGCAAATTTTGAAATAATTTAAGTACTTTTAAAATACTTATGGAATTTTTGAGAAACTTAAAGTACTTATGGAGGTTTTGAAAAACTTAACCTTTAAAGTACTTATAAAAGTTTTGAAAAACTTAGGCTTAAAGTACTTATAAAAGTTTTGAAAAACTTAAGCTTAAAGTACTTATAAAAACTTAGTACTTAATAAACTTAAGTACTTAGTAGGATTTTCTTAAAACAAAAAAAACTTAAGTATTTCTAGAAAGGTTTTGAAGAGCTTTGAAAAGTAGTTAACTTTTTGAAAAAAAATATTTTTAGAGTTTGAAAAAAAATTTGAAAAATTTGAACTTGAAAAATTTGAACTCTCTCCTTTCCTATTTCTCCCCCTTTGCCATATATCAAAAACAGATAGATATTGCAGAAATTAAATTGCATAAAAAAATGACTGAAAAAAAATGATTTTGCTGTACTGAACCAAGACTTAGACCAAATCAGTTAATTTTTCCTTGTAGGGACCTGTCTAACCCATTTAGCTACTTACTAACTGTTATAAGCAGTAGTTTTCACTAGGGTTAGTCAAGTTAAGTGTTTCTGTTCAAGTTAGATTTTCTAAACTTGACACTTAACTTGATTGCTGTAAAATTTATATTTAGTGCCCCAATTACTGCAGATGCACTGACTTAAAGCATCTTGAATTAAGGCAAAGACCTAAGCATCTCAACCCTTTCTAGGTTATCAACCAAAAGTACCCTAAGGTGCTTGTGAGATGCTGGCTTCTAAATCTATAGGTGCATGCAATTCTAGGGTTAGGGCCTAAGCTAAGTCCATTTGCGAAAAAGCCCTAGTTTTGAAAGGGGGTAGTTTTGATAGAAAACTAAGTCGAAAAAGATTTAAAACAAGCTGATTTTGAAATTAAGTAAAACAGTTTTTCAAAATTCTATTTTTAGAAACTGATATATTTTTTAAAAATAAAAAATAATAGTAGAGTTAATCTATTCTACAGAGCACAATCCTAACTGCTGAATAGACAAGAAACCAGTACTCATAAGCTAGTCAACATAGAATAGTCAACACAGTCATATAGTCAAAACATAAGTCAACCCTACTGAGTAGGGGCAGTCAAATAGGTACTGGTACAATACTAAGCAAATCTAGGACGAGGGACCGGGAAGATCAGAGGAGCCTGGCTGCCAGGATCGAAATAGGGTCATCATCTCGTGATACTCTGCATCTCTGGTCTCCCTGTCAGCTCTATACTGTGCCTCTCTGGCCTGCCTCTCAGCTCTAAGGGCGTTCATATACTCGTTGTAGTAGCCCAGATTTGCCTCCATGTTCTCGGCATGATTGGCCTCCACTTCCTCTCGGAGACTCTGAACATGTGTCTCTAGATGTGCCACTTGATCGTAGAGTGTCGGTGGAGCGGGCTCGTCTATGTGCGCTCAGGCTGCTGCTGCTAGATCCCCGATGTAGACCTCAACCTCCTCGTCTGAGTCGATCTGGGGAGCTGCTCTCTGACGTCTCCAGGACAAGACCCCGGTACCGGACACCTCTATTCCGGCTAGGGCGAAGTTTCTATAGCCTATTTCTTCGTAATCAGTCAAAGCGGCCATCTCTCCCTCGGTAATGTTTCTACCATGGTGATGTAATATGGACGTGATGATGTGGCAATAGGGTGTGCGTACCCGCCCTTGCGTGGTAACACTAGATGCGTGTAGGATAGTATGAAACATGTGAAGTCCTATGTCGATGTCTAGCTGGTGAATCAAGGCATACAGGAGAAAGGTGTGGAATGGTCGCATAGTGGTGACGTCCCTGGTGGATAATGGCAGAATACATCGGACTATGACCCTATATAGAGCGTAGTCCTGGACCTCTAATTCGACAGACTAAATCGTCTGGCCAGGGGACGCCTAAAGAAATATGAGTGCAATGTATCTAAGGTAATGTGAGAGTAGGGAGCATCAAAGGGAGGCTCCCTAGGAGGGTAACAACAGAAGGTGGACTGCGAGAGTCGTAGTCCCAGAAATCGGTTGAGTAATGTTGGTGTGATAGTTAAGGGGATTTCTTGAACAGTGGTGGAGAACATGAGACTATCTTGTCTAATTATGTTATTGTAAAATTCTGCACATAAGGAAGTATTGATTGGGTGGGTGCAGAATACGAGATTGTCAAGTTGGTAAAAGTTTATGATGTTCATTGCTAAGGGACAGGATTGGGTGAAAAATTGTCTATTTAAGTAGCTCGTTTTGATAGGTTTATAGGTGGTACGAGCGAACTTATTACACAATTCTAAATTCGAAAACCTAGGATCAGGACTAGGTTGGGTACCGGGTTCTGCCTGGTTTGGTCGGCGTTTTCTAAGAGAAAGAATGTGTATTTAAAGAAGGTATACATTTAGAGAAAAATTGAAAAGAAATTAACTTAATTAAAAATTATACTGGGCTGCTCGGGGAGGCATTGTTGAAGATGAGAGCTTGAGAGGGTTGCAAGATCTCTTGGAAAGTAGAGAGTTTAGGAGAAGGAGTGGTTTGAGTGTGAAGAGAAGAAGGGGCATGGAACCCTTTTTATAGGGGAGTTTCGGGCGCCCTTTATCGGGAGGGCGCCCTGTCTGGCGAGGGCGGCCCGCCTAACGAGGGCGCCCTGGCCAGGGCTGCAGCTGCCTTTAGGCAGCTTTTTGCCGTTGAAGGACTATACGAGGGCGCCCGGGAGAACCAGGGCGCCAAGTCAGCATGCAGTGCCAGATGACAGCTTTTGACCACAGCCTCGGAGCGCCCGAAAGGGATTGGGCGCCCTAAGGACTGGTTCTTGACCCTAGAGGAGTGTGTTTGACCAGATTTGACCTGATTTGAGTGTTTTGACCAAGGTTTGTCTACACTGACTGTGGTTTGACTGCTTTGACCGTAGTTTGACTTCTTTGACCATAGTTTGACTATTTTGACAGAGGTTTGACCTGCATTATTTCAATGCCGTCCTAAACTAAACAAAATGTAGATATTGGATAAGTCTTTATTATGTTTGCTGTCTCACCCAGTCTAGGGTTCTCAATCACGTTAGCCTTATAGGTTTCGTGAGACAGGTTTTAATAAAAGAATTTTTGAAAACCATCATTTATTTTGAAAATCTTAATTAATTTTTGAAAACATTTCAATTTATTTTGAAAGAGAATGTTTGAATCTATACTTAACTGAAAGTTTGTGTTAGATTTGAATTTTACTAAAAGTAATTTGAATTTGAAATTTAAAAATTGGCTTCCAGGTCTTGGCGAGGCACTAGGCCTTCTTTGGCCGTAGCCTTATTGGATCATCAACCCTTTCCTTGACAAAGCCGTTTAATGAAGTTTCATTTTCAAAATTAATCTTTGAAAAAGTTCTGGTCTAACTAGTTTGGATTTTGGATCGGTAGCTTCGGCTAGTTTCACTAGTCTAAAGAGACCAAGTGAACTTGATCTTATTAGAATTGGTTTCCCTAACGTACTATCACCTCACCTCCACCCAATACTATGTTGTCAAGTTTCAGTTTAAGTTTGTTTAGTCCTTAAACTAACCTAAGTCTAAGCATGGTAAATTGCATAAATTTTAATAAACAATCAATCAAGCAAATTGCAAAAATTAAATTCTATTTGACAATAAAAATAGTTTTTAATTTGGCTCCCCCTGGACAATAGCCACGATAATAATTAGGCAAGATGTGAATCTTGTCCTTGGGGATCCAATACTGATTTGATCCAGTTGGTTTGTTCAGGCATAGTTTAGGTACCCATGCCTGAACTTTACTTCTGGACTGATTCAGTATAGCAAAGTAAGATCTTTATCGGGATTTGGTTCTATAGCCAAGTCCAGATCGATTTAGAACGGACTTCTGTTTTCCAAGAATCATGTCAAGACCCTTGGAACCAGATGTGAATCGTTCTAAGGACGCTCTAAGATCCTTAACCTGAGTTTTCAGGGAGGAGTTCTCTTTCTCAAGTTTTTCAACTTGAGTAGGAGTTCCTTCTTGAACTTTCTCGGTTAAGGGTTCAGAGTCAGCTCCCTCTTTCAGGAGTTTTACTTCCTGTCGGAGGGATTCGACTCGGATTTTGGCTTTCGCCAAATCTCGAGAGAGATATG
Organism: Boesenbergia rotunda; assembly: GCA_024364735.1. NCBI lineage: Eukaryota > Viridiplantae > Streptophyta > Magnoliopsida > Zingiberales > Zingiberaceae > Boesenbergia > Boesenbergia rotunda. The sequence goes on along the minus strand of JAGFNQ010009292.1, from coordinate 8,064 downwards.
AAATTAAATCGTATAATTGACTTTTACTGAAACCGCTTACCTTGATTTCACCGTCTTCAGAAAAGGTTAGTCTACCGTCGTCCTTTTCTGACTCTGACTCGGTCTCCACTTCTTCTGAAGCGGTCAACGCTAGTAGTTTTGACTGGGGTTCTTCTTCTTCTTCTTCTGATGAAGATTCGTCCCAGGTTGCTTGGAGTGCTTTCTTCCTTCTTGTCTTTTTGTTCTCTTTTAGATTGGACACTCCGTCTTGTAGTGGCCCTTCTTCTTGCACTCGTAGCAGGTTACGTTAGGCTTGATTTTGCTATTCGCGGGTTCAGCTGGTTCGTCCTTTCTTTGGCTTGTCCTCCGTGTGTTGACTTGGTTTTTCAATTTCTTATAGTAGCTTCGGGCCAGTCGGACCAGCTCAGATTGATCTCCTTCTTCATCTTCTGCGTCTGAGTCTGAGTTGGACTCGAGTTCAGGTTGAGGTTTCTTCTTTGTAGATCTTCCAATTTATCCTGCAACAAAGGCAATTCCTTTGTCGACCATATTGGAGTTAGTTTGTTCATGCAGTTCTAATTCGGAAAATAATTCGTCTAGTTTAATTTTAGAAAGATCCCTTGAGACCTTGTATGCATCTACCATAGATGCCCACAAGGTATTTCTAGGGAAAGCGTTTAGGGCATACCTTATTAGGTCACAGTTTTCTACCTTGTGACCTATAGTGTGAAGACCATTCATCAATTCTTGTATGCGTGCGTGGAGTTGGGCTGCTGTTTCGGTGACGACCATCTTGAAGGTGTAGAGTTTGTTCAGGAGCAGATCTCTCTTACTGATCCTGGTGTCTGACGTTCCTTCATGCAGTTCGTTCAGCTTTGCCCATAGCTCCTTTGCACTGTTGAAGGGGCCCACTCGGTTCAGCTCTTCTTTTGTTAACCCGCGCATTGGAGAGTCTGGGTCGCCTTTGCATCGGCTTCAATTTTGCGCTTTAGGGCGTTGTCCCATTCTGAGTAGGTCTGCGGTACTCCTTCGGCGTTTCTGGGGATCTCCAGTCCGGACTGGATGATGATCCACATGTCCACCTGAGTTTTCAGGTGGACCTCCATTTGACTTTTCCAGTAGGAAAAGTCTTCTCCACTGAAAAGTGGAGGTCTGGCGGTGCTAAATCCTTCTTGCATGGCCATTTTAATCTGAAATAGAAAATTAAAATTTTTTTTCCAAGACTAGGTCTTGGATTAGTAGTGCAGGATGAATAAAATGAAATAGCGAGGGGTGTTGCACCAACCTCGATTAACGAAAAAAAATTCGAACGAAATATTTAAAGAAAATTCGAACAAGAAAAAGAAGATAAAAATCCGAAAAAATTTCAAACTGGTGGTTGCACCAAGTTTGAGCTTCCCCGCTCTGATACCACTTTTTGGATCGAGAGAACCGATAGAGGGGGGGTGAATATCGGAAATCGATTTTCGGAAAACTTAGAGCAAGTACGCAGCGGAAATTACGAAAATAAAATCACACAGAGACACTATCGATTTTACTTGGTTCGGAGCCTGGGTCGACTCCTACTCCAAGGCCCACGGTCATTGACCGTTTACTTTGGGCAATTCTATAATAGGCGCAATAATAGTTTACAAGGATTGATTTACAAATTCAGTGCGGTAAACTAAATAATTAAAAATACTCTTCTTTTACCGACGTCCGATTGTGGGTTGACCTTTTCCGGAGCAGCGGGACGTCGTCGGCTCGAGTTGGACAGTTTCTGGAACAAGGCGCGAGAGCAGAAGAGGGTAGAAGCGTTGTGTTCGAGATGTTCTCTGAAGCCTGGGCGTTGGGTGCTATTTATAGCACCTAGAGGCGCCCTGGACGTCGGGGGCGCCCCCCCCCCCCCCACGTGTCACTTGATCCGAGATTAGCTCGGTCAACCTCTATCCCACTCGAATAGGAATGAGGTTTGACACTGGGGGCGCCCTAGACGCTGAGGGCGCCCTGCTTGACTCCTTCCTCGCGGGCATCTCGGCTGGATAAGGGTGATTGGCTTCACTGGCTTAGGCGTCGGGTGCCTTGGCTGCTGAGGGCACCCTGGGCGCTAAGGGCGTCCTGGTTGCTGTGGGCGCCCTGGCCAGTGAGCAGCCGAAGCCTTTGTTGCTTCGCTTGTTTTGTGTTGCCCCTGGGGGCGCCCTGGACACTGAGGGCGCCCTGCTCAGTTACTTGCCTCTCTCCTTTGGGCATTCTGAGTTGTAGACACACGTTCCTTCGGTCCTGCATCCAGGGTTAGTCCAAAACAATATAAAACATTAGAGTATTATGTTTATACAGCCTTAGCTGTCTTGGTTCTGACTTTGGGCCTCCAAAATGGAGCCCTAGGTCGAACCGATGCCTACTGTTCCCTCTACGGGGAACGCGTCCTCACCTACTCCTCTCGGGAGAGTTTACCTGATGCCAACCGTTCCTCTGGTTGGACTTTTGCCTGACGGTCCTTTGCCAGGTCTTGGATGTCGAGTTGTCCTTCGCCCGGTGCCTAGCATTCCTTCGCTAGGGCTTCAGTCCCAAGCTGTCCTTAGCTGGGCGCCTAGCAGTCCTTCGCTAGGTTTTTCACTCTGGCATTCCTTCGCCAGTGACTAGCTGTCCTTCGCTAGGGTTTTTCACTCTGACATTCCTTCGCCAGTGCCTAGCAGTCCTTTGCTAAGGCTTTTCACTCTGCACATTCAAGTGACATGTTAGATCACAAATAAGACTTAACTTTTGAACCCTGTTGCCATTATCAAAACACAGGTTTGACTTTGGTGCTTTCTGCACCAACAATGGATAGGGACATTGGACTGCGGTAAAACATATATTGAAATACATGAGACGGACTAGGGATTATATGTTGGTTTACCGGGCAGACCAATTAGTCCCTGTGGGATATACATATTTGGATTTCCAGTCAGACAGGGACATGAGTAAGTCTACCTCGGGGTTTGTGTTTACTTTAGGAGGCAGAGCCATTGTTTGGAGGAGTGTCAAGCAGAAATGTGTGGCAGACTCCACCATGGAAGCTGAGTATGTGGCAGCCTCAGAGGCAGCCAAGGAAGCTGTCTGGCTCAGGAACTTCATCATGGACTTGGATGTGCATCCTGGTTTGCCCAGATCTATCACAATCTTTTGTGATAACAGTGGTGCAGTTGCAAACTCGAAGGAACCACGAGCCCATGGATTGGTTTATTTTTCATGGAAATTAAAATGAACCATGGATTGGTTTATTTTATTTTATAAAATCAATCATGGATTGATTTACCATGATAAAGAAATTTATATAAAGAAATTTATATAAAATTTATTTTTCATGGAAATTAAAATGAACCATGGATTGGTTTATTTTATTTTATAAAATCAATCATGGATTGATTTACCATGATAAAGAAATTTATATAAAGAAATTTATATAAAGAAATTTATTTTTCATGGAAATTAAACTGAACCATGGATTGGTTTATTTTATTTTATAAAATCAATCATGGATTGATTTACCATGATAAAGAAATTTATATAAAGAAATTTATATGATAAATTTCTTATGAAAATTTATTCCATAAGAAAAAAGAGACTTGATTGATTTTTATCATGAATTAAAATATGATTTTAACCATGATATAAAATCAAGACTTGGCATGATGGAATAAGTCATAGAAAATTTATATGATAAATTTCTTATGAAAATTTATTCCATAAGAAAAAAAGAGACTTAGCGGTTGAGAGGCCACTATATAAAGGACCCAAGGCAAGGCTTGGAATTCATTCGAAATAATCCAAGTATTCTTGCTTGGGCTCTCTCCCTCTCCTCCCTTCTTCCTCCTGGCCGGCCACAAGCCTCTCCCCCTTCATCTTGCCGTGAGCACAAGGAGAATCACCGAGGCGACGAAGTTCTTCCATTGGGACGATCTTCCTCTCCGGCCATCATCACCTTGGGATTGGGCACAAGTCATCTTCCTCCTTCTCGTCAGAATTGTGATTCCGGCCAACCTTGGTGGTGAGTTTTTCCGATGTGATTACTTCTCTCTTGGTTTTTGTCGCGTTCTTGGAGAATCTAGTAGTTCTCGAGAACACGAAACTCGTGGCTTTGCGAAGTCATCCCGAAGATACTCGGCGTGGACGCGAATAGAGGCGGAGCTTCCGAGGGGCGCTTACGGTTGGATCTCGTCCCTTTCTTCGAGTTACGCGAGGTAACAAGTAAATTAATTTACGTTTCTGCAAAATTTTAAATATAGGATCATGTCTACACAACATAAGGTTGCATGCTTAGATGTGTGGTTAAATAATTTGAGAAATTATTTATGCTAAACCTTCCGCTGCACGTAATTAATTTTAAAATTATGAACCCGCATCCATGTCAACATGCACCCGATCCCAATAGTGGTATCAGAGCCGGTTAGTGTTCGACATAATCATATAATTGTTTTGCGGAAAACTTTGTAATGATCTCAATTTTGGAAAAAATTTAAATTATGGAAGCTTTCCAATTATGGTAAATTTTGGATTTAGGAATTTCAAAGTTTGGAAATCCTCATGAAATTTCGCAAACTTTTGAAATATCCCTGTTTCTGAAATTTTATGATAATTGTGAAAACCTTCCATTTTTGGAAACTTTCCAATTTTGGAAATTTTCTATTTTAGAAATTTTCCAATCTTGGAAATACGTAAGTTTTCTTTGTACGAGAAACTTATAATTATTCTGAAAATTTTATTTTGGAAACTTTTCATTTATGGAAAGCTCGCAATTTTGAGCACTTTCTTTCAAGAAAGTCTAGACAAATTATGGGAATATTAATTGGCATTTAAATTCATAATTTGAAATTAAATTATTTACAAAATTTTATATTTTGGATTGAGCCTTGGGGAGCCGTCCAATTTAATGTTAGTTGTTATAATTAAATTTCCTAAATTGAATTTAAATTGTCAAATGTTTAATTTGGATTGAGCCTCGGGGAGCCGTCCAAATTATATTATCAATAAATTCTTATTTTGGATTGAGCCTCGGGGAGCCGTCCAAATTATGTTATTTATTGATATTAATTTTCCATAAATAAAATATGTGATCAAATCTTGGAAATTTTTGAGGTGATTCTCACACGATAATTTCCTTATTTGATTTATGAGGTGATGCTCTTACATATTGTTGTCTCCAAAATTAATTAAGAAAATTATTTCCTATAAAGTATATTTCCTTAAATAAGATTTTCATGAAAATAATATGTGGTTGAATTAAGGGAATCTGTCTCTTAATTTAATAAGATTTGATTTAGAGAAATCAAAGTCTTAAACATATTATTTCTGCAATTGATTATGACAATTTAGGAAATTGTTTCCCAAAACAATTCCTTGAATAAAGTGTGAAATTAGAATTAGGAAATCCGGTTCTTAATTCAATTAATGAGACTTGATAAATTAAGTCACATACATACTTTATTAAGGAAATCATTAGAACATGACATAATTATATGTCATGAATGTGCTTAAAATAAAAGGATGAGACCCAAAACCCTTTACAAAACATTAAGGCCAACACCTTCCATTAATATGGTTAGAACCGGAGTTTTGTTTCTCGTTTGGGTTGATGGACACATCCATGCCCGGCTTGAACCTCGACATGTTCAAACCATGGAATTAGTTTATGATTAATATAGTTGGAGTCAGAGGTCAATCCTTAGTTTTGGTTATTGGACACATCCAAGCCTGACTAAACGGTTGAATGAGCTCCAACAATATTAAAACTATTTCTTGATTAATGGGGCAGCCTTAAGCTTGGAGCATCGATTTGTTGTGCCACAGCCAAGGTTTATGTAAAGAGAGGTGCAGTTGGGTGCTATGTATATTGTTGCATACTTGTTAATGAGTTAATAACCCAATGATTTATGCAAACATTCAATTAGTTGATAGCATAATGTGATAGTTACATATATGTAATATGTAATCGGTATAATTACCTACCTTCATAGCTAAGAATAACTTGATGGCCCCAACCATGGTTGTTCTTATCTATGGTTGGATATCAACCTATTTGGAGATGTTCCTACGATCTCCCGAATTGATAAAAAGGGTTATTCAATTCGAAAAATAAATAGGATTTAATGAATGTATATTGATGCATTCTTTATCATTCTCATCACATAACCTCAATTTGTATTTCTAGGATAATCACCTGATCATGTCTTCTCTGAATTTACGTTCCATTTTGGACACCAATAAGTTAACTAAGGATAAAAGGATTGAAAAGGCACCAAAAGACACTTGCCATCACTGTGGCAAGGAGGGCCACTAGCGATGAAACTGTAAGGTTTATCTTGAGTCCTTGAAGAAGAAGGCATCCGATGGCCCATCATCTTCAGGCATCTTCGTTATTGAATGTCACTCTATTTCCTCGTACACCTGGGTACTTGATACTGGGTGTAGCTCACATATATGTAATGACATATAGGGGCTAAGGAATAGAAGAAGACTCGTCAAGGGAGAAACGAATTTGCGAGTTGGAAATGGAGCAAAGATTACTGCTATTGCCATCGGAACATATTTGCTAAAGCCCCCTACTGGACTTGTCTTAGAATTGGATAATTGTTATTTTGTTACTTCGTTAATAAAGAACATTGTATCTATTTCATGCTTGAATGAAAAGGGTTACCATTTAACTTTTAGTAACAATTGTTGTTACATAACTTTAAATGGTGTTCTTTATGGGACCGGAACTTTGTGCAATGGTATCTACACGTTAGATTTATTCGGTGACATTTTCAATATCGAAGTTAGCAACAAACGTGCTCGAATAGATAATCAAATAGACTCCTATACGTGGCATTGTCGTCTTGGCCATGTATGTAAGAAACGCATGACCAAATTACACCGATGTGGAATTTTGGAATCATTTGAATCCGGTTCATTTGATACATACGAATCATGATTAAAAGTCATGATGACCAAATTATCCTTTTCCGGAAAAGATAAACCAGTGGGAGAATTCCTTGGTCTAATACATATACTGATGTATGTGGACCAATGTCAACTCTTGCACAAGGACGCTATAGCCACTTCATTACCTTTATCGATGATCACTCACGATTCGGGTATGTGTTCTTAATGAAACACAAATCTAAAGCTTTTGAGAAATTCAAAGAATTCAGAAGTGATGTAGAGAAACAGCTTGGCAAAAGTATTAAGATACTTCGATCCGATCGGGGTGGTGAATACTTGAGTCAAGAGTTTCAAGATTATCTTAGGGACAATGGAATATTGTCTCAATGGACTCCACCATATACACCACAGCATAATGGTGTATCTGAGAGGCGTAACCGAACCTTGATGGACATGGTTAGATCTATGATGAATCATGCAACTCTTCCAAAATCCTTTTAGGGCTATGCGCTTAAGACAGCTGTTTACTTGCTAAATAGAGTCCCGACCAAGGTAGTCTCTACTACTCCATATGAGACGTGGAATAGTAAGAAACCTCATTTATCTCACCTAAAAATATGAGGTTGTCCTGCTTATGTAAAGCGGACTGTATCAGACAAATTGGATGCTAGGTCTGATAAATGTCTATATATTGAATACCCTAAGGAAACGAAAGGTTACCAATTCTATCATCCCTTGGAACAAAAGGTGTTTGTTTCAAGGCATGCTGTATTTCTAGAAAAAGAATTTCTTTTACAAGAAAATAATGGGAGTAATATTGAACTTGAAGAAGTTCAAGGAACTCCAATAGACATTACAGAGACACCTAGTCTAGACTCACAACCAATAACTCAAAATGATGAGCTATCAGTTGATCCTAAAACAACACCACCTCTTCGTAGGTCTGATAGGACATGCAATATTCCAGAGAGATACAGATTTCTCATAAGTGAATCGAACGATGTGTTACTCATAAGCGATGATGAACCTATTAGTTATGAAGATGTTCTGAAAAGTTCAGAAAGGGACAAATGGCTTGAAGCCATGAAGTCGGAAATGGATTCCATGTACGAAAATCAAGTATGGGACTTGGTTAACCCACCTGAAGGGATTAAGCCCATAGGGTGCAAGTGGTTTTCAAGAGAAAAAACCGACATGGAAGGT
>JAGFNQ010009291.1:0-171603 GCA_024364735.1 Boesenbergia rotunda | reverse complement strand
CCCGCCTTCTTACTGTCTTTAGACGGATCGTTACTTTTCTCTACTTCTCAATTCTTATACATGACTAAGAAATTGCGGAAATCTTTTTTTTCTTTTAAATTCTGCTAACAATTATATTCTAACTTAAGCAATCATGTATAATAATACCATGTCATACTTGCTTCTCAATCTCGTAGTTGAAACTTATTGAAAACAGCCTTACCAACCAAAACAGCCCGTACCAGTCGACTGGTGACGTGGCAGTCGACTGGTACGCCTGTAACCTGTTTTTACAGGTTTCGGCCCTTGCTCTCCAAGTCTACCATTCATTCAATTTCGAGCCATATCAAACTACGACACCATTTCTATACTATATATCAGTTTCCTAAACAGTTTCGCCAATCAAACAAATCCATAAACTTGAATCTAGGACTTTTATGGAAGAAAATAAACTAAACAAATTTGTTTAAACTTTAACAATGGAGTTTGTACCAATCTTGACTCCTATGCATCCATGACATCAACTATAAGTTCTACCACCTTGCTAAAGCATTATGAAATGTGATTGCAACTTTTCTAAACATTTTAAGCAATAAAACTCGATTCAAAAGGAAAATTGATACTATCTTAGCACAAACACCTTTTTCTCTAACAAAGTATCAATATTTCTAACTACTCACACTTTTACTCATCCAATGCAATCATGGGGATATATATGCTAAAGGAAATGACATGGAATCTTTACTCTAAGAAATTTAGCATATAAAACTATCCAAAACTCAAATACTCCATAATCTCCATAAAGCAAGAACTTGAAATTTGAATAAACTTAAACATTGCAATTCAAATAACTAAAATGTCTCGTCTCAAGGATCTCTCCATAATCAGCCACCACACACACTCTACTCAGCACCGCCTCGTCGTCTCCCTTCAGAATTGCTTGCCTTTACCTTTATCTGCAATAAGAGGAAATGCATCTATAAGCAAAAGCTTAGTAAGTACTATCTAGCTCACAAAAACTCGAAATATGCAAACATGCTTCTAAATCAAACTGAACATCATATGAGATACTAATATGCTTGAAAGAAAACTAAGAACATGTATAACTCAAAACATGCATACTCAAGCAATATAAATCTCAATTTACTTTTCTTGGCTCAACTTGAAACTTTAGCTATTCTTTAACTTTTGAAAACTTTCTGAAAATTTTGCTAAAGCATATACTTGAAAATAATAATCACTTGGATCCACTGAAGACGTAAGTACCATCTGATATGCGCGTTCCCTAAAAGGTTGGGGTAGCGAGCCACCAATCCTAATAGAGCAGACCTTGGTCTACCAGGGCCAAGACCTTGGAATTGGACACCTGGATTTCTTTAACGACGCCCTTGGACGCCGGGTACTGGCCTTAAAAATAAAATAGCTTTCTTTCTTTTCTTTCTTATCTGTAAATGCCTTGGCATTTTCTGGAGCACCTTGCGTGCTAAAATCCCTAAGTCTTGACTTTTGGGGATTTCTTAAGGCCTTGGCCTTTTCTTTTCTTATCTTTATCTTTTCTTTTCTTTTCTCATAGCTTTTCTTGGACCCTAAACTCACATAGGGTATTAATCAACATATATAAGCATATAATGAACTAATATCACATGCAAAAACTCAAACAAAAAGGAAATATCTCTTTTAAAAACTTTTAAAGGAAATTCTCGCGGAAAAACCGCCTCTTACTGCAGGTGAGCAGTACTTACATTGATATCTTGGACTTACAACCAAGATTAACGTCTAGAGCTCGGGAGAAACTTAAGATCTCGGAGAATTCTTCACGTCTACGCGTTCCTCTCGTCGCGGGAATCCCGAATATAGGATTATCTCTTGGAAAAGGGGTCTCGGCCGGCCCTCTTGACCTTGGTGTGGTGTCGCCCAAGAGAGGAGAGGGAGGGAGAGGGTCGGCGCAGCTGTTGGGGAGGGAGAGGGTTTGAGAGAAAATAAAACAACTCTCTTTAATTACCTATTTATACTTAAGGGCGGATTAACTTAACTACTACTTAAATCTTAGTCTCTCCATATTTCGCTGTGCTGATACCCTAGCCGAGCTGGTCGCGCGCTGTGGCCGTTTGGTGGTGGTCGCGGGTTCGAACCGCCGGCTGCCCTTAACCGGTTTTTATTATTTTTCCATTTTCTTTTTCTTTTTCTTTTTCCAAAAATACCAAACGGACTCGGAAAATTCCATAAAAATACTCTAAAAATTCCTAAAAATACCTAGAATATTTCTAAACCATTTCTAAATAATTCTAAGGACTTTAAGAACTAAAAATGGAAATTTTGGGGCGTTACAATCCCCCATACCTTATAAAAAGTTCGTCCTCGAACTTAGAATAATTCTGGATATTTCTCTCTCATGCTGTCCTCACGTTCCCAAGTAGCCTCTTCCTGCTTTTGATTCTGCCAGATGACCTTCACTAGTGGCACTTCTTTGTTTCTTAATCTCTTAACTGCTTTGTCCACTATCTGTGTCGGTCTGCTCTCATAACTAAGATCTTCTTGGATCTGTACTGACTGAGGCTGAATCACTTGGCTAGGGTCGTGAATACACTTCTTTAGCATAGAGACATGAAAGGTACTGTGGATAGCTGACATATCCTCTGGCAAGTCCAGCTCATAGGCTACTTTCCCAACTCTCTTAATAATCCTATAGGGTCCTATGTAGCGAGGACTCAGCTTTCCCTTCTTGCCAAATCTCACCACTCCCTTCATGGGAGCGACCTTGAGAAATACTGAATCTCCAACTTGGAATTCAAGTGGCCTACGGCGTGTGTCAGCATAACTTTTCTGTCTACTCTGGGCAGTCTCAATCCTCTGGCGGATCGTCTGGATAGCCTGAGCGGTCTCATCTATAAGCTCAGTCTGGCTGCCTAGTCCTGACTCCATCTCTTTCTTCTCACCAGCTTCTTGCCAACATATGGGTGATCTACATTTCCTGCCATATAATGCCTCATAAGGTGCCATCCTGATGGTGGCCTGATAGCTATTGTTGTAGGCAAACTCAGCTAAGCACAGAAATTTGCACCAACTACCTTTAAAGTCCAATGCACAAGCCCTGAGCATGTCCTCTAAAATCTGATTTACTCTCTCTGTTTGTCCATCTGTCTGGGGATGGAAAGCTGTGCTGAACTGAAGTCTGGTGCCTAGGGCGTCCTGAACACACTTCCAAAAATGGGAGGTGAATCGTCCATCTCTGTCAGACACGATCGACCTCGGAACTCCGTGAAGCCTGATCACTTCTTTCACGTACAGCTGTGCTAACTGCTCTACCGAATGCGATAACTTGATGGCTATGAAGTGGGCAGACTTGGTCAACCTGTCCACTATCACCCAAATTGCATCATGTCCATGGGTGGTTCTTGGAAGACCTGTGATAAAGTCCATGGATATTTCTTCCCACTTCCACTCTGGAATGGGAAGTGGCTGTAGAACTCCTCCTGGTCTCTGGTGCTCTGCTTTGACTCTCTGGCAGGTCAAGCAGGTACTGATATATCTGGCCACGTCTCGCTTGAGTCCAGACCACCAGAACCTTTGCTTTAAATCTTGGTACATCTTGGTAGAACCAGGATGCATAGAGTACGGGGTACTGTGGGCTTCTTCTAAAATATTCCTTCTTAGTTCCTCATCATTGGGGACGCAAAGGCGGTCTCCAAAATAGAGTATGCCACTGTCTGATACTCGAAACTCTGAATTTTCTGCCTCTTGGATCCCCTGCTTGATCTTCTGGATCTCTGGGTCTTGATCTTGCTTTTCTTGTATATCTTTAAGCAGGGTTGACTCTAGGGTCAATGCAGAAAATTGCCCAACTATTACTTCGACTCCAAAATCTTTTATTTCTTTCTGAAGTGGTAGAGACAGTGATGATAGGGACATCAGTGCTGCACAGGATTTTCTGCTCAGTGCATCTGCCACTTTATTAGCTTTACCTGGGTGGTAGAGGATTTCACAGTCATAATCTTTGACCAACTCTAGCCACCTGCGCTGCCTCATATTCAGGTCCTTCTGAGTGAAGAAGTACTTCAAACTCTGATGGTCTGTGAAGATCTGCACTGCACTCCATACAGGTAGTGTCTCCAAAGCTTCAGTGCAAAAACCACAGCTGCTAGCTCAAGGTCGTGGGTAGGGTAATTCTTCTCATAGTCCTTGAGCTGTCTGGAGGCATATGCTATTACTTTACCATCTTGCATGAGGACAGCTCCAAGGCCCATCTTGGATGCATCACTGTAGATGTCAAAGGCCTTGTCACTCTCTGGAACAGTCAGGATGGGAGCACTGGTCAGTCTCTTCTTCAGCTCTAGAAAACTGTGCTCGCATTTATCTGACCATTCAAACTTCTTGTTCTTTCTGGTCAAGGCTGTGAGTGGAGAGGCTATCCTGGAAAAGTCCTCCACAAATTTTCTGTAATATCCTGCCAGGCCTAAGAAGCTTCTGATCTCACTGGCATTCTTGGGTCTACACCAGTTGCTGACTGCTTCTATCTTGGCTGGATCAACTTGAATGCCTTCTTTGGATACAATGTGACCTAGGAAAGTCACCTGATCTAGCCAAAACTCACACTTTGAGAATTTTGCATAGAGCTTCTCCTGCTGAAGGATCTGCAGCACTATCCTCAAGTGTGTAGCATGGTCCTCTGGAGTCTGTGAGTATATGAGAATATCATCAATAAATACAATGACGAATTTATCGAGATACTCCCTGAAGATGTGGTTCATCAGCTCCATGAAGACTGCTGGAGCATTGGTTACTCCAAAAGGCATTACTACAAATTCGTAGTGGCCGTATCTTGTCCTGAAGGCCGTCCTGGGGATGTCACTTTCTTTAACCTTTAGCTGATGATACCCAGAACGCAGGTCTATCTTCGAGAACACTGTAGCCCCTTTGAGTTGATCAAATAAATCATCTATTCTAGGAAGGGGGTACTTATTCTTGATGGTCACCTTATTCAGAGCTCTGTAGTCTATGCACAGACGCATAGATCCATCCTTCTTCTTGACGAATAGTACAGGAGCTCCCCAGGGTGAATGACTCGGGCGAATGAAGCCCTTGTCTAGTAGCTCCTGGAGTTGCTCTTGCAATTCCTTTAACTCTGCTGGAGACATACGATATGGGGCTTTCGAGACCGGACCGGTACCGGGCACTAGCTCGATCTCGAATTCCACTTCTCGGTTGGGAGGTAGTCCAGGTAATTCTTCTGGGAACACTTCTGGATATTCGCAGACTACCCGTACATCCTCCTGCTTGAGTTCTTCCTTTGCTTCTGATTCCACTATGTGTGCAAGAAAACCAGCACACCCTTGCTCTAGCATCTGGTGGGCTGCCAAGGCTGAGAGAAATTTCTGAGTCTTCCTCCTTGGGGCTCCTTGAAACTCGAATGGTGGTTCTCCTTCTGGGCTGAAAACCACCTTCCTTCTACGGCAGTCCACTGGAGCGCTGTACTTACTCAAGAAATCCATCCCTAAAATGACATCATAATCCTTCATCTCAAGGACTATCAAGTCACTATAGAGCCCTCGGTTGGAAATCCAGATTGGTACTGCCCTTAGCCTCTGAGTAGAGGCCATTACTTCCCCTGACGGTAAGGTTGTTAAGAACTTCATCGTTCAACCTTTCTGGTGGCCTTTATACTGTTTAAGTAGTGCTCAGTGGTCAAAGCACCACTTATTAGTTCTTCGGAGGTTTGTGGCCTCTTAACACTGCTAGCCCTCTTTAACGCTATCTCAGGCCTTAACATCTTGAGCATTAGCATAACCATCTCTTTTCCTGTGCTAACTAGCTCTGGGCACAGATGAGCTAACCGCTTAAACATCTTCACTGCTTCATCCACGGATAGTTCTCCTTGTCTGAACTCCGTGAATTCATCATAATGCTTGTTGGTTACTTGCATGTGAAAGTTTCTTCGGAGAACTCAGTCCCGAAGTCGGCCCATGCCATCTGGCTGACATTTCTCTTGGCCTTGATCCTCTCCCACCACCACCTCTAAGAGATTTGGTGGTACTGACTCTGTTACATCTTGCCCTCTAGGAACTTGCTCCTCGTTTTGGACCTTTCTAGGCGTCCTCAAATGTATAACTTAACACTTAACGGTAATGTTCTCAAACTTGCTTTAGGATACAACAATACCTTGGTCTTGTTTCTTATCTCATTTCTTAGTCCTATAGCTCGTTCTTGGGCTTAGTAAGACCTTGGTCTTACTCAGAACTTTTATCGGACACCTTACATGCCGAAATCCTCCAAACCTTGTGTTGGGCAAATCAAGACCTTGGTCTTGCTATACTAAGATCACAACATGAAGGATGTCTCCACTCCTGCTGTGGGTGGTGTAGGGGCCTGGGTGCTGATTTGCCATCAGTGTGGCGATGGTCTTCTGTTGCTCTGAAATCTGAGCTTGCATTTGAGCAATGACTGCCATCAGGTTTGGCTGTTCTGTGCCAGGCTCATTGTTATCTTGAACTGGGGTTCCGTCCTTGCATTAGGAGCTCGGCCTCTTCTTGCCATCTAATAATGCATAAGGGAACAAGAATCACTACTACTTCTCTAGGTATAAACTTATCTTCTTACTTAGAAATCTGATATCCATTCTAGGGATTAAACATGATTCCGTGATACTAAGGGATTAAACATGCTTCCTTGTTCTATGCACATGTGAGTAGTACTTAAGCATTTCTCTATACTGCAATTAAATAAAGGAGCAATAGAAAAACTGAAACTTAAAGCTTTCTTACTTGAAGACGGCAAGGTTGATGCTGATGTGTGTGTGATGCTGGAGAATGGGAACTGCTCTGATACCAACTGTAGCGACCCGCCTTCTTACTGTCTTTAGACGGATCGTTACTTTTCTCTACTTCTCAATTCTTATACATGACTAAAGAAAATTGCGGAAATCTTTTTTTTTCTTTTAAATTCTGCTAACAATTATATTCTAACTTAAGCAATCATGTATAATAATACCATGTCATACTTGCTTCTCAATCTCGTAGTTGAAACTTATTGAAAACAGCCTTACCAACCAAAACAGCCCGTACCAGTCGACTGGTGACGTGGCAGTCGACTGGTACGCCTGTAACCTGTTTTTACAGGTTTCGGCCCTTGCTCTCCAAGTCTACCATTCATTCAATTTCGAGCCATATCAAACTACGACACCATTTCTATACTATATATCAGTTTCCTAAACAGTTTCGCCAATCAAACAAATCCATAAACTTGAATCTAGGACTTTTATGGAAGAAAATAAACTAAACAAATTTGTTTAAACTTTAACAATGGAGTTTGTACCAATCTTGACTCCTATGCATCCATGACATCAACTATAAGTTCTACCACCTTGCTAAAGCATTATGAAATGTGATTGCAACTTTTCTAAACATTTTTAAGCAATAAAACTCGATTCAAAAGGAAAATTGATACTATCTTAGCACAAACACCTTTTTCTCTAACAAAGTATCAATATTTCTAACTACTCACACTTTTACTCATCCAATGCAATCATGGGGATATATATGCTAAAGGAAATGACATGGAATCTTTACTCTAAGAAATTTAGCATATAAAACTATCCAAAACTCAAATACTCCATAATCTCCATAAAGCAAGAACTTGAAATTTGAATAAACTTAAACATTGCAATTCAAATAACTAAAATGTCTCGTCTCAAGGATCTCTCCATAATCAGCCACCACACACACTCTACTCAGCACCGCCTCGTCGTCTCCCTTCAGAATTGCTTGCCTTTACCTTTATCTGCAATAAGAGGAAATGCATCTATAAGCAAAAGCTTAGTAAGTACTATCTAGCTCACAAAAACTCGAAATATGCAAACATGCTTCTAAATCAAACTGAACATCATATGAGATACTAATATGCTTGAAAGAAAACTAAGAACATGTATAACTCAAAACATGCATACTCAAGCAATATTAAATCTCAATTTACTTTTCTTGGCTCAACTTGAAACTTTAGCTATTCTTTAACTTTTGAAAACTTTCTGAAAATTTTGCTAAAGCATATACTTGAAAATAATAATCACTTGGATCCACTGAAGACGTAAGTACCATCTGATATGCGCGTTCCCTAAAAGGTTGGGGTAGCGAGCCACCAATCCTAATAGAGCAGACCTTGGTCTACCAGGGCCAAGACCTTGGAATTGGACACCTGGATTTCTTTAACGACGCCCTTGGACGCCGGGTACTGGCCTTATAAAATAAAATAGCTTTTCTTACTTTTCTTTCTTATCTGTAAATGCCTTGGCATTTTCTGGAGCACCTTGCGTGCTAAAATCCCTAAGTCTTGACTTTTGGGGATTTCTTAAGGCCTTGGCCTTTTCTTTTCTTATCTTTATCTTTCTTTTCTTTTCTCATAGCTTTTCTTGGACCCTAAACTCACATAGGGTATTAATCAACATATATAAGCATATAATGAACTAATATCACATGCAAAAACTCAAACAAAAGGAAATATCTCTTTTAAAAACTTTTAAAGGAAATTCTCGCGGAAAAACCGCCTCTTACTGCAGGTGAGCAGTACTTACATTGATATCTTGGACTTACAACCAAGATTAACGTCTAGAGCTCGGGAGAAACTTAAGATCTCGGAGAATTCTTCACGTCTACGCGTTCCTCTCGTCGCGGGAATCCCGAATATAGGATTATCTCTTGGAAAAGGGGTCTCGGCCGGCCCTCTTGACCTTGGTGTGGTGTCGCCCAAGAGAGGAGAGGGAGGGAGAGGGTCGGCGCAGCTGTTGGGGAGGGAGAGGGTTTGAGAGAAAATAAAACAACTCTCTTTAATTACCTATTTATACTTAAGGGCGGATTAACTTAACTACTACTTAAATCTTAGTCTCTCCATATTTCGCTGTGCTGATACCCTAGCCGAGCTAGTCGCGCGCTGTGGCCGTTTGGTGGTGGTCGCGGGTTCGAACCGCCGGCTGCCCTTAACCGGTTTTTATTATTTTTCCATTTTCTTTTTCTTTTTTCTTTTTCCAAAAATACCAAACGGACTCGGAAAATTCCATAAAAATACTCTAAAAATTCCTAAAAATACCTAGAATATTTCTAAACCATTTCTAAATAATTCTAAGGACTTTAAGAACTAAAAATGGAAATTTTGGGGCGTTACAGAGGACTTCCTTGAACTTACCCTGGAGTTCACTCACCGTTTCATTCTCCTTCATAGAGAGGTTTTGAAGTTGGTTGAGGAACAAATCCCTCTTGGCGATTCTCGAGTCTCGGGTTCCCTCGTGGAGCTCAATGAGTTTATTCCACAAATCCTTTGCACTTGTAAAGGGACCAACCTTGATGAGTTGGTCTTTGTTCATGCCACATTGCAAAGTTACAACCGCCTTCGTGTCAGCTTCACTTTTCTGGGTTTGCTCAGCAGTCCAACGCCAAGATTCCAATTCTTTTCCTTCATTATCCTTTGGAGGGGAGAAACCCTCCTTCACAGCGAACCATGTGTTGATGTCCATCTTTAGATAATACTCCATCTTCGATCTCCAATATTGAATATATGCTCTATCGAAGAAGGGAGGTCGAGTCCTACTAAAACCTTCTCTCAAAGCCATTGTAGTTGACTCTCGGTTGTTAATCCGCTTGAATAGAGCCCCAAGCTCTGATACCACTTGTTGGAACTTGGATGGTTAGAGAGGGGGGGGGTGAATATAGCCAGACACCCACTTCTTTCAATTTTAGGTTTTCTCTGCAATTAGATTAGTAGCACAGCGGAAGCAAAAACAGAGTTGCAGAAACTAAAACCTAAACTAAGCACAAACACAAAACGCTAACAGAGAGGATTTACAAGGTTCGGGGATAACTTGCCCCTACTCCTTGGTGTGCTCGTAAGGTGGGCGATCCCTTGATCGTCGACAGATCAAGCCCCAGAATATCCAGATAAAATGCAACCTCATTCTCGGTGGAGTAACCTCTCCACAACGTTTCAAGATGGATCAAGTATTAAGTACAGGAAACAAAAGAAGGAACTTACTGAGCACTTAGAACCCCAAGAACACAAGCAAACTTCTCACCGAGCTTCAGTCAGCGCAGATCTCACGCAAGAACTCCCTTCTTCGTGTCTTCTCGCTGATGGACTCACCAAGCTTCTTGTTTCTCTTCCAAGTGTTCAAGTATCACAAGGTTGCTCCAAGGATTGCAGTTGCTTGCTCAAGATGATAGAACAGAGTTGTCACAAGAGCACAATGTGGAGAACTTCGTTGCTCAGACTTGTTTGCCACCAAGCGCTTAAGTCTCAGCTCACTGATCGCCAGGTCACGACCTCACTGTAGCCTCCAGCTGCTCACCTGCAACAGCCAGCTACCACTGAGCTCTCCTGGACTTCCTGAGCTTCCCTCAGCCGAGCCCCAGTCAACAGCTCCAGTAGCGCCAGCGTCCGTTGCAACCTGAGATGGAAAATGGACAAACCTGCTCCAAGGAAAGACTCCCATTGACTCTCCTTGAGTGTTTGAATCCATTCCTGTCACCTGCAAACTTGGTCAGATCATTAGCACAACAAATCAAGCAAAGAATCAAGTATCAGAGATTAAGAGCAGAGGAATTAGATGTGTTCAGACGTGATCAGAGCGTCTGACAGTGCATTTTGAATTAAAGTGATCGGTCACCGGACCGATCAGGATGATCCCAGACCGATCAGGCTCCAGCCTGATCGGTCCCCAGTGAGAAACCTGGGATCGCAAGCTTGTATGATCGGTCACCCAGACCGGTCACCAAATCGGTCACCCTGACCGGTCACCAGATCGGTCACCAAACCGATCCAGAAATCTGCATGCCATAATCCTGCCTGAAATACATGACTGATCGGTCACCAGACCGATCAGGACACTCCCTGACCGATCAGGCTCCAGTCTGATCGGTCAGGGTGAGAAACCTCACGACAGTTGATCATTCAGACTGATCGATCAAGGTTTCTCCTTGATCGGTTACCAGACCGATCAGGAGCCAAACAGTAGGTTTGCCAAAGTTACTAGAAGCTCCCTGATCGGTCACCAGACCGATCAGACATCACTGGATCAGTCACCAGACCGATCCACGAGGGAACATAATGCCAACTTCCCTGATCGGTCGCCAGACCGATCTGGGCAAGGCCAAACCCTCTCTAAGTTAAGAGAACTGGCTCCCAGCCTCCCCTGACTCGTGCTCAATCCCTCGAACCAAGACTCCGTGCCCAGCTTCACTCACCAGGACTTCAGTCAACCTGGCTTCAGTCACCAGGACCCGGCTTCACTCACTGGTATTTCCAATCACCAAACCCTCCGAGTTAGGAATTTCCACACCTAGCCCTCCAAGCTAGGACTTTTCCACACCTAACCCTCTAAGTTAGGATTTCATCCACCTAGCCCTCCAAGTTATGACTTTTCCACACCTAGCCCTCCAAGCTAGGACTTTTCCACACCTAACCCTCCAAGTTAGGATTTTTCACCAACCTAGCTTCTCAAGCTAGGACCTGACCCTCCAAGCCAGGCTTTCATACACCTAGCCCTCCAAGTTAGGACTTTTCTACACCTAGCTCTCCAAGCTAGGATTTCATCCACCTAGCCCTCCAAGCTAGGACTTTTCATGTAACGACCCGGAAAATTTTCTTAATATTTTCTTTAAAATATTAAGCATGTCTAGATAATTTTCCGAAGGGCCTAGAAATATTAGTACGAACCTTAGCCTAGAAACCCATAGTTTTCTCATTTAAATTGGGAAACTAGGTACTAATAGGCCTTATATGGGCTTTCTAGTGCCATTATTATGGGTGGATTTTAGGTAGAATTTAATATAAAAAATAGATAGATTTTAATGAGAAATATTAACATAATTATGGGGGAATTTTTAAGGTAATTTCGAAATAATAGGAAATAAAATTAAAATAAAATAGGAAATTAGTGCATGCACCAAGGATTGAACCTTGGACCTCTTGTACAACCAAGCATGTATTAACCAATTCACCTAGCAAGGGAGTGCTATGAGGGAATGAAGTGAATCTTAGTTAAGTCTTGGGAGAAATGAAGAGTCATCAAGGGAAGAGACACCATGACTCTTCACTTACCCCCTTTAATGTAGATTAAAGGCATAAGAGGGAAGTTACCTTTCATTTCTCTCATTCCATCAAGTCATTTGTTTTCTCTTCTTCTTCCTCCCCTCCTAGCCGAAACCTCCAAGCTCCCTTCTCCATTGAGAAAAGTTCACATAAGCCTCCATTTTGAAGATCTAGGGTCTCTTCCAAGGCTACAAGGGCAAGGAGAGTTCAAGTGTCAAAGGGATTTACAAGTTCCTTCTCCTTTAAGGTCTAAAAACCAAAGGTAACCCAAGGAAAACCCTCTCACCTGTGGTATGATAGTTTTTCAAGTTCTTGTCATGATCAAAGCTTCTATTGGCATGATATGTTGAAATAATCCATGATTAGGGTTCGGCCAAGCCTTGTTTGAGCTAGAAATCATGTTAAAGACTTCCTTTATGTTTTCAAATGATTTCTCATGATAGGTTAAACCTAAAAGTATGATTGTGGAGGTTTTGAATCACCCTAAGAACCCCTTAGGGTTTCGGCCACCTTCAAGTATAGGGTTAGATTTAATCTTCAACTCTCCAAGCATGCTTAGTATGTCTTGCTATGATATAGTATGGATGAAAATAGTGACTTATATGAATTTTCTATGGGCTTGTTACCCTTATAGGTTTCGGCCAAATCATGTACTAGGGCTAAGGCTTAGTGTTAAGTCCAATCAAGGGTTCAATTGGTCTTCCATGGCATGATATGCAAGGTATAGGATGTTAATCTCAACCTAGGCAAATTTTCTATGGATTTATACCTCCTTCAAGTTTCGGCCAAGACCCAAACCTAGGGTTTGGATTGGGTTAAGGTCTCAAGGATGCATGTTTCTAAGTTACCATGATGCTAGTAAGTAGATAAGTATGAAGTAAGGATCTTTATGTTACAAAAATCTTAGTTTATGTGTGGTATAATATGATTTTTGTATGTTAGATTTTGGGTGATGCTTTACTCATGAACATTTAGATCATATGCCATGAATATATGTAATTGATGTAGGATGAAAGTTATGATAGATAGAATGATGCATGTATAATGATAAATGTTTATAATAGATTTATGGTTTATGAAGGTATATGCATGTTTTAAGGTAAATGCCATGAACCCTAGTAGTATGTGTCATGTTTATATGTAGCTTACCATCCATGCTTTATGATGAATACTAGAACTATGTATGCTAGATGAAATGTATCATTTATGAAGTACATGTTTATTTATGTGTTATGATCATGCAAGTTTTACGAACCAAGATAATGTTTATGGCTGAAAAACATGATTATGCATGTATGTCCTATTATATGAATAAAGAATGATAAGTATGAATGAAGATGATGGTTATGCCTTAAGTATGAATGATAAGTATGAATGATGAAGACATAACGATGATATGAAATAAGTATGAATGATAAGTATGAATGATGAAGCATGCATATTTATTTTTATGAATGAGGCTTGTACCGGACCGAAGTAAGGGTCCAAGGGATGGGCACCTTAAGAATGCCCCGGTTCTGGACTACCGAAGCTGTCCACGGTTCTGGCACTACTGAAGCTGTGCAACATGGATGGGCACCTTAAGAACGCCTCGGTTCTAGGACTACTGACTATGCTGTCCTTATCCTAGTAGGTCGAGGCTAGCTACCTCGTATTTACTTAGGGATGCGCGCTATGATGTATGTATGTGGTACAAGCCAGGGACCCCAATGATGTTATGTTTATGTTAAGCATTTAAAAGTATGATTTTAAAATTAAGCATCCTTATGTAGTACATGCATTTGACTCATGCATACATCCAAGTTGTGCATCGCGCCAGGGTAAGTACATTTTATTCTTATGCCATGAAGAAGTATGTTTTATGTTCATGTATGCTAAGAATTATGCTATGATAAGTATGCCTTATGTTCATGTATGCTAAGAATTATGCTATGATAAGTATGCCTTATGTTCATGTATGCTAAGAATTATGTTAGGATAAGTATGCCTTATGTTCATGTATACTAAGAATTATGCTATGATAAGTATGCCTTATGTTCATGTATGTTCATGGATATCGAAGTTCTCTATAAGGTATCTAGGATTAAGAAATAAAGAAGGGAGAGTTAAGAATAATTCCTTGTGTAAATTGATGATGGTTAGAATTGGCAAACACAAGGAATCATGAGTAGATTTTAAGGTTGATACAAAATGCCAAACTTTTATGGAAAATAGAGGATTGTACCAAAAGTCAAGCACACTTGATATTTTCATGGAATCATATTTTTCTAAGATAGGGTATATCATAACAAGTGTGTTTGCAAATTTTTAGGTTTTTCAGGTTTTCTAGGATATTCTAGAGGGTTCTAGGGTAGAAAACTTGGGTTGTTAAGTTAGGATTAACTTGACATGGAACGGTTGTGATGTTAAGTTGGGGTATAACTTAACTCGGGTTTATGGTGTCATGTTGGGTAGAACTTGACCTTGGTAAATGAAAATTGATAGAAGACATAGGTTAAGGGGGAGGTTGCCTCCTTGTTTGCCTTGATTTTCATAGAAAATTTTTGAGTTTTGTGTCAAACTTGGGAATGGTGATAGATACATGGGTAAATGTATATTTGCCAAGTAGGTATGGGTACCACGAAGTTCTCCACAAAATTTAGAAATTTTTGGAGATTTGTGGAATTTCAGGCGCATTTCTGAAAATGGTTAGAAAAACTGATATTCAAAGTATCAGTGGACTGCCATGGGGCAGTCGACTACCTAGGGTTGATTTGCATATTAGCAGCTAGTTTTGTGTCCAAATGATAAGAAACAAGTGTATGGGGGTTTAGTATGCTATGTTTAGGATCATTGGGTTTAAAAGAACCGATAATTGGGATATTGTTGGCATCTTTTTGATGTTAGGCAAAGGGGGAGAAATGTTGGGTTTAAGTTGGGAAACCAAACATTCCTTTGCTAGAAACCCTAGGTTTAGGGGAGCTAAGATTAAGAGGGAGCATGGTTCCTCCATTCTTGGCGTAAGGGGAACCTGGGAAAGGTTCTTAAAAAGCCTTTGTAAGTCCAATATAGGGGGAGCTTTAAAGAAGTTTTAAAAAGACTGTTTTATGGAAAATTCCTATCTTTGGGAAGTTAGGTGTGGGAAATTCTTAACTTGGAGGGTTAGGTGTGTGAAAAATCTTAACTTGGAGGGTTAGGTATGGGGGAACCTTGGGATAGGTTCTTAAAAAGCCCATTTTGGAAAAAGTCCTAACTTGGAGGGTTAGGTGTAGGATGCCATGGGATAGGATCCTTGTTTGCATTTGCATATGCATTGGCAGTGTAAGTCCAAGAGGGAGTCTTGGCAACGTAAGTCCAGTTGTGTGTTTTAGCATGATTTTTTGCTATTGACTACTATCTTGTTTCCCTAACTTAAACGTATTGCCAAACATCAAAAAGGGAGAGATTGTTGAGGCAATCTGTGGTCCGGAGTGGCCAAGTGTTTTGATGTTTGGGCAAAGGGTTTAAGTTAGGTTTTCTCTTGTATTTAATATATGTATGTTGAGTGTGCAGGTTGTACAGGTTTACACATATTGACTTGACTGGACGACCTCGGTACGGTGAAGGGTGGCATAGAGACAAGCTGCAGGCTTGTGTGCACCCGAGGAACCTTGGACAACAGGGATGATGAGCTGAGGGGCACGGACTTCGAGGCATGAGTGAAGGATGGCATGGAGGCAAGCTGGAGGCTTACGTGCATCCGAGGGACGGGAGCCGAAGATGAAGAGGGCGCGAAGGCAATAGTCGAGGCTGCGGATGAGGAGTCAGTCGAGTCGTGAGGGTACGAGTGTTGTGTCATTGTACTCAGGAAATCCTAGGGTTCGAGTGTTGAGTGGAATGTACTCGGGAAGGGTAATCCTAGGTGGGTGAGTAAGGTAGTCGACTGATAAAACTCATAGAAGGGTTTTGGCCTGGGACCAGTTGGCTACCCTGGGGGCAGTCGACTAGTAGGTGGCTGGTGAGTTGACTGAAAATTCGAACGTTGGGGTTGCAACGATCGATTTTCAGTGGCACCAGTCTACTGCCCTGGGGGCAGTCGACTAGTGGCGAGGGATTCAACCCGAGTCCTATGTAAAGAGGACTTCGTGGTGGCTGAGATTCTTGACGAATCTTGTCTTGGTTAAAGGTAACATAGTAGTCTTTTGCTCATGTCTTCTAAAGGTGTTGTGGTGAGGTTTCTCCACCCACAAGTAGCGACGAGAGCTAGCCGGAGGTTATCCGGGGAGTGATCCACCGACGGATTCTTGGATTAGTCACCCATCCGGGGTGGATACCAAGTAAATCTGGTTTGTTAGCATTGTTTGTTTTCTTTATTATTGTTTACGCTGTGCAACTAACAACATAGGTACAAGAAGAATTGAAGAATCACTATTCACCCCCCTCTAGCTTACAGAATCGATCCAACAACAACAATGTTAAATATGTATTGAACCAATTCTATTGAACCCAATCAACAAAAAAGATCAAAACAATTAAACTAAACTTGTTCTGGTCCTGTCTAACCCGGTTAGCTACTTACTAACTATTATACAACAACCGCTTTCACTAGGGTTTGTCAAGTTAAGTGATCAGATAACGTTAGATTTTCTAAGCTTGAACACTTAGCTTGATTACTGTTCAATTGTATTTATTGTCCCAACTACTCCAGATGCACTGACTTAAAGCATCTTGAGTCAAGGCATAGACCTAAGTATCTCAACCCAGTCTAGGTTATCAATCAAAGTGCCCTAATATGCTTGTGAGATGCTGACTTCTTAATATATAGGTGCATCTTTATTGTGTAAAGTCTGTTGAGCAACAGATCTCTTTTGCTGATCCGCGTATCAGACGTACCTTCGTGCAGTTCAATGAGTTTGTTCCAGAGTTCCTTCGCGCTGCTGAAGGGTCCGATGCGGTTCAGTTCTTCTTTCGTCAGGCCGCATTGTAGTGTATGTGTATCTTTTGCGTCATCCTCAATCTTCTTCTTGAGTGGTCCGTCTCACTTAGTGAAGTCTTGCTCCACACCTTCTGCATTTTTGGGTATCTCCAGCCCAGACTGGATGATGATGTACATGCCCACCTGAGTTTTCTGGTGGACCTCCATCCTACTCTTCAAATAGGAGAAATCTTCTCCTGAGAAGAGTGGTGGTCTAGCGGTGTTATATCCCTCTTGCATGACCATTTAATGTTTAAACTGAAAAATTTATAACTAAATATTTGTCCCAAGTCTAAGTCTTGGATTAGTAGTGTGACAGAAAAAATTGTAACAAGAAAAATTGAGTGGTGTTGCACCAACCTCGATTAACGAGAAAAATTATGAACGAAAAATATTTAAATTTCAAAAAATCTGAAAAATCACTCAACTGGTGGTGGCACCAAAATTGAGCCACCCACTCTGATACCACTTGTGGGATCGTTTAGAATCGATAGAGGGGGGGGCGAATATCGATAAACAATTTTCGGATTAAAAAGACCAATTTACACAGCGGAAAATTCAATGCTAACACTTTTATTTTTTACTTGGTTCGGAGTTGCCGTCGGCTCCTACTCTAAGGCCCACGGTCCTTGACCATTTACGATGGGCAATTCTATATTCCGAGAAAATAGTACAAGTTTAAGGTTGAATACAAAATTTAAAATACAGCAATAAAAACTTTATACCGATGACCGATGAAGATTCATATATCGGAGCCGCGGGTCGTCGTTGGCGCTTGAGACTTGAGCATGGAGCATTTGGAGCAGAGCGCTTGAAAGAAATCGTTGGAAGCAGTTGTATCTTGAAGCAAGGGGGTGAAACCCTTTATATAGTTGTTGCATGGGCGCCTGTGTTGAAGGGGGCGCCTGACACATGGCATTCCCTGCGCGAATCTACATCCGCAGACTTGGCCAGCACTTTTCCCTTCAACTGGGGCGCCTGAGCTGACTGGGGCGCCTGTATCAACATAGGTGCCTCAGTTGCTGACGTGGAGGCATACTTCGAGATGGCTTGGAATTGACCCTTCTTGGGCGCCTGTCACCATACAGGCGCCTGTTCAAACAGGCGCCTGACTTCATTTAGGCTTCTGGGAGCAGAAACTTTCAACCCTTCGTTCTTGCAACCAGGGTTAGTTCCAAAGCACAAATAATAAACAAATAATATATGTTAAGCCCAATTAATAGCCTGAGCTGTCTTGGTTCTGACTTTGGGCTTTCGAAATGGAACCCTCGGTCGTACCGACGCCTAGAGTTCCCTCCTACAGGGAACACGTCCTCGCCTACTCCTCTCAGGAGAGTTTACCTTTTTGCCAACCGGCTCCTCCGGTTGGACTTTTGCCAAATCCTCCATATCAGGTATTCGTGCTCAGTCCGCGACCAGGACTTATTGCCCAACCCTCGGTCAAGTCTTCGGTGCCCAACCCTCAGCCAGGACTTATTGCCCAATTCCTCGAATTAGGACTTCTTGCCCAGTCCATGACCAGGACTTATTGCCCAATTTCTAGAATCAGGACTTCTTGCCTAGTTTGCCTAGGAAAATTCCTACTCACTTGAGTAACATCGTTAGATCACAATAAAACCATAACTTATGAACCCTTTGCCATTATCAAAACATAAGTTCGATCTTGGTGCTTTCGGCAGCAACAATATGTGCTACAAGTGGTGAATAGTATAAGGAGAATAGAAACAGAAAAAAGTTAACAAAATAACTTTATTGATTGAATAAATCACCCATGAGATATACAATTTATAGAGGTATTAGGATGCTTAGTCAAATAAAAAATTAATAAAGAAATAGTTAATTAACAGATTCATAAAGAAACTATCAATTAACAAATTAATAAAGAAAAAGGTCTAATCTAATAATTTATATATATATACATTTGTTTTTACTCAGTCAAAAATCTTATTAAATATTTATTCTCTTTTACCCTCCAACAAATTTGATGGGAGATCTCTGACATTGAGTTTGCTTGTTAGCATGTTGAAACGTTGTCTGAATAATAACTTAATGATGGTATCAGAAATTTGATCCTCTACAGAAATATAAGAAACCGATAATTGTTGAGTTGACACACACTTTCAAACAAAATGAAAATCAATTTCCACATGTTTTGTACGAGCATGAAATATTGGATTTGATATGAGATATGTGGCTCTAATATTATCACACCAAATTTTTGATGTAATATTTGATGCATGATGAAGTTTAGAGAGAAGTGATTGAAGCTAAATAATTTCAGATGTTGCATTTGATATAGCTTTATATTAAGCCTCAGTGCTTGAACGAGATACTATAGGTTACTTTTTCGAATTCCATGAGATAAAATTTCTTCTAAGAAATATTGCATATCCACTAGTAGAGCGTCTATCTTTAGGAGAGTTTAACCAATTTGCATCATTATATGCATATAAATCTCGAGATGATTGTCGCTATAAAAAAACCATGTAGAATTGTACCTTTGAGATAACGAAGTATTCTTTTCACATCTTTCTAGTTTTGTTTAGTAGGAGCATGCATGAATTAATAAGCACAATTTACTATAAAGGTAATATTAGGTCGTGTGATAGTGACATATTATAAAGCTTCAACAATGCTTCAATAAATCTAGGGATCAGACATAGCAGAAGAAGGTATAGAGAAATTAGTAATAGCAATTGGTGTAGAGACTAGATGTGCTCTATCAATTTTAGCTCTTTGAAGAAGCTTAGCAATATATTTACTTTGAGAGAGGAGACAATCTTCTTCATATGGAATGAGTTCAATACCAAGAAAAAAATGAGCATTACCCACATCTCGAATAGGAAATTTTTGATTGAGATGACTTATTATGCTCTTTTGATCATTGTCGGTTATTAAAATGTCATCCACGTAAATGAGAAAAAATATCATAGATCCACCATTATATTGATAGAATAGAGAAGAGTCAATCTTTGTTTTAGAAAATCATTGAATTTGCAACCAGTCTGATAATCTATAAAACCATACACGAGGAGCTTGCCGAAGACTATATATGGATTTCTTTAGCTGACAAATATGAGTTGGAAATTGTGGATGGATACATCTAGGTGGTTGCTCCATAAATATTATTTCTTCAAGATTGACATGAAGGAATACATTAGAAACGTTCAATTGTCGTACAGGCTAATTAGAACTAATAGCTACCGATGACAATAGTCGGACGGATGTAATTTTAATGATTGGGCTAAAGGTGTCATTAAAGTCATACCTGGTTCATGATTAAATCCTTTGGCTATAAGTCGAGCTTTATACAATTCAAGAGAACCATTAAGTTGATGCTTAAGGTGAAATACCCATTTAGAACCCATAACATTCATAGAAGAAGTACGTGAAACTAGACTCTATGTTCCATTGTGAAGAAGTGCATCAAATTCTGTAGTCATTGCACTATGCCAATTCGGATCCTTGTTTACTTGAGAAAAACAAGTTGGTTCAACAAATTTTGAAGAGACCACTAGAGCTTCTAGAAGAGG
Organism: Boesenbergia rotunda; assembly: GCA_024364735.1. NCBI lineage: Eukaryota > Viridiplantae > Streptophyta > Magnoliopsida > Zingiberales > Zingiberaceae > Boesenbergia > Boesenbergia rotunda. The sequence goes on along the minus strand of JAGFNQ010009291.1, from coordinate 151,092 downwards.
ATATTGAGTTATCATTGGTGGACAATGTACATAAATGTCGCTTAAGGAAAGTATGCGACGAGGAGCATTATCATCTGAATCACTTATTGATGGTGACAAAAAAGTAGGCTGACATGGTGATTTTAATAATGGGCTTGTATTAATTGAGGATCTAAAACTAGAAAGTATATTATCTTCGACTGGTGAGACCTCTGAGATTAAAGCAACAACTTGAACTGATTCTAATGATATAGGAGAGTTATTAGAGATCTCTAGAGAAAGACCTAGTATGCTATCACTCTTGACAATCTTAGGTGGTATCAATAATGTACCACTTGTATATGGAGGGGAGATTGAAGAAGCTGCTAAAAGAGGGAATAAGAACTCATCAAAAGTATCATTGGTGAAATATATATATCTGTCCTGTTGGTATGTGCCAACATCACTATCCATGGTGCAAATTGCTATAACCAAGGAAAATACATTGTAGTAAACGAGAGTCATGTTTTTGTTTAGAGTAGGGGCATAATCATGGATACCATGCCAACCAAAGATTTGAAGAAAGGTATAGTCAGGAGTTTGATGAATGTGACACATGAATGAGATGCTCAATTATTATAGATGATGCACGCTCTTAAAAACTTTCAACTAAACTACACTAACACTAGAGTCATTATTGACAATATTAGCTCAATTAACCTTACTAATAATCTAATTCAACACTCTAGAACTAAACATATTGAAATAAAACACCACTTTGTTAGAGACCATATGACTAGGGGTGAAATTGTACTTAAACATGTAGAGTCAAAATCTAATATAGCTGATATCTTTACAAAGCTATTACCTGCTGAGTCTGAATTCAGTATACTAAGAAGACAACTAGGAATGTGTTTAGTATAATAGGTATACTTCATGTTTTGTTTTGTCTAGCTTATTCTTTTTAAAACTAAGTTTTCTTTGGTTTTAAAACCATGTTTTCCAAACCTTTTCCATACTTAATTTTTAAAACATGGTTTTCAAAAAATATTTATAGTTTTCGAAGCTATCTTTTCAAAAATCTATGTTTTGAATATTTTTGTTACTTAATTTTTCAAAATTTACCCATCTCAAAACTAGAAATTTTTTCTCTATAGACTTAGCTTTAGTTTTAACTCCTAGTTTACTTGCTCCAATAGATTTAGAAGCCAACATCTCACAAGCACTCTAGGGCTACCTTGCTTGACAACTTAGAAAGGGTTAAGATTCCTAGGATTATGCCTTGAACTTAAGATGTTTTAAGTCAGTTCATGGACACAAGTTTGGGATGATAAATACATTTGCTTAGTAAATCTAACTTGATTATATTACTTAACTTAACTAGCTCAAGTGAAAGTTGTTGTTTCATAATAGTTAGTAAGTACCAAAGGGCTAGATTGGTGGCCAAGGAAATTGAATTTTTTTTTTAGTTATTTTTTTCAATTGATTGTTTACTTTAAATCATGCTAGGACTCAAATGGGTAGCTGAGGTGTGTTCCTTAATTTGACTCAAAGTTACTTTAGTTATTCATTTACCCTTACATAGCTATTTTTGCTGATATTGCTTGCCTCTACTAAAAAATTCTTTTTCCTATTACTTAAATTCTTTTTGAAATTTTTCTGAGTACTAAATTCTGTCATTAGTCTGAGCTCTGATACCTCATATAAATACTTTTGGACTTAATATTTTCAAATGCTAATCTTTTAAAATGTTTTCTAAAAATTTTGTAAAATTTTTAATTCATACTTTTTACTTAGATTTTTTTCATTTCTTGTAAAATCCAGTATTTTTGATATATGTCAAAGGTGGAGAGAAAAGATAAATTTAAAGTCCTTTCAAAAGTTTTTTTTTTTCAAAATTCAAGTTCAAATCAAATGTCCTTTACAAAGTTTAAGTAAGTTTTTCAAAGTCCTTCAAAGTTTAACCTTTTTGAAAGAAAGAGACAAATTGATTTTCAATGTTTGTTTAATACTTATTTCAAAATTATTTAAGTTTTTAAACTCATGAAAAATACATATTTTCAAAAGTTAGTCCTTCAAAGTTTAACCTTTTTCAAGGAGAGTAATACATCTTGGTGGAGTCTTGAAATATAATAAGTATTTGGCAAAAATTATTTTTCAAAAGATTATTTTTCAAAGTCTGTTTAAAACTTGTTACAAAATTGTTTAAGTTTTTTAAAACTCATGAAAAATGTGAATTTACAAAAAGCTTTAGGGAGAGACTAATACATCAAGAGGGACCTTTGAAACTTAACAAGTTTTTGGAAGTCTTTAGCACTTTAAAATTCACTTCAACTCTTTAAAAAAATTGCTTTCTTTTGGACTATATTGCAAATCTTTATGTGATGAACTATGTTGCAAATTCCTTTTAGTACCTTGAAATCTATTGATTTAACTTAACTTTGAACTGAGTTTCTATAAATCGAAAAGGGGGGAGTTTATTGCTGCCGGAGGTACCAGATCGAACCTTATTTTTATAATGACAAAGGAGTTTAAGTTAAGTATATTTTGTTATCTAATGTATTTCACTGAGTATGAAAGAAAGCCCTAGTGTAACTAGACACTAAGTCCTAATCTGCAGAATTGGGCACGAAGTCTTGGTAGAGGATTGGGCACTGAAGATATAGTGAGTAAAGCTAGGCATGAAGACCTGCCGAGCGTTGGACACTGAAGACCTAGTGAGTAAAGCTGAGTACGAAGACCTAACCGGGAGTTCGGCACCGAAGTCTTGGTTGAGGATTGGGCAGAAGACTTAGCTGACCTAGGACAATAGACAAGAGTTAGGATGGGTTAAGGCATGAACATCACTAGTTCCAGAGTCGTCGGAGGCCGAGTAAAAGTCCAACCAGAGGTTCCGGTTGGTGATAGGTAACTTCTCCTGAGTGGAGTATGTGAGCACATGTTCCTCAAAAGAGGGAACAGTAGGCGTTGGTCCGACCTAGGGTTTTAGTTGAAACCTGAATGTCAAGATCGGACAACACGGGTTGTTAAATATATGCATATTTACTTTACTTTTGTTATACTAATCCTGTGTTGCTGTTTGGATGTATACTAAAAACCTTGCTTTTGTATAAGACATCTACATTTTGAAAGAGAATCACAAGATCACTGTTTGCATATTTATATTAATATGTGAATATTGTCTAATACTTTACACTATTAACATGATGTGTGGTGTCGCACACAAGATCGTGTTATCAGTCCCTTGTAAAGTATAAGTAGGGGCTCACAACCGAGATGGATTTGGACAAACCATCGGGATGGTTGTAGTGTAATGTGATGTTGGTTTGACTTGACCATAGAATTACACTAGTGCACTTTGTGTGCATTGAGCAGGACCGACATAGAGGTGATTCAATTTATACTGACTTATATAATTGAATCAAACCTCAGTTTACTATAGAGTACATGCTCTTAATCCCGATATAATAGCAGGCACATGTAAGTAATATTTATTTCTTTGATTTACTAATTGGTGAGATTTATTCTGTTAAATCAATAGGCCCGGTAAGTTGGGAAATAATATTATTTACATGGTGTGCCATTGATTATAGACGGAAATCGTGTCCTGGTGAGTCGGGTTGATGATGCCCCCTTGATGAGCTCATAAAGTCCATCATGTTAAATCCTGCAGGTGGACTTGGTCCGACATGATGATAAGGATGAGTGGTACTAATCAAGGAGTTAGATGTTGATTAATTAAAATCATTAATAATTTAAATTAATCAACGAGCGTTCGATATCTTAAACACGAGGAGATGTTTGTACTCATAATAGGTAGAACCCATATTTAAATATGGGGGTTGGCGAGGTAGTTCAATAAAGAGCCTTTAGTGGAATGGATCTTCATTAATGGATCGGGCCTTGATCCATTAGGTTGCCAAGACCCAACTCATCCTCATGGTCCCTTGAAACCAAGCATCCAATTCATCCAAGAGAAAAACCTAAGCCACTCTATTCTCTCCTCTCCTCCCCTCTCTCTCCTAGGGCTTCAAGTGGCCGACGACAAGGGTGGAAGAAGGAGGTGGCGCAAGGGCTTGGGAAGAGGAGAAACTCATCACTTATTCTTCTTCTCTTCTCCCTTCTCCTCTCTCGTTCCTCATGAGCCTTGGCAGCACCTAAAATAAGAGGAGGCGGCACCGCTTTCCTTGGAAGTGGCCGGCGGTGAGGAAGAGAAGAGAAGGAGGCCGGCGGCTGAGTTTTGCAAGGAAGGAGAAGTGTTCATCTCCTTCATCTTCATCTTCTTCATCTTCCTTTCACCCTCTTGTGCCCGGCGATCCTTTGGATCAAGGAGAAGGGTCGGCGGGAACAAGGAAGTGGTGGTGGTGGCCGACGGAAACCCTAGAGCTTAGGGTTTGTTTGGCGCAAGGAAGAAGGAAGAAGAATGGATTGGTTGGTGGCCTTGGTGACTTCGGTTCTTGGTAGATCGTCGCCCACATGACATCCTAATGGAGACCCGTCTCCTAACGACCATCTCGTCATTGTATCGAATGATTCAAATTACAACTTGCCCAATCTCAATGATCGAGCCTTATAATTTGCCTAACCGTTCGACCACAGAAAAGACGACGAGTGGATCGCCGATTTTTGTGTTTATTATCGGGGTTCAATGTTGATTAATTATCAAACGCAATTAACAAATAATAAGCAAGATAATTAATCAAACAAACCACATGAAATGATAGAACTATAAGGAGCCAAGAAAGAAATTTATACTTTCCTTCACATCGTAGTCTTCTATTGTATTACCTATCCTCTCCTTGGACGTCGTGTGGGCGATGGTCTACCAAGAATCGGAGCCACCAAACATAACCCTTCTTTCTCTCCTTGCTTGAGCCGACCAAAGAAGAAGATGATGCACCTCCACAACAGCTGCTGCCCGAAGAAATTACTGATCGGAGAAGCTGTCTTCTCCTCAGCAAATCCACAGCAGTTGACCGGAATTGCACAACAATTCCACAAACGTCTTTGCTGACCGGAGTACTTGATTTCTCCTCAACAAATCCACTACCATTGACCAGAATTGCTCAGCAATTCCACATCCGTCTTTGCTGACCGGAGAAGCAACTTGTGTGGAGTTGCTGTCTTTGCTGACCAAAATTGCTAAGCAATTCCACAACATCTTCTCCTCAGCAACAGCTGTCTACTCCTCAGAATTCCCCAACAACGTGTGCTGCCTTCTCTCCACAGCAACGTGTGTTGCTGCCTTTTTAGAAGAAGCATGCTGCTGTCTTCTATTGGAGAAGCTGGCACCTGAAGAAGCCCTTAAGCACAGAAGCCAACAAGAGCATGCAAAAAAAAAAAAAAATAGCAAGCACCAATTGAGGTCCTCAGCCGCACACCCAAAGGAGAGAGGAGAGGGAGAGGGAATAAAAAGACTTAGAGGTTTTCTCTTGATGGTTCATGGGGTATTTATAAGCTATAATAGGGACCATGAGGAGGAGTTGGATCTTGGCCACCCAATGGATCAAAGCCCGATCCATTAATGAATATCCATTCCACTAAAGGATTATCATTGAACTACCTCACAAACCCCCATATTTTTATATGGGCTCCACTTATTATGAATACATCCATCCCCCAGTGTTTAAGATATCGCATGCTCGTCGATTAATTTAAATTACTGACAATTTTAATTAATCAACTTCTGGCTCCTTGACTAGTACCACTCAACTTTATCATCATGTCGGATCAAATACACCTGCAGAGTTTAACATGATGAATCTTATGAGCTCATCAAGGGGGGCATCATCATCCTGACTCACCAAGACATAGATTCCGTCAATAATCAATGACACACCATATAATTAATATTATTTCTCAACATACCGGGCCTATCAATTTAGCAGAATAAATCTCATCCATTGGTAAATAAAAAAAATAAATTATTAACTATACATGCCCATTATTATATCGAGATTTAGGGATTGTATTCCATAATAATCCGAGGTTCGATCCAATTATAAAGTCAGTACAAATTGGATCACCTCTATTTTGTTCTTGCTCAATGCACACAAAGCACACTAGTGTAATTCTATGGCCAAGATAAACCACACCTAATTACACTACAACCATGCGGATGGTTTGTCTAACTCTAACTCGGTTGTGAGCCTCTACTTATACTCTACAAGTGACTGATAACATGATCTTCTGTGTGTCACTACACACCATATTACCTACAATGCAAAGTATAGGATTTTTATGCATATACTACTAAAAATACACATCAGTGTTATTGTGATTCTCTTTCAAAATGTGGATGACTATACAGAAAAGGCAAGACTTTTAGTATATATCCTAACAATCTCCCACTTATACTCAAAGACTTTGCTATCTTCAAAATGTCATACATCTGACTGCCTGATCCACCACATGCCTAATAGCTCTCGCTATCAAGGCCTCAGTGGTATGTTCTCCCAGTTTGTCTTCTGATGTAATCTAGGCAACAACAACTTTTCCTCTCCTGGGTGGTACTTGCGCTCTATGTGTTTACTTGCCTTATGGACTCATGGTTCCTTCGGGTCTGCAACTGCACCATTATTATTACAACAAACTGTAATAGTTCTTGGAAAACCAGGAATCACATCTAATTCCATCTTGAGGTTCCTGAACCATATAGCTTCCTTTAGCTTCCACAGAGGCTGCCTCAAGCACAGTTTCCATGGTGGAGTCTGCCATGCAGCCGCTGCGTGACACCCCTCCAAACTATGGTTCTACCTCCTAAAGTAAACACAAAACCCCGAGGAATACATATTTTTGCCCCTATCTGATTGGAAGTCTGTATCCATATAACCCATAGGGAATTGGTCTGTCTGGTAAACTAGCTTATAATCCTTAGTCCTTTTCAGGCACTAATATATGCTTTTACCGCAATCAAATTTTCTTGACCTGGGTTACTCTGATATCTTCTAACCATGCCCACGGCAAAGTAGACATACGGTCTCGTTATTAACATACCTGAGGCTTCCTTTAGCCGATGGATAAGGAACCGCCTTCACATGCTCTATCTCCTTTGTTATATTAAAAACACATCTCCATAGATAGAGTAGCTCCACAGCTGAAAAGTATAAAACCTTTCTTGGAGGGTTCCATGATAAAATGAGATAGGACAATGTCTCTGTATGAAGCTTGGGATAAGCACAACATCCTTCTCTGGTGATTCGTTAGAACTTTGATTGCCAAGGATGTGCCCTGCTTCTACTATGTCCTTCATATCAACTGTTTGGACAACCATACCTTTACGTCTGATAATACTTTGTTATTGTTGTCAATCAACAAAATATTATCTACACATAGTATAAGAATACCACTACGTTTCTGTCAGATTCCTTACATACATAAATCTCATCCGTCCTTTGAACAAATCCATATGACTGGATTATCTCTTCAAAGCAGATGTTCCTCGTCATAGGTCCAAGGATCTTGATTCTGTTGGTGCAAGTTGCATCAATGATATTCCTCTTTAAGTGTTTTAATGTTTGACAATACAATTAAGTCAGTGATACAATGAATAGACAAAGGGGAGCAAAAGTGAAGTAACCTTAGTTGAAGAAAAGTCCTAGTTAATCTAGGCATCGGAACCCTAAAGACCTAGCGAAGGGCTGCTAGGCACCTAGCGAAGGACTGCTAGGCATTGAAACTCTAAGACCTAACGAAGGGCTGTTAGGCACCTAGCCAAGGGCTGCTAGGTATCGTAACCCTAAGACCTAGCGAAGGGCTGCTAGGCACCTAGTGAAGGACTACTAGGCATAGAAGACCTAGTGAAGGGCTACTAGGCACCTAGCGAAGGGATGCTAGGAATAGAAGACCTAGCGAAGGACTGCTAGGCCCCTGGCGAAGGACTGCTAGGGAATGAAGAGATGGCGAAGGACTGCTAGGCACCTGGCGAAGGACTGCTAGGTAATGAAGTCTTGGTCCAAGGGACTGGGCAACTTAGCTGAGCGATGACTAAGGACAGGAGTAGAGACGGGTCAGGGTTCGAGCGTCTCGAGATCCGGAGTAATCAGAAGCTAAGTAAAAGTCCACCCGAAGGGCTGGGTGGCAACCGTCTCCTGAAAGGAGTAGGTGAAGGGCGAGTTCTCGGGGATAGGAAATCGTGCCGGTTCGACCTAGGGTTTCGTGCAAATCCGATGTAACGACCCGAAAAATTTTCTTAATATTTTCTTAAAATATTAAGCATGTTTAAATAATTTTCCAAGGGACCTAGAAATATTAAGGAGAACTTTGGCCTAGAAAATCCATGTTTTCTCATTTAAATTGAGAAAACTAAGTACTAATGGGCTTTATGTGGGCTTTTTAGTACCATGATTATAGTTGGATTTCGGTAATAATTAGTATAAATATAAATAGGATTTAATTAGGTATATTAGCATGATTATGGGTAAGTCTTAGCCTAATTTTTCTATTTTAATGGAGAAATTAGGTGCTAATGAGCTTTAAATGGGCTCCAAAAAAAATAGGTATTAATTAGGTAAAATTAATATAAATTAGGTAAAATTAATATAAATATAAAAGAATTTTATTTAGGAATATTGGCATAATTATGGATGATTTTAGGGGAATTTTTGGAATTTAGGGAAAATAAAAATAATAAAATAAATGAAATAAAAATAAAATAAAAATAAAGATGCATGAGGCAAGGATTGAACCTTGGACCTCTTGGACAACCATGCATGCTTTAACCAACTCACCTAGCAAGTGATTGTTGGGAGGAAATGAAGTGGATATTGGTTAAAGCATAGAGGAAGATGAAGGGTCATGGAGAGACTCTTCATTTACGTCCTTAATGGGCTATTAAAGGGGGGTTTTGGGAGTTACCTCTTCTTCCCATTACATTCATTTTCGAAACTCTTCCTCCCCTCATTCTTGCCGAGCACCAAGAAGGGGCTTTTCCCTTGGAAAAGCTTCCACCAAGGTTCCATCTCCTAGATCTAAGGTCTTCACAAGAATACAAAGACAAGGGGGGCTCTAGTATCCAAAGATCTTGCAATCTTCTTCTCTTCCTAGGTTGGAAAAATCAAGAAACCCAAGGTAAGACTCCCTCACCTGTGGTATAATAGTTCCCTATGATTTTTATGATTTTTAGCATGATATATTGGATAGTTTTTGGATTTGATGTTGAAAGGAAAGAAAACCAAGAACTTTATGTTTAAAGGTTTCGACCACCATGTTTTTAAGATCTAAAATTATGCTAAAAATCTGTATAATGCTATTTAATGTTTCCTTATGATTCTTAGAAGTTAAGTATAATTTTTGGGAATTTTTGGAGTACCCTAGGATACCCTAGGGTTTCGGCCAACATGAAAGAAACAAAAACTAAGAACCCTGAGTTTAAGGGTTTCGGCCATCAAGTTTTAAAGGTCTATAATTATGATAAAAATCATGATAATGTTGTTTTATGTTCCCTTATGATTTGTAGAGGTTAAGTATAATTTTTGGGAATTTTTGGAGTACCCTAGGACACCCTAGGGTTTCGGCCAACATGAAAGAAACAAAAACTAAGAACTCTGAGTTTAAGGGTTTCGGCCACCATGTTTTAAAGGTCTATAATTATGCTAAAAATCATGATAATGTTATTTAATGTTCCCTTATGATGTGTAGAGGTTAGGTATAATTTTTGGGAATTTTTGGGGTACTCTAGAGGCCCCATATGGTTCGGCCAACCCCAAGGACCCAAGGGTTAGGGTTGAGACTTTAACTACAAGCATATGTTTATGTGTTGCCATGATATAAGGATGATGGAAGGTGATTATGTGAATTTTCACATGGCCTTGGGACTCCACAAGTTTCGGCCAAGAAGGGTTAATAGGGTAAAAGTTAAGATTTATTTCAAGTAAGGGTCCCAATGGCCCTATGGTAAGATGTGATTTGTGTTTATGAATGATATGCCATGTTTATGAATGATATGCCATGTTTATGAATGATATGCCATGTTTAGGAATGATATGCCATGTTTATGAATGATATGCCATGTTTATGAATGATATGTCATGTTTACGAATGATATGCCATGTTTATGAATGATATGCCATGATAAGTATGATAGGTTTATGTTCATGATATGAATGATGCCATGATAAGTATGATAGGGTTATGTTCACGATAGGAATGATGCTATGATAGGTATGTTATGTTAGGTTGATGATAAGAACGATGCCATGATAAGTATGTAATATTTATGTTCATGATAAGAATGATGCATGCCATGTTGTATGAATAATAAAGATGCATGTCATGCTTATGAAAGAAGATGCATACCATGTTTATGAATGAAGATAATGCTTATGCCTTCCAGGCATCATGATGTTATGCAAAAGAATGAATAATGAAAGGACAAGCATGTGTTAAGTCATGCTTTATGTAACATGGTTATGCTATGAATGAATGATGAATGATGACACATGAAAAGTATTTTACTTTATGTATGGGTTTGTACCGGACCGAAGTATGGGTCCAAGGGATGGGCACCTTAAGAATGCCCCGGTTTTGGACTACCGAAGCTGTCCACGGTTCTGGCACTACCGGAGCTGTGCAACAGGGATGGGCACCTTAAGAACGCCTCGGTTCGGGGACTACCGACTATGCTGTCCTTACCCTAGTAGGTTGGGGCTCGCGACCTCAGACTTGCTAGGGATGCGCGCTATGATGTATGTATGTGGTACAAGCCGGGGACCCCAAATGATGTTATGATGATTATGTTTAAGCACATTAAAAGTATGTTTTTAAAAGTTAAGCATCCCTTATGTATATGCATTCCACTCATGCATCCATTCATGCTATGCATTATGCTATGTTGATAAGATGATATGCTTACGTTTCATGTTAAGAAGTATGCATGAGAATGAATGATCTATGCCATGATTATGATAGGAAGATGTTCATATGCTATGATAGGTATTATGCCATGAATTATGCCATGCTACTATGTTTATGATTTATGCCATGAATTATGCCATGCTACTATGTTTATGATTTATGCCATGAATTATGCCATGTTTAGAATGTCTACTATGTTTATGAGTTATGCCATAAATTATGTCATGCTTAGAATGTTTACTATGTTTATGTTCATGCCATGCTATGTATACGATAAGTGATGTAAGATGTTATGTTCCAAGTAGAGCACCAAGTATGTTAATGTTTTATGTGCTCATGATGAGATGATGAATGATGAATGGTTTTGTGAGTAGGAAAGAGTCTTACTAAGCCTGTGTGCTTATAGTCTTATTTCCTTATACCGCAGATCATTCAAGGGGACAATGAAGGAAGCAGCAGGAGGGCAAGAACGCATGTGTGTAGTAGTGACTTGGCCCAGGAAAACTCTATGTTTACTGTTTATGCAAGAACTTCACCTTGGTTACTTATATGTCTGAATAATGACCTATGGAACCTTATGATATGATGTTACGTACTGTAACGCCCGCTTTTTTTTTTTTTCATAAGCGGCGTTACGTTAACATGCTTAGGGCATGTAGACATCATAAGGCAGCGGAATAACTTTAACTTATACATGCCCTGTTACCATTCTTAACTTAATGACATAGGAACCTTAGCATATTAACTTTGAACTTAAGCATCATATCATATCATGTCATACGTAACGTCATATCATAAGGTTCCATAGGTCATTATTTAGACATATAAGTAACCAAGGTGAAGTTCTAACATAAACAGTAAACATAGAGTTTCCTGGGCCAAGTCACTACTACATACATGCGTTCTTGCCCTCCTGCTGCTTCCATCATTGTCCCCTTGAATGATCTGCGGTATAAGGAAATAAGACTATAAGCACACAGGCTTAGTAAGACTCTTTCCTACTCACAAAACCATTCATCATTCATCATCTCATAATGAGCACATGAAAACATTAACATAATTGGTGCTCTACTTAGGACATAACATCTTAAATCACTTATCGTATACATAGCATGGCATGAACATAAACATAGTAGCATTCTAAGCATGGCATAATACTTGGCACGAACATAAACATAGTAGCATTCTAAGCATGGCATAACACTTGGCATGAACATAAACATAGTAGCATTCTAAGCATGGCATAATACTTGGCATGAACATAAACATAGTAACATTCTAAGCATGACATAATACTTGGTACGAACATAAACATAATGAACATTCTTTCTATCATAACATATGAGCATCTTCTTAACATTATCATGGCATAGATCATTTGTTCTCATGCATATTTCTTAACATGAAGCGTAAGCATAAAATCTTATCATCATAGCATAATCCATAACATGAATGGAGGCATGAGTGGAATGCATATACATATATGGATGCTTAGTTTAAAATCGTACTTTTCATGAACATACTTTTCATAAACATACTTTTTCATAATGAATGCATGGGCAATGCATATATATCATAAGGATGCTTAATCTTTAAAAACATACTTTTCATTTCTTAAACATAATCATCATAACATCATTTGGGGTCCCCGGCTTGTACCACATACATACATCATAGCGCGCATCCCTAGTAAATCCGAGGTAGCTAGCCCCGACCTACTAGGGTAAGGACAGCATAATCGGTAGTCCCCGAACCGAGGCACTTCTTAAGGAGCCCATCCCTGTTGCACAGCTCCGGTAGTGCCAGAACCGTGGACAGCTTCGGTAGTCCATAACCGGGGCGTTCTTAAGGTGCCCATCCCTTGGACCCATACTTCGATCCGGTACAAGCCCATACATAAAGTAAAATACTTTTCATGCTTCATCATTCATAAGATATTCATGGCATACTTATCATAGCATAACTTGTTACGGCTCGGCCCGTCTACCGGCCCATTTACCGGTCCTCTCGACCGTCGTACCGTCGACCATCAACCGTGCCGTTTAGCATATTTATGCCTTAAAGACATAAGCATCATCTTTCATTCATCATACTTGTCATTCATCATTTTCATTCTTAGACATGGCATATGTACACATCATTCATAAGCATGACATACATTCGTATTATCCTAAAACATGGCATATCATTCATAAACATGGCATATCATTCGTAAACATGGCATATCATTCGTAAACATGGCATATCATGCATAAACATGGCATATCATTCATAAACATGGCATATCATGCATAAACATGGCATATCATTCATAAACATGGCATATCATTCATAAACATGGCATATAATTCATAAACACAAATCACATCTTACCATAGGGCCATTGGGACCCTTACTTGAAATAAATCTTAACTTTTACCCTATTAACCCTTCTTGGCCGAAACATGTGGAGTCCCAAGGCCATGTGAAAATTCACATAATCACCATCCATCATCCTTATATCATGGCAACACATAAACATATGCTTGAAGTTAAAGACTCAACCCTAACCCTTGGGTCCTTGGGATTGGCCGAACCATATGGGCCTCTAGGATGCTCCAAAAATTCCCAAAAATTATACATAACTTCTAAAAATCATAAGGGAACATCAAATAACATTATCATGATTTTTAACATATTTATGGACATTTAAATCATGGTGGCCGAAACCCATAAACATAGGGACCTTGGTTTTGCCCCTTTCATGTTGGCCGAAACCCTAGAGTGTCCTAGGGTACTCCAAAAATTCCCAAAAATTATACTTAACCTCTACACATCATAAGGGAACATTGAATAACATTATCATGATTTTTAACATATTTCTAGACATTTAAAACATAGTGGCCGAAATTCTTGAACTTAAGGTTCTGGGTTTTGCTTCTTTCATGTTGGCCGAAACTCTAGGGTGTCCTAGGGTACTCCAAAAATTCCCAAAAATTATACATAACTTATAAACATAATAAGGGAACATTAAATAACATTATAATTATTTTTAACATATTTCTAGATATTTAAAACATAGTGGCCGAAACCCTTGAACTTAAGGTTCTGGGTTTTGCTTCTTTCATGTTGGCCGAAACTCTAGGGTGTCCTAGGGTACTCCAAAAATTCCCAAAAATTATAATTAACTTCTAAAATAATCAGGGAACATTAAATAACATTATCATGATTTTTAACATATTTCTAGACATTTAAAACATAGTGGCCGAAACCCTTGAACTTAAGGTTCTGGGTTTTGCTTCTTTCATGTTGGCCGAAACTCTAGGGTGTCCTAGGTACTCCAAAAATTCCCAAAAATTATATTTAACTTCTAAACATCATAAGGGAATATTAAATAACTTTATCATGATTTTTAGAATATTTATAGACCTTTAAATCCTAGTGGCCGAAACCTTTGAACATAGGAACCTTGATTTTGTTTCCTTTCAACATTAAATCCGAAAATTAACCCATATATCATGCTAAAAATCATGGAAATCATAGGTATATATTATACCACAGGTGAGGGAGTCTTACCTTGGGGTTTCTAAATTTTTTAGACCTTGGATGGAGAGAAGGAAGAAGACTTGATGTCTCTTGACCACACCTAGTCCTTGAATCCTTGTAAGAACTTTAGATCTTGGGAGATGGAGCCTTGGTGGAAACTTTTCCAAGGGGAACTCTTCCTTAGAATTTCGGCTAGAATGAGGAGGGAGGAAGGGAGCAAATGCACTTGATGGTGAAGAGAAGTAACCCCCCAAACCCCCTCTTTATAGCTCCTTTAAAGAGGCAAATGAAGAGTCTCTCCAAGACCCTTCATCTCCTTCTACTTCTTAACCAACCTCCACTTCATTTACTCGTAAGTATTCCTTGCTAGGTGAGTTGGTTAAAGCATTCATGGTTGTACAAGAGGTCCAAGGTTCAATCCTTGCACCTTTATTTTTATTTTATTTTTCATTTTATTTAAACCTTTTCCTCCAATTTTCGAAAGTTCCCTTTTATTTCGAAAATTCTCCAAAAATCATCCATAATTATGCTAATATTGCTAAATAAAATTCTTTTATATTTATATTAATTTTACCTAATTTATATTAATTTTACCTAATTAATCTCCATTTTTGGAGCCCATTTAAAGCTCATTAGTACCTAATTTCTCCATTAAAATAGAAAAATTAGGCTAAGTCTTACCCATAATCATGCTAATATGCCTAATTAAATCCTATTTATATTTATACTAATTATTACCGAAATCCACCTATAATCATGGTACTTAAAAGCCCACATAAAACCCATTAGTACTTAGTTTTCTCAATTTAAATGAGAAAACATGGATTTTCTAGGCCAAAGTTCTCCTTAATATTTCTAGGTCCCTTGGAAAATTATTTAAACATGCTTAATATTTTAGGAAAATATTAAGAGAATTTTCCGGGTCGTTACACGTATGACATGATATGATATGATGCTTAAGTTCAAAGTTAATATGCTAAGGTTCCTATGTCATTAAGTTAAGAATGGTAACAGGGCATGTATAAGTTAATGTTATTCCGCTGCCTTATGATGTCTACATTGCATTAGCATGTTAACGTAACGCCGCTTATGGAAAAAAAAAGCGGGCATTACATCCGAAGTCCGAACCAAGTCTTTAAGACCACTATTATATGTATCTATGCTTTGTGGTTGTATATCTTGCAGGTACCAAGATTGAAACATTGAGCAGCCTGTTAAAGGCCCTAACCAGGGCGCCCCCAGTGTTGGGGGCGCCCCCAGCAGTGGGGGCGCCCCCAGTAAAGCACAAAAGCAGTGTTATGATGAAGTAGGCAAAATAGGTGTCATCCTGGGCGCCCGGAGCGTCCGGGGCGCCCGGATACGTAGCTATTTTGCTGTTTCGAAGTCAGAACACAGGATAAGCACTCACGGGGGCGCCCGGAGCGTCCGGGGCGCCCGGAGCGTCTGGGGCGCCCGGAGCGTCCGGGGCGCCCTGGTCAAAGGTCTTATCACCTGCAACGAAGTAGGCGCAAGGATAAGAGTTGACCGAGTCTTCCGGGGCGCCCCCAGGAGGCCTATATAAGGGGCTTCGACCCCTCTACTTCAGACACGACTTCCAAGAACCATTCTAAGCATTCTGACCGACTGTAACGCGCCAGAAACGAGGCTCTACGACCGGGAGGCCCCAGGAGGAATGCGCGGCACTTCGGAGGTCCAGATCGCCCGAGTTTCAAACTTGTTCTATTCGGTTTGCTTTAATAATACTGCAATTATTTTTCATTATATTTTGATTGTAATATTGCACTGTAAGTCGGGTTTCTCCGCCTCCGGAAAGTCCGGGAAGGAGACCAATAGTGGACGGGCGTTCCCGTGCATAGGCCTTGGATGTACTGACCTTGGGGGGTTGGGAACCAAGTAAAAATCCGCTGTGTCTTGTGCTCTGTTTTTCGTTCTATTTATTTTCCGCTGCGCTACTAATATTCTAAGTCCAGAACGAAAGTTTTACGAAGAATTCCGAAAGAGTTTTCACGATCGATATTCACCCCCCCTCTATCGACGGCACCGGTCCTACAATTGGTATTAGAGCCGAGCCGCTCTTCACCGGACTAACCGCCGACGGAGCAACGACGCCAGGAGTTGAGGGGGAGCCCAGGGGGTGAATCAGGTACATTTTTTTAATGTCTAATTTTAAATTGCATATTAGTTGTTTCACATGCAGGGAGAGAGGGCACTATAAAAATCAGTGCCCTACTCGTAAAAATCGTTCATCACCGGCGGCAAAGGGGGCACCAGCGCCAGGAGTCCGGAGAGATAAAAGCCATATCAGATGCTTCAAGTGCGAAAAATTCGGACACTACAAAAACAAATGTCCGGCAAAGGTACAAAAAATTTATGTTCCAAAAATTTTACAAGTTCCTGCACTGCCATGTGATAAAATAGTTAATTTTTCTGATAAAGTAGATTTACTGCATAGTAAAATTAACTTTTTGCATGCTAAATTACAAAACGTGAATATGACCGAAATATTAGAAATTAATTGTTTAATTCAGAAATTAATAAAATTAATTCTGATAATTTATCTGATAAAGTTAATCCTGATGATTTATCTGATAAAATTAATCCTGATAATTTATCTGATAAAATTAATCCTGATAATTTATCTGATAAAATTAATCCTGATGATTTATCTGATAAAATTAATCCTGATAATTTATCTGATAAAAATAATCCTGATAATTTATCTGATAAAATTAATCCTGATAATTTATCTGATAAAATTAATTCTGATAATTTATCTGATAAAATTAATTATGATAATTTTTCTGATAAATTAGTTCTGATAATTTTAATTCACACATAATTAATCCTAAGGATAATTTGAAACCCAAATTTGAAAATCCTAAGGATAATTCGGAATCCAAATGTGAAAATCCTAAGGATAAATCCGAATTCAAATTTGAATATCTTAAGGATAATTCAGAAATTAATTCTGAAAATCTTAAAGATAATCTAGAGATTAAGGTTGAAAATATATCTGAGGATAATTTTCTCCTAGATAATAATTTAATTATAGATAATATTGAAGATTATTACAAAACTTTAACTACTGGCCCATTCTCCTCCACCTACTGTGAGGATATAGAAAGATCCAATCTTGAGGAGGAGATAGAATTTTCTATGATTAGGACCATAATCAATAAAAATTACAAAAATTCAAATAAACTAAAATTATTAGAAAAACTTGAAAAAAAAGATAAAGATGAAGAAGAAATTTTCGAAATAATGAAAATGATAAATTTAAACCCACAATTATTAATTAATCATGATAATCTTAAATTCAAATTAAATATTAATTAAATCTTAATTAAATTCAAATTAATATTAATTAAATCTTAATTAAATTATAATTAAATATTAATTAAATCTTAATTAAAATCAAATTAAATCTTAATTAAATCTTAATTAAATTGAAATTAAATATTAATTAAATCTTAATTAAATTCAAATTAAATATTAATCAAATCTTAATTTAAATTAAATATTAATTAAATCTTAATTAAAATTAAATATTAATTAAATCTTAATTAAATTCATATTAAATATTAATTAAATCTTAATTAAATTCAAATTAAATCTTAATTAAATTTAATTAAATTCAAATAATTCAATTAAATTCGAATTAATTCAAATAATTCAATTAAATTCAATTAAATTCGAATTAATTCAAATAATTCAATGAAATTTAAATTAATTCAAATAATTCAATTAAATTCAATTAAATTCGAATTAATTCAAATAATTCAATTCAATTCAATTAAATTCAAATAATTCAATTAAATTCAAATTAAACCTAAATTAAATCTTAATTAACTCAATTTAATTCAAATTAAATCCAAAGTAAAATTAAGTTGAATTCAAATTAAAACTTCAATTAAATTAACTTTAATCCTAATTTCTAATTAATTCAACCTCAATTAATTCGTAATTAACTTGAGTCCAACTAAAATCTTAAATAACTTAAACTCAAACTAAAATAAAATTTTACCCAAAGTGTAACAATTAAAATTAATAACATTAAATATGTCAAAGTGAGTTGATATATTCGCGGGTTCACTCGACATGTATCAAATCGGGAATTTGATACATTTTAGAAACTTAAATAAAATTATTTGACTTGTTTGACTCATGCATAACTGCCATGACATGCATTTGCTATTTTTTAAATATATGACATGTCATTCATATTTAAAATTTTATGCATAATTTAGAACGGCTATAGGAAAAAGAATAATTGAAACTTGATCAACCTAGTATTGGGTGGAGGTGAGATGATAGTACGTTAGGGAAGCCATCTTGGCGGAACTAGCCGAAGCTACCGATCCAAGACTCAAACTAGTTAGACCAAAATCTTTCAAGAATAACTTGAAAATGAATTTTCTATAAAAGGCTTTGTCAAGGAAATGGTTGATGATCCAATAAGGCTACGGCCAAAGAAGGCCTAGTGCCTCGCCAAGACCTGGAAGCCAATTACTGAAAATCAAATTCATTTTACTCTTGTTAGATTTGAATCTAACACAAGCTTCAGTTAAATCTTAGAATTAATAATAAATTAAGAAAAATAATTCAAGCATCTCACAATACACCTATAAGGCAACCATGCTTGTTGTATTGATACATCTAAAATGGGTGAGATGTTAAGGACTAATGAATTGAAAAATATTTGTCAAATTTTTTTTTCAAAATTATTAGAATATTTTCATAAAAATATTTTTTCAAAATAGTGCTTCAACATAATAATGTTTTTATGGAATTCATGCTTGTCTGTTTGATTATATATATTATACATTTTCCAAAAATATATCTTTTCAAAAATTTGTTTGACTCACTCTATTAGACGCAAGCCTCTTAGGACAACACTAAAGTTTCTTAAGGCACTTAGATAGAGTCAAACGGTATCGGGTACAGGGGGAGTACTCTTCATTTTTTTCAAAAAATTTCCACTTTAAAAATTTACTATTATTTGAAAATACTTTTCAAAAATTGAGCTTTAAATCGTTATCACGTGTGTTTTTCGAAAAAAAGGGGTTTATGTTGTAAAATTTACCTGTCTTGTTTGATTTTGATAAACCCTAAAGACACAAAGGAAAGTCTACTTCATAATCTACAAGGACTCCTAGGACGTGTCAGATTTAGGGGGAGTCTAAATCAAACTTCTGAAAAAGTTTCTTTTAAATTAATTGTTTTGAATGTATTAGAAAATTTCTTTGATTTGAATCAAACCTTAAGACTCAAAGGAAGAGTACTTGTGGCCAACAAGCTTCCCAGGACTGGGTCAAGTTTAGGGGGAGGTCAAATTAAAAGAATTTGTGTGACTTATGAAATCATTTTTGAAATAATGTTTACTTGGGTTGGAGAATCTCCAGGACACTTAGGAAATGTCCTTGTAGTCAACAAGGCTTCCCAGGATAGTGTCAGATTGGAAGATAAACCAAATCAAGTAATATATTAAGTCTTCAAAAGTTCACACATTTTTCAAAATCCACTAACTTATGTTTTCAAAAGTATTATCATTTTTTTTCAAAATTCTATTAATACTTAACTTTGAAAATTTTCCAGGACACTTAGGAAAATGTCCTTGTAGTCAACAAGGTTTCCCAGGATTGTGTCAGACTGGAAAAGAATCCTAGTCAAGGACAATATGATGTTTCAAAAATTACTTATATTCTTTCAAAGTCTCATCTTTTTTTAAAAAAAATAGTTAGTACTTGAAAAAAAATGCATAGTATTTATATTTTTCAAAAATAACATTCTTTCAAAAGTTATGCATTTTTCAAAAGTACTTAAAAATTCAATACAATTTTCAAAGGTACTTATATTTTTCAAAAATCTTCAAAGTACTAGTACTTTTGCAATATATCGTTCAAAATACAATGATTTCAAAAATTTTGCACTAAGTATTTTCAAAAAGAACCAAAGGTTTTCAATGTTGGTACAAGTATTTTCTGTTGTTTTTTTTATGTATGACAAAGGGGGAGAGGTGTGCTTAAGTTAGGAAAATTTTTCCCCAAGGATAAAAAAAATATATATATATATAGTTTCAAAACTTATATTAATTTTTTTTGTTTTTATCCCAAGGATAGTAAGTTAGCCCCTTAAACCAATCTAACTTAAGTTATTGTCAAACATCAAAAAGGGGTAGATTTTTGGTGCAAGTTGCATCAATGATATTCCTCTTTAAGTGTTTTAATGTTTGACAATTCACTTAAGTCAGTGATACAATGAATAGACAAAGGGGAGCAAAAGTGAAGTAACCTTAGTTGAAGAAAAGTCCTAGTTAATCTAGGCATCGGAACCCTAAAGACCTAGCGAAGGGCTGCTAGGCACCTAGCGAAGGACTGCTAGGCATTGAAACTCTAAGACCTAACGAAGGGCTGTTAGGCACCTAGCGAAGGGCTGCTAGGT
This sequence comes from Boesenbergia rotunda, assembly GCA_024364735.1. NCBI lineage: Eukaryota > Viridiplantae > Streptophyta > Magnoliopsida > Zingiberales > Zingiberaceae > Boesenbergia > Boesenbergia rotunda. The sequence continues at coordinate 130,314 of JAGFNQ010009291.1, read as the reverse complement.
ATCGTAACCCTAAGACCTAGCGAAGGACTGCTAGGCACCTAGTGAAGGACTACTAGGCATAGAAGACCTAGTGAAGGGCTGCTAGGCACCTAGCGAAGGGATGCTAGGAATAGAAGACCTAGCGAAGGAATGCTAGGCCCCTGGCGAAGGACTGCTAGGGAATGAAGACCTGGCGAAGAACTGCTAGGCACCTGGCGAAGGACTGCTAGGTAATGAAGTCTTGGTCCAAGGGACTGGGCAACTTAGCTGAGCGATGACTAAGGACAGGAGTAGAGACGGGTCAGGGTTCGAGCGTCTCGAGATCCGGAGTAATCGGAAGCTAAGTAAAAGTCCACCCGAAGGGCTGGGTGGCAACCATCTCCTGAAAGGAGTAGGTGAAGGGCGAGTTCTTAGGGATAGGAACTCGTGCCGGTTCAACCTAGGGTTTCGTGCAAATCCGAAGTCCAAACCAAGTCCTTAAGACCACTATTATATGTATCTATGCTTTGTGGTTGTATATCTTGCAGGTACCAAGATTGAAAGATGGAGCAGCCTGCTGAAGGCCCTAACCAGGGCGCCCCCAGTGTTGGGGGCGCCCCCAGCAGTGGGGGCGCCCCCAGTAAAGCACAAAAGCAGTGTTATGATGAAGCAGGCAAAATAGGTGTCAACCGGGGCGCCCGGAGCGTCCGGGGCGCCCGGATACGTAGCTGTTTTGCTGTTTCGAAGTTAGAACACAAGATAAGCACTCACGGGGGCGCCCGGAGCGTCCGGGGCACCCTGGTCAATGGTCTTATCACCTGTAACGAAGTAGGCGCAAGGATAAGAGTTGACCGAGTCTTCCGGGGCGCCCCAGGAGGCCTATATAAGGGGCTTCGACCCCTCTTCTTCAGACACGACTTCCAAGAACCATTCTAAGCATTCTGACCGACTGTAACGCGCCAAACACGAGGCTCTACGATCGGGAGGCTCCAGGAGGAAGTGCGCGGCACTTCGGAGGTCCAGATCGCCCGAATTTCAAACTTGTTCTATTCGGTTTGCTTTAATAATACTGCAATTATTTTTCATTATATTTTGATTGTAATATTGCACTGTAAGTCGGGTTTCTCCGCCTTCGGAGAGTCCGGGAAGGAGACCCATAGTGGACGGGCGTTCCCGTGCATAGGCCTTGGATGTACTGACCCTGGGGGTTGGGAACCAAGTAAAAATCCGCTGTGTCTTGTGCTCTGTTTTTCGTTCTATTTATTTTCCGCTGCGCTACTAATATTCTAAGTCCAGAACGAAAGTTTTACGAAGAATTCCGAAAGAGTTTTCACGATCGATATTCACCCCCCCCTCTATCGACGGCACCGGTCCTACAGATTCATGGTCGCCAGGGACCAAGTCCGAAGACTTTCCCAAGAACATGAATCCTTCAGGTTGACTAACAACCCTCCCACTACGACGAGGCACGACGAGGCACCACCTATGTATCTTTTGTGACACGCGGTGCAGTGACTTGTGGTGTATCCTCTTGTACAGTTGGTACTAAGGTCGGAATGTTCCCTCTTAATTCTTTAAGAACTAGTCTACTCATGGGCTTGTGGTTCATTACATAGTCTTCTTCTAAGAATTTGGCATTCGTGCTAATGATTACCTTCTGATCCTTAGGACTATAGAACAATCCACCTTTCATCCCTCTAGGATAGCCTACGAACAGACGCACTTCTGTACGAGATTCCAACTTATTAGTATCTCCCTTCAGCACATGTGCTGGACTACCCCAAATCCGAACATGTCCTAGACTAGGCTTTTGCCCAGTCCACAGTTCTGTGGGAGTAGAAGGGGCTGACTTAGATGGAACCAAGTTCAGTATGTACGGTGCCGTTTCCAGAGCATATCCCCAGAATGAATCTGGCAACTCAAAGTAGTTCATCATTGTCCTAGCCATCTCTATGAGAGCCCTTTTCCTTCGCTCTGCTGCATCGTTCTGTTGGGGCGTACAGGGTGCAGTCAATGGGGATTGAATCCCAGCCTCTGATGAGTAAGTCTTAAATTCTCCCAAGAGGTACTCAGCACTATGATCTAATCATAGTGTCTTGATATTTTACTTTGATGTTTCTCCACATCAGCCTAGAATTCTTTGAACTAATCAAAGCATTCAGACTTGTAGCCATCAAGTAAACGTATCTATACCTTTGAATATTCATCTCACAAAGTATTCAAAGCTACTGTGGGATCGGATTGAATCGATAAAGGGGGGGTGAATATCGATCGTTAAATGATTCGGAATACTTAGAGAAATTGCACAGCTGAAAAGTAAAAACAATCGCTAACACTTTTGTTTTTACATGGTTCGGAGTCACAGTCGGCTCCTACTCCAGGGCCCATGGTCCTTGACCGTTTACGATGGGCAGTTCTATATTTTCATAAAAGATTACAAGTTGGAGTTCCAAATATAGAATTAAAAAGAATTACAACACTTTAACAAAAAAAAGGAATTATACCGACGACCGGAAGATTTTGGAATGCAGGAGCCTCGGGCCGTCGTTGGTGCTTGAATCTTGAGCATAGAGCTTGTCAAAGTGGAGCACTTGAATGAATGCGTAGAATGCAATTGTTGTTGAAGCCATGGGGGTGAACCCCTTTATATAGTCGTAGCTGGGCCGCCTATGTTGACGGGGGCGCCTAACACGTGGCCTTCTCTACGTGGACCTCAATCCGCAGACTTGGCCAGCGATTATCCCCTCAACCAGGGTTCCTGAGCTAACTGGGGTGCCTGTGTTAACATAGGAGCCTCTATTGTGGTCTTGAGGCCTTGCTTAGAAGTGGCTAGAATTCACCCTTTGATTGGGCGCCTGTCTCAACACAGGTGTAACACCCAATAATTTTTTGGTATTATTAGGGATTTTTTTGAATTTTATAGTATTTTTTCGGATTAAAATAAAAAGAAAAAAATATAAGGGGTCGGGCAGGGTTTGATCTCGTGACCACAAGGCAAGCAAGGCCTTAAGGGCGTCCGGGCAACCAGCTGGGCAAGGGTATCAAGCACAAAAAAGGATGAAGCGAAATAATATTATAGTTGATTTAGCCCGTTTCATGAAGAGGTATTTAAACTTCCACTTAAGTCACGTTAAGACGCGATTAGGGCTTGGAGGAGGCTGCGCGAACAGGGGTGGGAGGCTGCGAAAACAGGGAGAAAAGAGAGGAGTTTCCTTACTTCCTCTTCCTCCTCTTGAGTGGAGAGCCTAGGGCTTCTTCCCTAGGGCCAAGAAGTGGAGTTTTCTTGCAAAGGAAGTGGAAAAGAACTCTACGCTAGGAATTTTGAGATACTTAGTGAGTTTTCTTCAAGAAAAGGGTAAGTAGATCACTCACCTGCAATAGAAGTAGTTTCCGTTATGTCGTTTCCGATGTAGAACCTTGATTTTATGATCTAAGTGCATGTTTTAAGTTTATGCTAATTGTGTGTCTTAAGTTTATAAAGAGAACATGTTTATTAACTTAGAACTTGGTTTTGATTAAGTTTTGGTCGTGTGACCTAAGTATGATAAAACTAAATTCTTGAAAAGTCCCAAAAATGAGTTTTGGGTTAAGGGCACGGAAGGTGCTCGATGAAAGTTCCAAGTAAGAAAAGGTAAAGGTTTATAGTGCAAGATTTATGAAAAAGAAAGTTAGCTTGATAAATACAAGCATTATGAGTAAGAAAGTATTTTACTTTTGTAAAGTGACATGTACCAGGCAAATGAGAGGCCCACAGAAAGTAAGAAAGAAGCTTTAATAGGGTGCGGTGGCTAGCTATCCCGAAACCTATTAGGGATGCGCGCATTGGTACACTGATACCAGGTACAGTGTCAAGGCCTGAGAAAGTTGATTATTATTTTGAAGTATATGAGTATATGTAAGTGTTTTCAGTTTAAGCATATGTTTTGCTATGTATGTTAACATTGTTATGTTACAAGCATGTTAAAGAGCAAGAGCAAGGAAGTTAGTGGTTTAAAGTATGGAAATGCATAAGTAGCAAGTCTCAAAAGAAATTATGAGCATGTTAGATTTGCCAATGTTTTAATGCTAGTAAATGTTTTCAAGCATGATTGAGCATGATAAGTATGTGAAAGTTTCCATGTGTAATTATTTCAAAGTGTATGTGTTTTGAAGCAAGCATTATTTGAAAAGAGCATGTTTATCATTGATCGCATGGATTTGTGAGTTAGGATTTACTTACTAAGCAAATCGCTTATTAGTTGCATTTCCTTCTATTGCAGACAAAGGTAAAGAAAAAGCATAAGCTAGGGAGGCGAGCGGGACTTGCATTGATGTTCAGTGACGGCGGAACCGTGGAAGAGATCGTCGGGTTAAGTCTTGTAGAACATGTGTTTTGGTGTTTTGAATTGGTAGAATGAATGACTTTGTTTAAACCTTGCATAGAGACAAAGTTGGGTACAAACTCTAGTCTAGAGTTCATATATTTTGATAGCTTATTTACTTCCGCAAAGATCCTAATTGCAAGTTTATGAGGTTGTTTTGGGTTGCTAAAATGTTTATAAAACTAGTGTAGAGTATAGATTTGGAGTTATTTATCTATATACTTGAAAGTATATGAATTGTGAAGCTTTGGAAATGGTTTTCAAGTCTGTAAATGCAGTTTTCAGGCGTGCCAGTCGACTGGTTCAGAACCAGTCGACTGCGATATCGAACAGAACCTCCTGTTCGATGCGCTAGTCGACTGCCATGAGGCCAGTCGACTGGTGCCGGGCACAGAAAGTTTCTGTGGCCGATACCAGTCGACTGACTATATAGCAGTCGACTGGTACCATTGAAAAGAAGTGGTATAGAGCAGCTGGTTAGTGCTTCAGTTTTACAACTAAGAGGTTTATGATTCAAATCCTTGCAATGCAAATAAAATGAAACTTTTTTTTTAAAAGGAAAAAAAATCAGAGCAAGTTAAGGGAAGTCAAGTAGTTATAACCTAAGGCTAAGAATAAGGTAAAGTTAAGGTTAAGTAAATGTGGCGCCCGCCTTAAGGAAGAGAGAGAGAAGTTAAGGAAGGCGGGCCGTCACAACAGGCGCCTAGCCCAGTAGGGCACCTCACTCCATTGAGGCGCCTGGGAGTAGAAACCTCCATCCCTTTGTTCCAGCAACCAAGGATAGTTCCAAATCACAAGAAACATACAAATAAGATATATTTAAACATGATTTACTGCCTGAGCTGACTTGGTTCTGACTTTGGGCTTCTCAAATGAAACCCTAGGTCGAACCAACACCTAATGTTCCCTCCACAGGGAACGTGCCCTCACCTACTCCTCTCAGGAGATTTTACCTGTTTGCCAACCGGCTCCTCCGGTTGGACTTTTGCCCAATCCCCAGGATCAAGTCTTAGTGCCCAACTCCACTCACCAGGTCTTAGTGCCCAACTTCACTAACCAGGTCTTCGGTGCCCAGTCCACGACTACGACATAGTGCCCAGCTTCACTCACCAAGTCTTAGTGTCTAACCTTAGGCCAGGACTTAGTTGTCCAGCTCGTGACCAGGACTTAGTGCCCAATTCTTAGAACCAGGACTTAGTGCCTAGTGTACCTAGGACTTTACCTGCACACTTGATTAGCCTTGTTAGATAACAACAAAACCTTAACTTCTGAACCCATTGCCATTATCAAAACACAGGTTTGACGTTGGTGCTTCCGACACCAACAATCTCCTCCTTTTTGATTTATGGCAACAAGGTTCAAAAATTTAAGTTAAAAAACATTTTAAGCACATCTAACAGACAAGATTAAGAAATACTTAAATAAACATAGTTAATTTGCTCCCCCTGAAATAAAGATTCTCCCCCTGAAACTTTCAATGATATATAGTTTTTGTAAAACTTCTAAGTGCTTTAAGTTGTTGACGAAGTGCTTTTCAAACTAGAGCAAATGTATTTGTACTCACAAAAACTTCTTATACTTAGACTATTTTTCATTTTAGAAAAGTTTTGCAAGCCTAAATTTTGATAAAAAACTTTTTGCTTAAAAAGGCTTTGCAAGGAAAAAAAAATTTACTTAGCCAAAATTTCCCTTAAAAAATTTCAATTTTTGCACACTTAGAAAAGTTTGCCTGGAAAATTTTTTATGCACAAAAACATTTTTACTTGGAAAAATCTTTAACAAGTTTTTTTTTTGCAAAAATTTTTTCACTTAAGAAAAACTTCCCTTAGAAACATTTGCCAAAAAATTCCAAAAGGTTTTTGCTCAAACAAATTTTTTTTACTAAGGAATATTTGCAAAAAGATGCACTTGAAAAAACTTAGAAACATTTCAAGTTACTTAGAAAAATTTTGAAAAGTTACTTAGAAAAATTTTGAACTTACTTAGAAAAAATTTGATCTTACTTAGAAATTTTGAACTTACTTAGAAAAAATTTTGAACTTACTTAGACATTGAGAGATTTTTTGAAGCACTTAGAAATTTTACTTTACTTTTTGAAAAAAAATTTGAAAAAAATTCTCTCCCCCTTTGCCATATATTAAAAATAAGCATTGCAAGTCAATTTCGAATTAGAAAAAGAAATTATAAATCCGTATTTAACCAACTCTTGAGAATTCAAGCAAGAAAAAGGACCAAACCAATTAATTTGTACTTTTTCGAGTCCTGTCTAACCCAGTTAGCTACTTACTAACTGTTATAAAATAGCAGTTTTCACTAGGGTTAGTCAAGTTAAGTGATTTGATCAAGTTAGATTTGCTAAACTTGAACACTTAACTTGATTACTGTTCAATTTGTATTTATCACCACAATTATTGAAGATGCACTGACTTAAAGCATCTTGATTCAATGCATAGACCTAAGCATCTCAACCCAGTCTAGGTTATCAATCACAGTACCCTAAGGTGCTTGTGAGATGCTAGCTTCTAGATTTATAGGTGCATGCAGTTCTAGGGTTAAGACCTAAGCTAAGTCCATTTGCGCAAATACCCTAGTTTTGAAGGGGGTAAGATTTTGAAAAAACTAAGTCGGAAAATCATTTTAAATTTCAATAACTTGATATAAGAAATGATATTGAAAAAAAAATTAAATTCTAATTTTCAACAAAAATTGAGAAAATAGAAAGTATTTAAAAAAATAATATAGAGCAGTCCTATTCTACTAAGCACAACCCTAACTGCCTTCTTAGTAAGCTAAACTCAGATTCAGGTAAGGGTTGGGTAAAAATGTCGGCTAAATTGCATTTTGAGTCCACATGCATAAGTACTATTTCGCCCCTGGCTACATGATCCCTTACAAAATGATGTTTGACTTCAATATGTTTGGTTTGGGAGTGCTGAATTGGATTCTTAGTTAAATTGATTGAACTAATATTGTCAATGAATACTTTAGTTTAGGAGTAGTCTAGCTGGAAATCTTTAAGAGTGTGCATCATCCATAAAACTTGTGCCACACACTCTCCTAGGGCAACATATTCTGCTTCGGTTGTGGATAAGACTACACAGAGTTGCTTTCTACTGCACCAGCTGACTAGACTATTTCCTAACAACTGACAACTTCCACTTGTACTCTTTCTATCTAATTCACAACCTGCATAATCAGAGTCAGAATATCCTGATAATTCAAAAGTGGAAGTTCTAGGACACCAAATTCCTACATTTAGGGTACCCTTAATGTATATTAGAACTCTTTTTAGGGCTGCTAAGTGGGATCCCTTAGCATAGGTTTGGTATCTAGGACACATTCCTACAGAAAATAAGATATCAGGTCTACTAGCACTTAAGTATAGTAGGCTACCAATCATACTCTGGTATAATTTTAAGTCAACTGGTTTACCCTCAGGGTCATTATCAATTTTGACATTAGTAGCCATTGGGGTACTTAAGCCTTTAGAATTATCCATTTTGAATTTCTTTATTAATTCATTAGCATACTTGGATTGGTGAACATAAATACCATTTCTAGTTTGTTTTATTTGTAGCCCTAAGAAAAAGTTGAGCTCCCCTACCAAGCTCATCTTAAATTCGCCCTCCATGATTTTGACAAATTCTTTTAGAAAATTAGAATTGGTAGATCCTAATATTATATCATCAACATAAATTTGTGCAATAAAAATATCTTTTTCTAAGGTTTTCACAAATAGTGTGGAGTCAATTTGACCTTGGTTAAATTCCTTAGAAATTAAATAGGTTGATAAGCGTTCATACCAAGCCCTAGGTGCTTGTTTCAACCCATAAAGTGCTTTTCTAAGTTGAAATACATGTTCAGGTTTCTCTAAGTTCTCAAATCCTCGGGGTTGCCCTACATAAGCTTCTTCTTTAATGAACACATTAAGAAAAGTAGACTTGACAACCATTTAGTAAAGTTTAAATCCTCTATGGGCTGCAAAGGCTAATAACATTCTAATTGACTCAAGCCTGGCTACTGTGGCATAGGTTTCATCATAGTCTAACCCTTCGACTTGACTAAACCCTTTAGCTACTAGGCGGGTCTTATTTCTAATAATTTCCCCTTGATCAATCAATTTGTTTCTAAAAACCCACTTAGTATCTATAACAGACTTTCCCTCAAGTCTAGGTACTAATCCCAAACTTGGTTTCTTTCAAATTGGGCTAACTCCTCTTGCATAGTTGTAGCGACATGACCCCACTAGCCCCATCAGGCAGCTCTAGGTCGTGCCCTACGGTCTTCCCACTCCCGGCAGTGGGTTTTTGCCTTCCCCAGATTCGAACCTTATAACTCTAGGACAAGTACAAAGGTTCCTGAATCTGGTAGCGAAGTGAGCGCTCACTTGGCTACCAAATTTAAGGAACCTTTGTACTTGTCCTGGAGGTCTAAGGTTCGAATCTGGGGAGGGCAAAAATCCATTGCCGGGAGTGGGAAGACCGTAGGGCATGACCTAGAGAGCCGCCTGATGGGGCTAGATGGGGTGTGTCACTACATAAAAAGGCACCTTTTTATTGTAGCGACACGACCCCTCTAGCCCCATAAGGTGGCTCTCTAGGTCGTGCCCTACGGTCTTCCCACTCCCGGCAGTGGATTTTTGCCTTCCCCAGATTCGAACACTAGACCTCCAGGACAAGTACTAAAGTTCCTTGAATCTAGTAGCCAAGTGAGCGCGCTCACTTGGCTACCAGATTCAAGGAACTTTAGTACTTGTCCTGGAGGTCTAGGGTTTGAATCTGGGGAAGGCAAAAATCCATTGCCGGGAGTGGGAAGACCGTAGGGCACGACCTAGAGAGCCGCCTGATGGGGCTAGAGGGGCTGTGTCGCTTCATAAAAGATGCCTTTATATTGTAACGACCCGGCCCCTCGACCCCTTGGGTGGCCCAACAACCTAGCGGCCAAATCAACATTTGGCGGCCCAACAACTTGGCCCCTTATGTCATCAACTAACAACCGATGTCGACGACCATCAAGGTTCGTAGAATCGCGATCCTACACAGGATCGATTTAGGGTCAGGATCGGATCGGTCAGGATCGGATCGTAAAATCGTACGATCCTATCAAAAACCCTTAAAATGAAAAAATATACAATTTTTATTAACACTATAATGAAAATAATCACGTTTTACTTCAAGAATATTCTATTTATTACAAGATGATCCAATTTAATTGTCAACCTATTAGATAATAGACATCTAAAGACTCATCATTTTAGAAAAAAGATATAACATAATATTATTAATCAAAAACTAACTAAAAAATAATTAAATAGATATTTAAATAATCTTAAAACACTAACACTAATAAAAAAAATAATAAAAAAGATTAATAATCTTCTGGGCCTCTGAAAAGGCTTTAAACAATATTTTTTGGGATTCAATCTTAAAACTAACTTGTAGATCTTTGAACGAGTTTCAATTTGATATATTATAGGTCACGTGGTTCAATCCGAGTCAAAAGTTATGACCTCTTAAAGCTTTCATCGATCTTGTTCCGATTCTGTTCCGATCCTGTCCGATCCTATACGATCCTGTCCGATTCTGTCCGATCCTACCGATCCTGCTGCGATCCTGCTACAAAAAACGATTCTGCGCGATTCTGGATCGTTTTCTGCCGTAGGATCGTAGGATCGTACGATCCTACGATCCAGGATCGCGATTCTGCAAACTATGACGACCATCGACCGGGCCGTTACTCACTAGGTCATTCCACCCCTGGCCAGTGGATTTTTGCCTTCCTCAAGATTCGAACTCTAGACCTCCAGGCTATGTACTAGAGTTTATGAATCCTGATTGCCAAGTGAGCACGTGCTCACTTGGCTTCTTCTATAGTCTTAGGTTCATTTTTTGAAATTAGTGCAATCTGACTAAGATTTCTATAAGAAGACCTAGTTCTGACTCCTAAGGATGGATCACCCATAATCTGATCAGAAGGATGATTTAGTCTGGGTTTCTTTATTCTTCTAGAACTAGGTTCAGCCTCAGGTCCAGCTGGACGGTTTGGTTCAGTGTTTGGTGCAACTGTTTTAGATGGTTCAGTTATTGGTTCAGTTGATACCTCAGTTATTGGTTCAAGTGATAATCCATTTAATGGTTCAATCAGTGGTTCAATTGATGGTTCAATTGTTGGTTCATTGTCTTCGTGATCAAGATTTGATTCGTTTAAATTTTGACTGTCAAATTTTGGTTCAACTTCTTCGTCAAATATTAAGTTAGTAGTTTCTTCAATTTTGTGGGTTTGTTTATTATAAACCCTATAAGCTCGACTAGTTGTTGAATATCCTAGGAAGGTCCCTGTGGTTCACTTTGATTGGAACTTACCTAGGTAGTCCTTGGTGTTCAAAATGTGAACTTTGCACCAAAAAACTCTTAAATAGTGTAAATTTGATAATCTATGATAATAAAGTTCATAGGGGGTTTTATAATGCTTTTTATTAATTAGGGCCCTATTTTGGATATAACATGCCATATTTACTGCTTCTGCCCAAAATTGGTTAGCTAGGTTGTATTCATCGAGCATGGTCCTAGCAGCTTCCTGAAGGGTTCTATTCTTTCTCTCAACTATCCCATTTTGTTTGGGGGGGGGGGGTTCTAGGACAGGAAAACTCATGGATATACCCATTAATTTTACAAAACTCCTCAAGTTTTTGATTTTCAAATTCTCCCCCATGGTCACTCTTATGTCTTTTAATTTTAGTATCGTTTTGATTTTCAATCATTTTGCATAAGTCATTAAATAAATTAAAGTTTTCATCCTTAGTTTTCAGGAGTCTAACCCAGGTAAACCTAGAGTAGTCGTCGATGATTACTAAGCTGTACCGATTCCCGCTTAGTGACTTGGCTCCATGTGAATCAAATATGTCAAGGTGAAGGAGCTCAAGTGTGGTTTGGGATAAGTCTGATTGGGTTGGTTTATGAGTTGACTTCGTTTGTTTGCCTTGTTTACATGAGTTACAAATTGTATTTTCAAAATTCTTGATTTTAGGCACACCTTTAATTAACCCAAGTTGAGTAATTTTTGAAATTAATTTGATATGGGTGTAACCTAATATCCTATGCCAAAGGTTATATTCTTCTAATTGAGTCAGAAAGCATTTAGGTATTGTAGGTAAGTTAATAGTGTAAATGTTGTTTTTCCTAGAACTCTTATGTGCTATCTCTGAGTCTTGAAGGTTTATAATAAGGCAGTCAGAGTTGGTGAAAGTAACTATATAACCAGTATCACAAAGTTGGCTAATACTATGCAAATTGAACTTAAAATTTTCAACCAAGAGCACTTTCTTAATAATGAAATCAGAATTAAGTTCAATGTTACCTGGCCCAATTACTTTGATTGTAGCATTGTTGCCAAATGCTACTGAGCTTAGGTTCTTGAACTTGATTTTGGTGAATTTCAATTTATCCCCAATCAGGTGTCTGGAGCATCCACTATCGAACATCCACTGGTTCAAATCTTTATGTTCCTACACATAAAATATGTATTAATTTGGATCCATTAGAGATAGGGATAGCTTTAAATTGAATTTCACTACCTAGTCTATCTCACCCAGATCTAATGTTGTTAAACATGTTAACCATATGGGTTTTGTGAGACAGGTTTAAAATGTTAAAATTTTTGAAAGAAAATTAATTTTGAAAATGTTGAATCAATTTTGAAAAAAATGTTGTGTTAGGATTATTAATTTTGAAAAGATGTTAAGTCTAGGATCTAATTTAAAATTTGTGTTAGATTTAAATTTATCAAATAGTAAATTGAATTTGAGTCTCGAAAATTGGCTTCTAGGTCTTGGCGAGGCATAGAGGCCTTCTTTGGTCGTAGCCTTATTGGAGCAACAACCTTTCCTTGACAAAGCCTTTTATTGAAATTTTATTTTCAAATTACTTCTTGAAAAATTTTGTTAGTAATATGAGAGAAGTGTCCTAAGGCAATCGCCTTATAATTGTAAACATTTATTTTAATAAATGAAAATTCACTATTTGAGTACACATGTATGTGTATTTGATTGGGATCTTAAACTCATTTACTGAATGTCCGCAATACAATTCACAGCATGAGAGAATTTGTGATGGAATCATAACTAGTGATTATCTCTACATGTGCAATTGTGAAGTATTGAAAATATCCCTAGTCGATGAATTGATAAATACGGACACTATCAATTCTGTTGAGACTAGCATGGGTTATTCTCTAATCAGCTGATTCTCACTGGCTGGTGACATTGGGATGTCCGGAGATAAACATGAATGCTAGTTAAGGGAACTAGTTCATTGGAGTGACTGGCTGTAAAACTTCACATGGTAGTCTATATATAGACATGTCAGTGAAGTTCTTACTGCAGCTTAAGTGCGATGTTCCTTTGAATTGCGGTGTTCAAGTCATCTTGGTCATGGAGACTTATACTTTAACATCTTAAGCAAGCATCTCCAAGGAGGTGTGGACCCAGGATGGTTGGGTATAAGCCGAAGTGCCCGAAGATGTTTGAACAGCCTACAAAGGATTCACCACTCCTTGTGAGGAGATGTATACCCAAGGCCTATCGTCGGATTGTTACTCAAAGCCTCTGGCCAGAGCATGACATGTTTAGAGTATGAGTCTCTTAAATACATGAGAGTAATTAGAATCCAAAGGACGAGAGAACGTTACTTGGGCTAGGTGTGACGTAGTCAGCCTAGTGGGGACTGACACACACAGACCATGTCCTGAACCAAGTGGGTATAAGATGGTGAAGGGAATGAGGCACGATTCATTAGAGCTGCTGAAGGGTTTCAGAATTATTTCTGAGGTCAACCGTTGATCTTTCGATTAATTGGGGGTCATGATGTACTACTAGGTGCCACTCATGATTGTTCTATAATTGGTTGATTATAGACGGCTAACATAAATCGAAAGCCTATTTAGTCACACACTACGAGTAATCTGAGGTATTTAAAATGAGTTGAAAATTGGATTTTCCAATCAAGAGAAATAAGTCGAATCTGAATTTATCAGAGGCGTATCGGAAGCTTAAAATGGCTAAGTCTTTTGAAGGCTTATTGGACGAATTAAATGAGTTTAATTCGTAATGGTTTTGGCTTGGTGTGGCCGGCCAAAGAGGGTGCCCACCCTCTATGGTTTGGCCGGCCACAATAAAGGAGGGAGACCAATTTATTTGGTTGAATTTATAAAATAAATCAAGCGCGATTTGTTTTATAAAATTATGGATAAATAAATTTATATAAAGAAATTTATATAAAGAGATTTATTTTCATGGAAATTAAAATAAACCTTGGATTGGTTTATTTTATAAAATCAATTATGAATTGATTTTTCCATGATAAGAAAAATTTATATAATAAATTTATTCTTTTATGGAAATTAAAATGAACCATGGATTAGTATATTTTATTTTATAAAATCAATTATGAATTGATTTTTCCATGATAAGAAAAATTTATATAATAAATTTATTCTTTTTATGGAAATTAAAATGAACCATGGATTGGTTTATTTTATTTTATAAAATCAATTATGAATTGATTTTTCCATGATAAAAAAAATTTATAATAAATTTTATTCCATAATAAAAGAGGAGACATGGTTGTTTTTATTATAAATAGAGTTATAATAAAAACTTGGTATAACGGAATAATTCATAGAGAAATTTATAAATATAAATTTCTTATGAAAAACTCCGTTAAGAGGAGACTTGGCGATTAAGAGGCTAGTATATAAAGGTACCAAGGCAAGGCTTGGAAATCAATTCAAGTGATCAAGTATTCTTGCCTAGCCTCTCTTCCTCTCCTTCTCTCCCTCTCCCTCTCCAAGTGGGGGACGGCCCTAGAAGTACCTCCTAGGGTTGCCGTGAGCCAACTCCCCAAGAAGGCGCCGAAGAAGAAGAAGAAGCGGGTCGCGACTCCTTCCTTCCTTTCCCCGGAATCTTGATTCCGTTACTTGGTGGTTAGTTTCCATCTCTCTCTCTCTTGATATTCTTGTCGTGCCTTTGGAGAATCTAGTAGTTCTTGTCGGCACGAAACTCGTGGCTTTGCGAAGTCATCCCGAGGAGAACTCGGCGTGGACGCGAATAGAGGCGAAGCTTCCAAGGGACGCTACGGTTGGATCTCGTCCCTTACTTCGAGTTACGCGAGGTATTGAGTAAATTAGTTTACTTTCTGCAAAATTTTAATTTATGATCATGTCCATACATCATAAGGTTGCATGCAAGATACGTGCTTAAAATAATTTAAGAAATTATTTATGCTAATTCTTCCGCTGCACGTAATTATTTTTTTTAAAATTACGAACCCGTATCCATGTCAACATGCACCCGGTCCCAACATTGGGATGTCCGGAGATAAACATGAATGCTAGTTAAGGGAACTAGTTCATTGGAGTGACTGGCTGTAAAACTTCATATGGTAGTCTACATATAGATATGTTAGTGAAGTTCTTACTACAGCTTAAGTGCGATGTTCCTTTGACTTGAGGTGTTCAAGTCATCTTGGTCATAGAAACTTATACTTTGACATCTTAAGCAAGCATCTCCAAGGAGGTGTGGACCCAGGATGATTGGGTATAAGCTGAAGTGCCCGAAGATGTTTGAACAGCCTACAAAGGATTCACCACTCCTTGCGAGGAGATGTATATCCAAGGCCTATCGTCGGATTGTTACTCGAAGCCTCTGGCCAGATCATGACATGTTCGGAGTATGAATCTCTTAGATACATGAGAGTAATTAGAATCCGTAGGACGAGAAAATGTTACTTGGGCTAGGTGTGACGTAGTCAGCCTAGTGGGGACTGACACACATAGACCATGTCCAGAACCAAGTGGGTATAAGATGGTGAAGGGAATGGGGCATGATTCATTATAGCTGTTGAAGGCTTTCTGAATTGTTTCTGACGTCAACCGTTGATCTTTCGATTAATTGGGGATCATGATGTACTACTAGGTGCCACTCATGATCGTTCTATAATTGGTTAATTATAGACGGCCAACATAAATCGAAAGCCTATTTAGTGACACGCACTACGAGTAATCCGAGGGATTTAAAACGAGTTGAAAATTGGATTTTCCAATCAAGAGAGATTAGGTTTGGTTGAGCCAAACGAGAAGTCGAATCTGAATTTTTCAGAGACGCATCGGAAGCGTAAAATGGCTAAGTCTTTTGAAGACTTAATAGATGAATTAAATGAGTTTAATTCATTGGGGCGTGGCTTGGATATGCTGGCCAAAGAGGGTCCCCACCCTCTTCGCTTGGCCGGCCACAACAAAGGGAGGGAACCAAATTGTTTGGTTCAATTTATAAAATAAATCAAGTGTGGTTTGTTTTATAAAATTATGGATGATATAAATTTTTATATAAACCAAGGTTTGGTTTATTTTTTCATAGAAATTAAAATGAACCATGGATTGGTTTATTTTATTTTATAAAATCAATCATGGATTAATTTACCATGATAAAGAAATTTATATAAGGAAATTTATATAAATTTTTTTTAATGGAAATTAAAATGAACCATGGATTGGTTTATTTTATAAAATCAATCATGGATTGATTTACCATGATAAAGAAATTTATATAAAGAAATTTATATAAAATTTATTTTTCATGGAAATTAAAATGAACCATGGATTGGTTTATTTTATTTTATAAAATCAATCATGGATTGATTTACCATGATAAAGAAATTTGTATTAAGAAATTTATATAAAGAAATTTATATGATAAATTTCTTATGAAAATTTATTCCATAAGAAAAAAGAGACTTGGTTGATTTTTATCATGAATTAAAATATGATTTTAACCATGATATAAAATCAAGACTTGGCATGATAAAATAAGTCATAGAAAATTTATATGATAAATTTCTTATGAAAATTTATTCCATAAGAAAAAAGAGACTTGGCGGTTGAGAGGCCACTATATAAAGGACCCAAGGCAAGACTTAGAGATCATTCGAAATAATCCAAGTATTCTTGCTTGGGATCTCTCCCTCTCCTCCCTTCTTTCTCTTGGCCGGCCTCTCCCTTCTTCTACCTTCTTCTTGCCGTGAGCACATGGAGAAGCACCGAGGCGACGAAATTCTTCCGTTGAGACGATCTTCCTCTCCGGCCATCATCACCTTGGGATTAGGCGCAAGTCATCTTCCTCCTCCTCGCCCGAATTGTGATTCCGGCCAACCTTGGTGGTGAGTTTTTCCGATATGATTACTTCTCTCTTGGTTTCTTGTCGCGTTCTCAGAGAATCTAGTAGTTCTCGAGAACACGAAACTCGTGGCTTTGCGAAGTCATCCCGATGATACTCGGCGTGGACGCGAATAGAGGCGGAGCTTCCGAGGGACGCTTACGGTTGGATCTCGTCCCTTCCTTCGAGTTACGCGAGGTAATACGTAAATTAGTTTACGTTTCCGCAAAATTTTAAATATATGATCATGTCTACACAAGATAAGGTTGCATGCTTAGATGTGTGGTTAAATAATTTGAGAAAATATTTATGCTAAACCTTTCGCTGCACGTAATTAATTTTAAAATTACGAACCCGCATCCATGTCAACATGCACCCTGTCCCAACAGTGGTATTAGAGCCGGTTAGTGTTCGACATAATCATATAATTGTTTTGCGGAAAACTTTGTCATGATCTCAATTTTGGAAAATTTTCCAATTATGGAAACTTTCCAATTATGGTAAATTTTAGATTTAGGAATTTCAAAGTTTGGAAATCCTCATGAAATTTCGCAAACTTTTGAAATATCCCTGTTTCTGAAATTTTATGATAATTGTGAAAACTTTTCATTTTTGGAAACTTTCCAATATTGGAAATTTCCTACTTTGGAAATTTTCTAATTTTGGAAATATGTAAGTTTTCTTTGTACCAGAAACTTACAATTATTCTGAAAATTTTTATTTTGGAAACTTTCCATTTATGGAAAGCTCGCAATTTTGGACACTTTCTTTCAAGAAAGTCTTGACAAATTATGGGAATATTAATTGGCATTTAAATTCGTAATTGGAAATTAAATTATTTACAAAATTCATTATTTTGGATTGAGCCTCGGGGAGCCGTCCAATTTAAAGTTAGTTGTTATAATTAAATTTCCTAAATTGAATTTAAATTGTCAAATGTTTTATTTGGATTGAGCCTCGGGGAGCCGTCCAAATTATATTATCAATAAATTTTTATTTTGGATTGAGCCTCGTGGAGCCGTCCAAATTAAGTTATTTATTGATATTAATTTTCCATAAATAAAATATGTGATCAAATCTTGGAAATTTTGAGGTGATTCTCAAACGATAATTTCCTTATTTGATTTATGAGGTGATGCTCTTACATATTATTGTCTCCAAAATTAATTAGGAAAATTGTTTCCTATAGAGTATATTTCCTTAAATAAGATTTTCATGAAAATAATATGTGGTTGAATTAAGGAAATCTGTCTCTTAATTTAATAAGATTTGATTTAGAGAAATCAAAGTCTTAAACATATTATTTCCGAAATTGATTATGACAATTTAGGAAATTGATCCCCAAAACAATTCCTTGAATAAAGTGTGAAATTAGAATTAGGAAATCCAGTTCCTAATTCAATTAATGAGACTTGATAAATTAGGTTACATACATACTTTATTAACAAAATCGTTAGAACATGACATAATTATATGTCATGAATGTGCTTAAAAGAAAAGGATGAGACCCAAAACCCCTTACAAAATATTAAGACCAACACCTTCCATTAATATGGTTAGAACCGGAGTTTTGTTTCTCATTTGGATTGATGGACACATCCATGCCCGGCTTGAACCTCGACATGTTCAAACCATGGAATTAGTTTATGATTAATATAGTTGGAGTCAGAGGTCAATCCTTAGTTTTGGTTGTTGGACACATCCAAGCCTGACTAAACGGTTGAATGAGCTCCAACCATATTAAAACTATTTCTTGATTAATGGGTCAGCCTTAAACTTGGAGCATCGATTTGTTGTGCCACAGCCAACGTCGATGTAAAGAGAGGTGCAGTTGGGTGCTATGTATATTGTTGCATACTTGTTAATGAGTTAACAACCCAATGATTTATGCAAACATTCAATTAGTTGATAGCATAATGTGATAGTTACATATGTGTAATATGTAATCGGTACAATTACCTACCTTCATAGCTAAGAATAACTTGATGGACTCTAGCCATGGTTGTTCTTATCTATGGTTGGATATCAACCTATTTGGAGATGTTCCTACTGTTGGTGTAGAAAGCACCCAAGTCAAACTTGTGCTTTGATAATGGCAACAGGGTTCAAAAGTTAAGTCTTACTTGTTGGCTAATATGTTACTCTAGTGTGCAGGGTAAAAAGCCCTAGCGAAGGACTGCTAGGCACTGGCGAAGGAATGCCAGGGTAAAAAGTCCTAGCGAAGGACTGCTAGGCACTGGCGAAGGAATGCCAGGGTAAAAAGCCCTAGCGAAGGAATGCTAGGCACTGGAGAAGGAATGCCAGGGTAAGAAGCCCTAGAGAAGGACTGCTAGGCGCCAGGCGAAGGACAGCCTGGGACTGAAGCCCTAGCGAAGGAATGCTAGGCACCGGGCGAAGGACAGCTCGGCATCCAAGACCTGGCGAAGGACCGCGAGGCAAAAGTCCAACCAGAGGAGCGGTTGGCATCAGGTAAATTCTCCCGAGAGGAGTAGGTGAGGACGCATTTCCCGTCGAGGGAACAGTAGGCGTCGGTTCGACCTAGGGCTCCATTTTGGAGACCCAAAGTCAGAACCAAGACAGCTAAGGCTATATAAAAATTAATATGTTACTGCTTTTTGGACTAACCCTGGATGCAGGACCGAAGGACTGAGTGTCTGCAGCTCAGAGAGCCTCAAAGGAGTGAGGCAGAAGCTGAGCAGGGCGCCCCGGATGTTCCGGGCGCCCCCAAGGTGAAGACCAACCAGCAGGAGCAAAGTCCGCTTCGACAATTGACTGTCGTGGCGCCCCGGATACTCCGGGCGCCCCCATCGCTCCGGGCGCCCCGCATGCTGCGGGCGCCCCCAGCGCCAAGTACCGAAGCAGCTCCCCTTGAAGCCAGCGGATAAGAGAGCTGACCCAGTCAACCCGGGCGCCCCCAGCGATCAGGGCGCCCCGTCAAAGCTTGATCCCGATTTTTGAGGGATCAGAGCTGACCGAGACCGTGGCGGATCGGCTGACACATGGGGGGGGGGGGGCGCCCAACGTTCCGGGCGCCCCCAGGGCCTATAAAAAGGCCCTCGAACCAAGGCTTCAAGACTTCCAAGTTTTCCAACACATTCAAGCTCTTCCGTTCCTGCGCTCTGCTCCAGAAACCTCCTGACTCGAGATACAAGCGCCGACGACGTCCAACTGCTCCGAAAATACCATCTACTCCGGACGTCGGTAATGAAGAGTTGATTTTTAATTTACTGCACTTATTCTGTAATCAATCTTTGTAAACTGCTTTTGCGCCTCATATAGAATTGCCCAAAGTAAACGATCAACGATCGTGGGCCTTGGAGTAGGAGTCGACCTAGGCTCCGAACCAAGTAAAACCACTTGTGTTCGTGTGTTGGTTTTAATTTCCGTTGTGTAATTTCTCTCATATTAAATCCGAACGTTTTTCGATATTCACCCCCCCTCTATCGGTTCTCTCGATCCAACACCTACAATCTCCCGAATTGATAAAAAGGGTTATTCAATTCGAAAAATAAATAGGATTTAATTAATGTATATTGATGCATTCTTCTCATCACATAACCTCAATTTGTATTTCTAGGATAATCACCTGATCATGTCTTCTATGAATTTGCGTTCCATTTTGGACACCAATAAGTTAACTAAGGACAAAAGGATTGAAAAGGCACCAAAAGACACTTGCCATCACTACGGCAAGGAGGGCCACTGGCGAAGAAACTGCAAGGTTTATCTTGAGTCCTTTAAGAAGAAGGCATCTGATGCCCCATCCTCTTCAGGCATCTTCGTTATTGAATGTCACTCTATTTCCTCGTACACCTGGGTACTTGATACTGGGTGTAGCTCACATATATGTAATGACATACAGGGGCTAAGGAATAGAAGAAGACTCGTCAAGGGAGAAGCGAATTTGCGAGTTGGAAATGGAGCAAAGATTGCTGCTATTGCCATCGGAACATATTTGCTAAAACACCCTACTGGGCTTATCTTAGAATTGGATAATTGTTATTTTGTTCCTTCGTTAATAAAGAACATTGTATCTATTTCATGCTTGAATGAAAAGGGTTACCATTTAACTTTTAGTAACAATTGCTATTACATAACTTTAAATAGTGTTCTTTATGGGACCGAAACTTTATGCAATGGTATCTACACGTTAGATTTATCCGGTGACATTTTCAATATCGAAGTTAGCAACAAACGTACTTGAATAGATAATCAAATAGACTCCTACACGTGGCATTGTCGTCTTGGCCATATAAGCAAGAAACGCATGACCAAATTACACCGATGTAGAATTCTGGAATCATTTGAACCCGGTTCATTTGATACATGCGAATCATGCTTAAAAGGCAAGATGGCCAAATTACCCTTTTCCGGAAAAGGTAAACCAGTGGAAGAATTGCTTGGTCTAATACATACTGATGTATGTGGACCAATGTCAACTCTTGCACAAGGAGGCTATAGCTACTTCATTACCTTTATCGATGATCACTCACGATTCGAGTATGTGTTCTTAATGAAACACAAATCTGAAGCTTTTGAGAAATTCAAAGAGTTCAGAAGTGAAGTAGAGAAACAACTTGGCAAAAGTATTATGATACTTCGATCCGATCGGGGTGGTGAATACTTAAGTCAAGAGTTTCAAGATTATCTTAGGAACAATGGGATATTGTCTCAATGGACTCCGCCATATACACCACAGCATAATTGTGTATCTGAGAGGCGTAACCGAACCTTGATGGACATGGTTAGATCTATGATGAATCATGCAACTCTTCCAAAATCCTTTTGGGGCTATGCGCTTAAGACAGCTGTTTACTTGCTAAACAGAGTCCCGACCAAGGTAGTCTCTACTACTCGATATGAGACGTGGAATAGTAAGAAACCTCATTTATCTCTCCTAAAGATATGGGGTTGTCCTACTTATGTGAAGCGGACTGTATCAGACAAATTGGATGCTAAGTCTGATAAATGTCTATTTATTGGATACCCTAAGGAAACGAAAGGTTACCAATTCTATCATCCCTTGGAACAAAAGGTGTTTGTTTCAAGGTATGCTGTATTTCTAGAAAAAGAATTTCTTTTACAAGAAAACAGTGGGAGTAGCATTGAACAAGAAAATGTTCAAGGAACTCCAATAGACATTACAGAGACACCTAGTCTAGACCCACAACCAATAACTCATAATGATGAGCTATCAGTTAAACCTAAAATAACACCACTTCTTCGTAGGTCTGATAGGACACGCAATATTCCAGAGAGATATAGATTTCTCATAAGTGAATCGAATGACGTGTTACTCATAGCGATGACGAACCTATCAGTTATGAAGATGTTCTTAAAAATTCAGAAAGGGATAAATGGCTTCAAGCCATGAAGTCGGAAATGGATTCCATGTACGAAAATCAAGTATGGGACTTGGTTAACCCACCTGAAGGGATTAAGCCCATAGGGTGCAAGTGGGTTTTCAAGAAGAAAACCGACATGGAAGGTAATGTTGTTACCTTTAAGGCTAGATTAGTGGCAAAAGGATATCGTCAGAAACAAGGAATTGATTATGACGAAACCTATTCGCCTGTAGCTATGCTTAAATCTATTCGGATGCTTCTGGCCATAGCAGCTCATTATGATTATGAGATATGGCAAATGGATGTGAAAACAGCTTTCCTTAATGGAAACCTGCTTGAGGATGTATACATGATACAACCTGAAGGTTTCACATCGGTTGATAAACCAAAGTATGCAAGCTTCGACGATCCATATATGGACTAAAGCAAGCATCCAGGAGCTGGAACATCCATTTTGATGAGACAATCAAAGAGTTTGATTTCTCACAAAATCCTGACGAACCTTGTGTGTACAAGAAGGTTAGTGGGAGTGCAGTCGTATTCCTAGTGTTTTATGTCGATGACATATAGGAAACAATATATCAGTCTTACAGTCAGTTAAAATTTGGTTGTCCAAAACTTTCTCCATGAAAGACCTGGGAGAAGCAACCTATATCCTTGAGATCAAAATCTATAGAGATAGATCAAAACGATTGCTTGGTCTTTCGCAGTCTACATATATAGACCGAGTGCTAAAAGGGTTTAGCATGTCGGAATCCAAGAAAGGATACCTTCTCATCAGGCATGGGATCAACCTTTCGAAGTCTATGTGTCTGCGCACAGAAGACGAGAGGATTTGCATGAATAAGATTCCTTATGCATCCGCGATAGGATCTATCATGTATGCTATGTACTAGGCCCAATGTATCGTATGCTCTGAGCGTCACAAGCAGATACCAGTCTGATCCAGGAATGGATCATTGGGTGGCTGTCAAGACAATCCTTAAGTAATTAAGAAGAACTAAGGATGTGTTCCTAATATATGGAGAAGGAGATATGGTAATACGTGGGTATACAAATGCCAGTTTCCAAACAGATAAGGATGACTCCAAATCTCAATCTGGATACGTATTTACTTTGAATGGAGGCGCAATAAGTTGGAAGGGTTCCAAACAAGTCACCGTAGCGGATTCTACCACGGAAGCAGAATATATTGCAGCTTCGGAAGCAGCAAAGGATGCAGTCTGGATCAAGAAGTTTGTCTCAGAACATGGTGTGGTTCCAACCATTAATGAAGCAGTGCCGGTTTACTGCAACAACAATGGAGCTATTGCACAAGCAAAGGAACCAAGGTCTCATCAGTGATCCAAACACGTGCTTCGCCGCTATCATCTGATTAGAGAGATTATAAGTAGGAATGACATACAAATTGAGAAAATTCCCACTGAAAGGAATTTAGCAGATCCTTTAACTAAGGCCTTACCTCAAAACAAGTTTGAGGGTCATGTTAGAGCCTGTGGTATTGGATACCGTAGCTATTGACATAAGGCCAAGTGGGAGTTTGTTAGTGATATGAGAAAAGTGTCCTAAGGCAATCGCCTTATGATTGTAATCATTTATTTTAATAAATGAATATTCACTATTTGAGTATACATGCTTATGTATTTGATTGAGATCATAAACTCATTTACTGAATGTCCGCAATACAATTCACAGCATGAGAGAATTTGTGATGAATTCACAACTAGTGATTATCTCTACATGTGCAATTGTGAAGTATTGAAATTGTCCCTAGTCGATGAATTGATAAATACGGACACTATCAATTCTGTTGAGACTAGCATGGGTTATTCTCTAATCAGCTGATTCTCACTGGCTGGTGACATTGGGATGTCCGGAGACATGAATGCTAGTTAAGGGAACTAGTTCATTGGAGTGACTGGGTGTAAAACTTCATATGGTAGTCTACATATAGATATGTCAGTGAAGTTCTTACTGCAGCTTAAGTGCGATGTTCCTTTGACTTGAGGTGGTCAAGTCATCTTGGTCATAGAGACTTATACTTTGACATCTTAAGC
The DNA here is from genome assembly GCA_024364735.1 of Boesenbergia rotunda. Taxonomy (NCBI): domain Eukaryota; kingdom Viridiplantae; phylum Streptophyta; class Magnoliopsida; order Zingiberales; family Zingiberaceae; genus Boesenbergia; species Boesenbergia rotunda. Next base: position 106,388 of record JAGFNQ010009291.1, on the reverse strand, counting down.
AAGCATTCCCAAGGAGGTGTGGACCCAGGATGATTGGGTATAAGCCGAAGTACCCAAAGATGTTTGAACAACCTACAAAGGATTCACCACTCCTAGCGAGGAGATGTATACCCAAGGCCTATCGTCGGATTGTTACTCGAAGCCTCTGGCCAGAGCATGACATGTTCGGAGTATAAATCTGTTAGATACATGAGAGTAATTAGAATCCGTAGGATGAGAAAATGTTACTTGGGCTAGGTGTGACGTAGTCAGCCTAGTGGGGATTGACACACATAGACCATGTCCTGAACCAAGTGGGTATAAGATGGTGAAGGGAATGGGGCACGATTCAGTATAGCTGCTGAAGGCTTTCAGAATTGTTTCTGAGGTCAACCGTTGATCTTTCGATTAATTGGGGATCATGATGTACTACTAGGTGCCACTCATGATCGTTCTATAATTGGTTAATTATAGACGACCAACATAAATCGAAAGCCTATTTAGTCACACGCACTACGAGTAATCCGAGGGATTTAAAATGAGTTGAAAATTAGATTTTCCAATCAAGAGAGATTAGGTTTGGTTGAGCCAAATGACAAGTCGAATCTGAATTTTTCAGAGACGCATCGGAAGCGTAAAATGGCTAAGTCTTTTGAAGACATAATAGATGAATTAAATAAGTTTAATTCATTGGGGCGTGGCTTGGATATGCTGGCCAAAGAGGGACCCCACCCTCTTTGCTTGGCCAGCCACAACAAAGGGAGGGAACCAAATTGTTTGGTTCAATTTATAAAATAAATCAAGTGTGGTTTGTTTTATAAAATTATGGATGATATATATTTTTATATAAACCAAGGTTTGGTTTATTTTTTCATGGAAATTAAAATGAACCATGGATTGGTTTATTTTATTTTATAAAATCAATCATGGATTGATTTACCATGATAAAGAAATTTATATAAAATTTATTTTTCATGGAAATTAAAATGAACCATGGATTGGTTTATTTTATAAAATCAATCGTGGATTGATTTACCATGATAAAGAAATTTATATAAAGAAATTTATATAAAATTTATTTTTCATGGAAATTAAAATGAACCATGGATTGATTTATTTTATTTTATAAAATCAATCATGGATTGATTTAACATGATAATGAAATTTATATAAAAAAATTTATATGATAAATTTCTTATGAAAAGTTATTCCATAAGAAAAAAGAGACTTGGTTGATTTTTATCATGAATTAAAATATGATTTTAACCATGATATAAAATCAAGACTTGGCATGATGGAATAATTCATAGAAAATTTATATGATAAATTTCTTATGAAAATTTATTTCATAAGAAAAAAGAGACTTGGCGGTTGAGAGGCCACTATATAAAGGACCCAAGGCAAGACTTAGAGATCATTCGAAATAATCCAAGTATTCTTGCTTGGGCTCTCTCCCTCTCCTCCCTTCTTTCTCTTGTCCGACCTCTCCCTTCTTCTCCCTTCTTCTTGCCGTGAGCACAAGGAGAACCACCGAGGCGACGAAGTTCTTCCGTTGAGACGATCTTCCTCTCCGGCCATCATCACCTTTGGATTGGGCGCAAGTCATCTTCCTCCTCCTCGCAGGAATTGTGATTCCGGCCAACCTTGGTGGTGAGTTTTTCCGATATGATTACTTCTCTCTTGGTTTCTTGTCGCGTTCTCGGAGAATCTAGTAGTTCTCGAGAACACGAAACTCGTGGCTTTGCGAAGTCATCTCGATGATACTCGGCGTGGACGCGAATAGAGGCGGAGCTTCCGAGGGACGCTTACGGTTGGATCTCGTCCCTTCCTTCAAGTTATGCGAGGTAATACGTAAATTAGTTTACGTTTCTGCAAAATTTTAAATATATGATCATGTCAACACAAGATAAGGTTGCATGCTTAGATGTGTGGTTAAATAATTTGAGAAATTATTTATGCTAAACCTTCCGCTGCACGTAATTAATTTTAAAATTACAAACCCGCATCCATGTCAACATGCACCCGGTCCCAACATAGGGTGCCTAGAATAACTCCGGGCGCCCCTGGTGCTGGTCAACAATCGATTGACCAACTTTCTGTTAATGATATGAGAGAAGTGTCCTAAGGCAATCGCCTTATGATTCTAATCATTTATTTTAATAAATGAATATTCACTATTTGAGTATACATGTTTGTGTATTTGATTGAGATCTTAAACTCATTTACTGAATGCCCGCAATACAATTCACAGCATGAGAGAATTTGTGATGAATTCACAACTAGTGATTATCTCTACATGTGCAATTGTTAAGTATTGAAATTATCCCTAGTCGATGAATTGATAAATATGGACACTATCAATTCTGTTGAGACTAGCATGGGTTATTCTCTAATCAGCTGATTCTCACTGGCTGTTGACATTGAGATGTTCGTAGATAAACATGAATGCTAGTTAAGGGAACTAGTTCATTGGAGTGACTGGCTATAAAACTTTATATGGTAGTCTACATATAGATATGTCAGTGAAGTTCTTACTGCAGCTTAAGTGCGATGTTCCGTTGACTTGCGATGTTCAAGTCATCTTGGTCATGGAGACTTATACTTTGACATCTTAAGCAAGTATCTCCAAGGAGGTGTAGACCCAGGATGATTGGGTATAAGTCGAACTGCCCGAAGATGTTTGAACAACCTACAAAGGATTCACCACTCCTTGCGAGGAGATGTATACCCGAGGCCTATCGTCGGATTGTTACTCGAAGCCTCTGGCCAGAGCATGACATGTTCAGAGTATGAATCTCTTAAATACATGAGAGTAATTAGAATCCATAGGACGAGAAAACGTTACTTGGGCTAGGTGTGACGTAGTCAGCCTAGTGGGGACTGACACACATAGACCATGTCCTGAACCAAGTGGGTATAAGATGGTGAAGGGAATGGGGCACAATTCATTATAGCCGCTGAAGGGTTTCACAATTGTTTCTGAGGTCAACCGTTCATCTTTCGATTAATTGGAGATCATGATGTACTACTAGGTGCCACTCATGATCATTCTATAATTGATTAATTATAGACGGCCAACATAAATCAATAGCCTATTTAGTCACATGTACTATGAGTAATCCGAGGGATTTAAAACGAGTTGAAAATTGGATTCTCCAATCAGGAGAGATTAAGTTTGGTTGAGCCAAACGATAAGTCGAATCTGAATTTTTCAGAGATGCATCGGAAGCGTAAAATGGCTATGTCTTTTGAAGACTTAATAGATGAATTAAATAAGTTTAATTCATTGGGGCTTGGCTTGGATGGGCCGCCAAAGAGGGCCTCCATCCTCTTTCCTTGGCCGGCCACATCAAAGGGAGAGAACCATGTTTTGGTTCAATTTATAAAATAAACCAAGTGTGGTTTATTTTATAAAATTATGGATGATATAAATTTTTATATAATAAACCAAAGTTTGGTTTATTTTTCATGAAAATTAAAATGAACCCTGGATTGGTTTATTTTATAAAATCAATCATGGATTGATTTACCATGATAATGAAATTTATTCCATAGGAGAGAAGAGACTTGATTGATTTTTTTTTTGTCATGAATTAAAATATGATTTTAACCATGATATAAAATCAAATTTGGCATGATGGAATAAGTTATTCCATATTTGAGAGGCTTGATGGTTGAGAGGCCACTATATAAAGGACCCAAGGCAAGGCTTGGGTAATAAATATAGAGATGAAGGCATAGGCTCTCTCACTCTCTTTATCTCCTTCTCTTCTCCTCTTCTTGCCCTGCGCCAACCAGCCCTAAGACGGAGCACCAGCCGACCATCCTTTTGTGGTTAGTCTTCCGATTCTCTCTTGGTTTTTCTTGTCGCGTTCTCGGAGAATCTAGTAGTTCTCGAGAACATGAAACTCATGGCTTTGCGAAGTCATCCCAAAGATACTCGGCGTGGACGCGAATAGAGGCGGAGCTTCCAAGGGACGCTTACGGTTGGATCTCGTCCCTTCCTTCGAGTTACGCGAGGTAATACGTAAATTAGTTTATGTTTCTACAAAATTTCAAATATATGATCATGTCTACACAAGATAAAATTGCATGCTTAGATGTGTGGTTAAATGATTTAGAGAAATTATTTATGCTGAACCTTCCGCTGCACGTAATTAATTTTAAAATTACGAACCCGCATCCATGTCAACATGCATCCAGTCCCAACAGTCTAAGCTGATGGGGGCGCCCGTGAGCTCACGGGCGCCTGATCCGCCTTGGTTCAGTGGCTTCGCAGCTGGTTTTTGGTTTTTGCCTTCACCCTTGGGTGCCCGTATCCTTACGGGCGCCTGACTCCATTCGGGCGCCTAGGCCCAGTGAAGAACCTTCACTTGCAGACGATCAGTCCTTCGACCTTGCAACTAAGGTTAGTCCCAAAAATATGACAAGTAGTAATTACAGCCGTAGCTGTCTTGGTTCTGATTTTGGGTCTTTCAAATGGAACCCTAGGTCGAACCGACGCCTACTGTTCCCTCGATAGGGAATGCGTCCTCACCTACTCCTCTAAGGAGAGTTTACCTTTTACCAACCGCCTCCTCCGGTTGGACTTTTGCCCGATCCACCTGACCAGGTCTTCGTGCCCAACTTCCGGTCAGGTCTTCGGTGCCCAGCCCCTTGCTAGGACTTCGTGCCCAGTCCTCGACTAGGACTTCTTTGCCCGACTTCCGGTCAGGTCTTATTGCCCAGTCCTTGACCAGGACTTCTTTGCCTAGCCCTTTGCCAGGACTTCTTGCCTAGTGTCCCTAGGGCTTCTTCCTGCACACTTAGTAAGCACATTACAACACAATAACATCTTAACTCTTGAACGCTTTGCCATTATCAAAACCCAGGTTCGACTTAGGTGCTGTCTGCACCAACAATCTCCCCCTTTTTGATTTATGGCAACCCGGTACAAAAAGTTAAGTTAAATAACAGAAAGATAAGTAAAGTATCAGTTTTAATTTCCTCCCCTGGAAGAAATCTCCCCCTGAGGTTTTCAAACATTCATGTGGTTTTTGAAATAGTTTCTAAGTCTTTGTTTGAAAAAGTTTTTCAGATTTTCCATACTTAGAAAAATTTTCAAAATGGGATTTTAAAGTCAAAAATTTCTAAAATATTTTGAGTTGGGCACTTAGAAAATTTTTCAACATATTTAGCACTTAGAAAGTTTTCAACACACTTAGAAAATATTCTACCAGAAAAATTTCAGAGTAAGTACTTAAAAATAGTTTCGAAAACACTTTTGAGTTAAGTACTTAAAAATAATTTCGAACATAATTTGTTTTTGCACTTTAGAAAATTTTCTACACTAATTTTGAAGTTTTAATACTTAGAAAAAATTCAAGCAAAATTTTGAGTTTATAACTTAGAAAAAATTTCAAGCAAAATATTGAGTTAGTGCTTAGAATAATTTTTGAAAACAAAAAACAATTGACTTTAAAAAAAACTTAATTACTTACGGAACGTTACTTTTTGAAAAAGGAGATGAAAGTTTTTGAATTTTTGAAAAAAAATTTAACTTTTAAAGCCTCCTTTTCTCTCCTTTACTTTTTGAAAAAAGAGATGAATGTTTTTGAATTTTTGAAACAAATTTAACTTTTAACGCCTCCTTTTCTCTCCTTTCCTTTTTGAAAAAGGAGATGAAAGTTTTTGAAATTTTGAAAAAAATTTAACTTTTAATGCCTCGTTTTCTCTCCTTTCCACTCTCTCCCCCTTTACCATATATTAAAAAAATATAGCAAGAAAAATGAGTAATCAAAGTAAGGTGCTGTACTGAACCAATTCTAAGTTTAAACTGACCCAAATCAATTTGATTTCTTCTTTCAGGTCCTGTCTAACCTAGTTAGCTACTTACTAAATGTTATAAATAGTAGCTTTCGCTAGGGTTAGTCAAGTTAAGCCATTTGATCAAGTTAGATTTTCTAAGCTTGACACATAACCTGATTACTGTTTAATTTGTATTTGTCGCCCCAATTACTGCAGATGCACTAACTTAAAGCATCTTGAATCAAGGCATAGACCTACGCATCTCCATCCAGTCTAGGTTATCAAACAATAGTACCCTAAGGTGCTTGTGAAATGCTGGCTTCTAGATCTATAGGTGCATGTAGTTCTAGGGTTAGGGCCTAGTCTAAGTCCATTTGCGAAAAAGCCCTAGTTTTAATGGGGGTAAGTTTTAAAAAAACTAAGTTGGAAAATCATTTAAATAAATAAAGAAACGATTTTGCAAATTGAAATAAGAAGTAAAACAGTTTTTGAAAAGAAACATAATTAGAGCATTTCTATTCTACCAAGCATATGCTAGTAATATTAGAGAAGTGTCCTAAGGCAATCGTCTTATGATTGTAATCATTTACTTTAATAAATGAATATTCACTATTTGAGTATACATGTTCGTGTATTTGATTGAGATCTTAAGCTCATTTACTGAATGACCGCAATATAATTCACAGCATGAGAGAATTTGTAATGAATTCACAACTAGTGATTATCTCTACATGTGCAAATGTGAAGTATTGAAATTGTCCCTAGTCGATGAATTGATAAATACGGACACTATCAATTCTGTTGAGACTAGTATGGGTTATTCTCTAATCAGCTAATTCTCACTGGCTGGTGACATTGGGATGTCCGGAGATAAACATGAATGCTAGTTAAGGGAACTAGTTCATTGGAGTGACTGACGGTAAAACTTCATATGGTAGTCTACATATAGACATGTCAGTGAAGTTTTTACTGCAGCTTAAGTGCGATGTTCCTTTGATTTGTGGTGTTCAAGTCATCTTGGTCATAAAGACTTATACTTTGACATCTTAAGCAAGCATCTCCAAGGAGGTGTGGACCTAGGATGATTGGGTATAAGCCGAAGTGCCCGAAGATGTTTGAACAGCCTACAAAGGATTCACCACTCCTTGCGAGGAGATGTATACCCAAGGCCTATCGTCGGATTATTACTCGAAGCCTCTGGCCAGTGCATCACATGTTCCGAGTATGAATCTCTCAGAAACATGAGAGTAATTAGAATCCGTTGGACGAGAAAGACATTACATGGGCTAGGTGTGACGTAGTCAGCCTAGTGGGGACTGACACACATAGATCGTGCCTTGAACCAAGTGGGTATAAGATGGTGAAGAGAATGAGGCACGACTCATTATAGCTGCTGAAGGGTTTCAGAATTATTTCTGAGGTCAACCGTTGATCTTTCGATTAATTGGGGGTCATGATATACTACTAAGTGCCACTCATGATCGTTCTATAATTGGTTGATTATAGACGGCCAACATAAATCGAAAGCCTATTTAGTCACACGCACAACGAGTAATCCGAGAGATTTAAAACGAGTTGAAAATTAGATTTTCCGATCAAGAGAAATAAGTCGAATCTGAATTTATCAGAGGCGGATCGGAAGCTTAAAATGGCTAAGTCTTTTGAAGGCTTATTGGACGAATTAAATGACTTTAATTCGTGAGGAGGCGGCTTGGTTTGGCCGGCCAAAGAGGGTCCCCACCCTCATTGCTTTGGCCGACCACAACAAGGAGGGAAACCAATTTATTTGGTTTAAATTATAAAATAAATCAAGCATGATTTGTTTTATAAACTTATATAAAGAAATTTATATAAAGAAATTTATATAAAGAGATTTATTTTCATGGAAATTAAAATAAACCTTGGATTGGTTTATTTTATTTTATAAAATCAATTATGAATTGATTTTTCCATGATAAGAAAAATTTATATAATAAATTTTTTTCTAAAAATTTATTCCATAATAAAAGGGGAGATGTGTTTGTTTTTATTATAAAGTTAGTTATAATAAAACTTGGTATAACGGAATAATTCATAGGAAAATTTATAAGATAAATTTCTTATGAAAATTTATTCCGTTAAAGGGGAGACTTGGCAATGGAGAGGCTACTATATAAAGGAACCAAGGCAAGACTTGAATTCCAATCAAGAGATCAAGTAGCAAGCCCTCTCTCTCTCTCCTTCTCTCCCTCTCCCTCCTCTAGGGTCGGCGCCCTCTCTCACCTCTAGGGCCGGCTACCCCCCCCCCCCCCCCCTTCCCTTGCCGTGAGCCACCACCAAGAAGAGGCCGAAGAAGAAGCGGGGCGCGACTCCTTCCTTCCTCCCAGAATCTTGATTCCGTTTTTCTTTTGGTGGTTAGTTTTCCATCTCTCTCTCTTGATATTCTTGTCGTGCCTTTGGAGAATCTAGTAGTTCTCGTCGGCACGAAACTCGGGGCTTTGCGAAGTCATCCCGAAGAGAACTCGGCGTGGACGCGAATAGAGGCGGAGCTTCCAAGGGACGCTACGGTTGGATCTTGTCCCTTACTTCGAGTTACGCGAGGTATTGAGTAAATTAGCTTACTTTCTGCAAAATTTTAATTTATGATCATGTCCACACATCATAAGGTTGCATGCTAGATACGTGGTTAAAATAATTTAAGAAATTATTTATGCTAATTCTTCCGCTGCACGTAATTATTTTTTTAAATTACGAACCCGTATCCATGTCAACATGCACCCGGTCCCAACAGTGGTATCAGAGCCGGTTAGTGTTCGACATATTCATATAATTGTTTTGCGGAAAACTTTGTCATGATCTCAATTTTGGAAAATTTTCCAATTATGGAAATTTTCCAATTATGATAAATTTTATATTTAGGAATTTCAAAGTTTGGAAATCCTCATGAAATTTCGCAAACTTTTGAAATATCCTAGTTTCTAAAATTTTATGATAATAGTGAAAACTTCCCATTTTTGGAAACTTTCCAATTTTGGAAATTTCCTATTTTGGATATTTTCCAATTTTGGAAATATGTAAGTTTTCTTTGTACCAAAAACTTACAATTATTCTGAAAACCTATTATGAAATCTCGCAATTTTGGGCACTTTCTTTCAAGAAAGTCTAGACTAATTTATGGATCATTATTTGACAATTAAATTCGAATTGGTTTTAAATTATTAATGAAATTCTTTATTTTGGATTGAGCCTCGGGGAGCCGTCCAATTTAATGTAAGTTGTTGTAATTTAATTTCCCATTTTGAATAAAATTGTCATGTTTAATTTGGTTATGCCTCGGGGAGCGGACCAAATTGGATTTATGAAAAATTTCTTTTCTTTGGGTATCTGAGCCTCGGGGAGCCACCCTTAGAAAATAATTTGTTGTAATTAATTAATCCATAAATAAAATATGTGATCAAATCTTGAAAATTTAGGATAATTTCCTTATTTGATTTAAGAGGTGATGCTCTTACTTATTGTTGTCTCCAAAATTAATTAGGAAAATGGTTTCCTATAGAGTTTTCTTAAATGAGATTTTCATGAAAATAATATGTGGTTGAATTAAGGGAATTTGTCTCTTAATTTAATAAGATTTGATTTAGAGAAATCAAAGTCTTAAACATATTATTTCCGAAATTGATCATGGCAATTTAGGAAATTGTTTCCCAAAACAATTCATTGAATAAAGTATGAAATTAGAATTAGGAAATCCGGTGCCTAATTCAATTAATGAGACTTGATAAATTAAGTCACATACATACTTTATTAAGGAAATCGTTAGTACATGACATGATTATATGTCATGAATGTGCTTAGAAAAGAAAGGATGAGACCCAAAACCCCTTACAAAATATTAAGGCCAACACCTTCCATTAATATGGTTAGAACCGGAGTTTTGTTTCTCGTTTGGGTTGATGGACACATCCATGCCCGGCTTGAACCTCAACATGTTCAAACCATGGAATTAGTTTATGATTAATATAGTTGGCATCAGAGGTCAATCCTTAGTTTTGGTTGTTGGACACATCCAAGCCTGACTAAACGGTTGAATGAGCTCCAACCATATTAAAACTATTTCTTGATTAATGGGTCAGCCTTAAGCTTGGAACATCGATTTGTTGTGCCACAGCCAAGGTCGATGTAAAGTGAGGTGCAGTTGGGTGCTATGTATAATGTTGCATACTTGTTAATGAGTTAACAACCCAATGATTTATGCAAGCATTCAATTAGTTGATAGCATAAAGTGATAGTTACATATATATGATATGTAATCGGTATAATTACCTACCTTCATAGCTAAGAATAACTTGATGGCCATAGCCATGGTTGTTCTTATCTATGGTTGGATATCAACCTATTTGGAGGTGTTCCTACGATCTCCCGAATTGATAAAAAGGGTTATTCAATTCGAAAAATAAATAGGATTTAATTAATGTATGTTGATGCATTCTTTATCATTTTTCTCACATAAGCTCAATTTGTATTTCTAGGATAATCACTCGATTATGTCTTCTCTGAATTTGCGTTCCATTTTGGACACCAATAAACTGACTGGGCCAAACTTCATGGACTGCCTTCGAAACCTGAGGATAGTCCTCAAGGCAGAGAAGCTTGCTTATGTCCTTGAAGATCAACTTCCCAACCGTCCTCCAGAAGATGCAACTCCAGACCAGTTAGTGGCCTATCAGAAACATGTGACCGATTCTGAACTTGCGAGTTGCATCAGGCTATCCTCTATGGTACCTGAGCTGTAAAAGCAGCATGAGCATATGGATGCTTATACCATCATCTTCCATCTTCATGAGTAATTTGAAGAGAAGGTGAGATCCGAAAGGTTCGAAGTCTCCAGACTCCTCTTCACCTCTAGGATGCAGGAAGGCACTTCTGCCTCACAGTTTGTGTTAAAGATGTTGGGGTACATTGAGCGACTGAGCACACTCGGTTTTGCAATGGATCATGAACTAAGTATTGACTTAATTCTGCATTATTTGCCTAAAGGTTATTCACAATTTGTGATGAACTATCGGGTGAACAAGCTGGAGACTACCATTCATGAGTTGCTCAACCTGCTGAAGACTATAGAGCCTTCTATATAGCAGGATCAGAAGACGGTACTGTTAGTTGATTCCTCGAAGAAAGGTTCTAAGAGGAAGGCCAAAGAATAGAATAAAGGAAAGAAGAAAAAGGCCAAAAAAACACCAAAAGGCACTTGCCATCACTGTGGCAAGGAGGGTCACTGGCGAAGAAACTGCAAGGTTTATCTTGAGTCCTTGAAGAAGAAGGCATCCGATGCCCCATCCTCTTCAGGTATCATCGTTATTGAATGTTACTCTATTTCCTCGGATCCCTGGATACTTGATACTGGGTGTAGCTCACATATATGTAATGATATACAGGGGCTAAGGAATAGAAGAAAGACTCGTCAAGGGAGAAACGAATTTGCGAGTTTAAAATGGAGCAAAGATTGCTGCTGTTGCCATCAGAACATATTTGCTAAAGCTCCCTACTGGACGTGTCTTAGAATTGGATAATTGTTATTTTGTTCCTTCGTTAATAAAGAACATTGTATCTATTTAATGTTTGAATGAAAAGGGTTATTATTTAACTTTTAGTAACAATTGTTGTTACATAACTTTAAATGGTGTTCTTTATGGGACCGGAACTTTGTGCAATGGTATCTACACGTTAGATTTATCCGGTGACGTTTTCAATAAATGATATTTGAGTATACATGTTTGTGTATTTGATTGGGATCTTAAACTCATCTACTGAATGTCCGCAATACAATTCACAGCATAAGAGAATTTGTGATGGGATCACAACTAGTGATTATCTCTACATGTGCAATTGTGAAGTATTGAAAATATCCCTAGTCGATGAATTGATAAAAATGGACACTATCAATTCTGTTGAGACTAGCATGGGTTATTCTCTAATCAGCTGATTCTCACTGACTGGTGACATTGGGATGTCCGGAGATAAACATGGATGCTAGTTAAAGGAACTAGTTCATTGGAGTGACTAGCTGTAAAACTTCATATGGAAATCTATATAGATATGTCAATGAAGTTCTTACTGCAGCTTAAGTGCGATGTTTCTTTGACTCGCGGTGTTCAAGTCATCTTGGTCATGGAGACTTATACTTTAACATCTTAAGCAAGCATCTCCAAGGAGGTGTGGACCCAGGATGATTGGGTATAAGCCGAAGTGCCCGAAGATGTTTGAACAGCCTACAAAGGATTCACCACTCCTTACGAGGAGATGTATACCCAGGCCTATCGTCGGATTGTTACTCAAAGCCTCTGGCCAGAGCATATCATGTTTGGAGTATGAGTCTCTTAAATACATGAGAGTAATTAGAAATCCAAAGGACGAGAAAGACACTACTTGGGCTAGGTGTGACGTAGTCAGCCTAGTGGGGACTGACACACACAGACCATGTCCTGAACCAAGTGGGTATAAGATGGTGAAGGGAATGGGGCACGATTCATTAGAGCTGCTGAAGGGTTTCAGAATTACTTCTGAGGTCAACCGTTGATCTTTCAATTAATTGGGGGTCATGATGTACTACTAGGTGCCACTCATGATCGTTCTATAATTAGTTGATTATAGATGGCCAACATAAATCGAAAGCCTATTTAGTCACACGCACTACGAGTAATCCGAGGGATTTAAAACTAGTTGAAAATTAGATTTTCCGATCAAGAAAAATAAGTCGAATCTGAGTTAAGCAGAGGCGCAACGGAAGCTAAAAATGGCTAAGTCTTTTGAAGGCTTATTGGGCGAATTAAATGAGTTTAATTCGCGATGGGTTCGGCTCGGTTTAGCCGGCCAAAGAGGGTGCCAACCCTCTTTGGTTTGGCCGGCCACCACTTAGGGAGAAACCAATTTATTTGGTTTAATTAATAAAATAAATCTAGCACGATTTATTTTATAAATTATGGATAAATAAATTTGTATAAAGAAATTTATATAAAGAAATTTATAGAAATTTATTCTTTTTTATGGAAATTAAAATGATCCATGGAATGGTTTATTTTAATTTTATAAAATCAATTATGAATTGATTTTACCATAATAAAGAAAATTTATAAATTTCTTGCAAAATTTATTCCATAATAAAAGGAGAGATGTATTTATTTTATTATAAAGTTAGTTATAATAAAACTTGGCTTAAACGGAATAATTCATAAGAAAATTTATAGGATAAATTTTTTATGAAAAATTCCGTTAAAAGAGAGACTTGGCAAGGGAGAGGCTACTATATAAAGGAACCAAAGGCAAGCCTTGAATTCCCAATGGAGTTATCAAGAGATCTAGTAGTTCTCTCACTCTCTCTCTTATTCTCTCCCTTTCTCTTCCTCCTAGGGCCGACGCTGTAACGACCCGGCCCCTTGACCCCTTGGGCGACCCAACTGGCGGCCCACTTGGCGACCCTCGGCCCCTTGGGCGGCCAAATCCATTTGGCGGCCCCTTTGGCGACCTCTTGGGCGGTCGTTACTCACAAGTACTTCCCACCCCTGGCCAGTGGATTTTTGCCTTCCTCAGGATTCGAACTCTAGACCTCCAGGCTAAGTACTAAAGTTTATGAATCCTGATACCAATTGAGTAGCTCAATTGGTATCAGGATTCATAAACTTTAGTACTTAGCCTGGAGGTCTAGAGTTCGAATCCTGAGGAAGGCAAAAATCCACTGGCCAGGGGTGGGAAGTACTTGTGAGTAACGACCGCCCAAGAGGTCGCCAAAGGGGCCGCCAAATGGATTTGGCCGCCCAAGGGGCCGAGGGTCGCCAAGTGGGCCGCCCAATGGGCCAAGGTGCCGGGTCGTTACAATAAAAAGGCGCCTTTTATGTAGCGATCTCGGCCTCTATGGTCCCCGCAGGCAACCCTCTAGGCCCGAGATCCTACGGATCTTCCCACCCCTTGGCCAGTGGATTTTTGCCTTTCCCAGGATTCGAACTCTAGACCTCCAGGCTAAGTACTAAAGTTCCTGAATCCTTGTACCAATTGAGCTACAGCTTAATTGGTTACCAGGATTAGTTAGGAACTCTAATACTTTAGCCTGGAGGTCTAGAGTTCGAATCCTAGGGAAGGCAAAAACCCGCTGGCCAGGGGCGGGAAGACCAGTAGTAGAGTAACGACACGACCAATAGTTAGACAGGGTCGGGTCGTTACAGGCGCCCCTTGCTCACCCTAGGGCCGGCGTCCATCCCACCTAGGGCCGGCGCACCACCCTCCCCATCCAAGGGTTGCCGTGAGCTATCATCACCAAGGAGAAGCCAACCAAGATGAAGAAGAAGCGGATAGCATCTCCTTCCTTCCCGGAATTTAGATTCCGTTTCTTGGTGGTTAGTTTTCTTTCTTCTCTCTTGATCTTCTAGTTGTGCCTTTAGAGAATCTAGTAGTTCTCGTCGGCACAAAACTTGTGACTTTGCGAAGTCATCCCGAAGAGAACTCGGTGTGGACGCGAATAGAGGCGGAGCTTCCAAGGGACGCTACGGTTGGATCTCGTCCCTTTCTTCGAGTTACGCGAGGTACAAAGTAGATTAGTTTACTTTTCCGCAAAGTTTTAATTTATGATCATGTCCACACATCATAAGGTTGCATGCTAGATACGTGGTTAAAATAATTTGAGAAATTATTTTGTGCTAATTCTTCCGCTGCACGTAAAAATTTAAAATTTTACGAACCCGTATACTTGTCAACATGCACCCGGTCCCAACAGTGGTATCAGAGCCGGTTAGTGTTCGACATAATCATATAATTATTTTGCGGAAAACTTTGTCATGATCTCAATTTTGGAAAAACTTTCAATTATGGGAACTTTCCAATTATGATAAATTTTAGATTTAGGAATTTCAAAGTTTGGAAATCCTCATGAAATTTCGCAAACCTTTTGAAACATCCTAGTTTCTGAAATTTTATGATAATTGTGAAAACTTCCCATCTTTGAAAACTTTCCAATTTTGGAAATTTTCTATTTTAGAAATTTTCTAATTTTGGAAATATATAAGTTTTCTTTGTACCAGAAACTTACAATTATTCTGAAAACCTATTATGAAATCTCGCAATTTTGGGCACTTTCCTTCATGAAAGTCTAGACAAATTTATGGACAATTAATTGACAATTAAATTTGAATTGGGTTTTAAATTGTCAACAAAATTCTTTATTTTGGATTGAGCCTCGGGGAGCCGTCCAATTTAAAGTTAGTTGTTGTAATTTAATTTCCCAATTTTAAATGAAATTGTCATGTTTAATTTGGTTACGCTTCCGAAGCGGACCAAATTGAATTTACGACAAATTTCTTTTCTTTGGGTATCTGAGCCTCGGGGAGCCACCCTTAGAAAATAATTTGTTGTAATTAATTAAATCCATGAATAAAATATGATTTAAGAGGTGATGCTCTTACATATTATTGTCTCCAAAATTAATTAGGAAAATGGTTTCCTATAGAGTTTCTTAAATGAGATTTTCATGAAAATAATATGCGGTTGAATTAAGAAAATTGTCTCTTAATTTAATAAGATTTGATTTAGAGAAATCAAAGTCTTAAACATATTATTTCCAAAACTGATTATGACAATTTAGGAAATTGTTTCCCAAAATAATTCCTTTAATAAAGTATGAAATTAGAATTAGGAAATCCGGTTTCTAATTCAATTAATGAGACTTGATAACTTAAGTCACATACATACTTTATTAAGGAAATCGTTAGTCATGACATGATTATATGTCATGAATGTGCTTAGAAAAGAAAGGATGAGACCCAAAACCCCTTACAAAATATTAAGGCCAACACCTTCCATTAATATGGTTAGAACCGGAGTTTTGTTTCTCGTTTGGGTTGATGGACACATCCATCCCGAGCTTGAACCTCAACATGTTCAAACCATGGAATTAGTTTATGATTAATATAGTTGGAGTCAGAGGTCAATCCTTAGTTATGGTTGTTGGATACATCCAAGCCTGACTAAACGGTTGAATGAGCTCCAACCATATTAAAACTATTTCTTGATTAATGGGTCAGCCTTAAGCTTGGAGCATCGATTTGTTGTGCCACAGCCAAGGTCGATGTAAAGAGAGGTGCAGTTGGGTGCTATGTATAATGTTGCATACTTGTTAATGAGTTAACAACCCAATGATTTATGCAAACATTCAATTAGTTGATAGCATAAAGTGATAGTTACATATATGTGATATGAAATCGGTATAATTACCTACCTTCATAGCTAAGAATAACTTGATGGCCACAGCCATGGTAATTCTTATCTATGGTTGGATATCAACCTATTTGGAGATGTTCCTACGATCTCCCGAATTGATAAAAAGGGTTATTCAATTTGAAAAATAAATAGGATTTTTTATTAATGTATGTTGATACATTCTTTAATCATTCTTCTCACATAAGCTCAATTTGTATTTCTAGGATAATCACTCGATCATGTCTTCTCTGAATTTGCGTTCCATTTTGGACACCAATAAACTGACTGGGCCAAACTTCATGGACTGGCTTCGAAACCTGAGGATAGTCCTCAAGGCAGAGAAGCTTGCCTATGTCCTTGAAGATCAACTTCCCAACCATCCTCCAGAAGGTGCAACTCCAGACCAGCTAGTGGCCTATCAGAAACATGTGACCGATTCTGAACTTGCGAGTTGCATCATGCTAGCCTCAATGATACCTGAGCTGCAAAAGCAGCATGAGCATATGGATGCTTATACCATCATCTTCCATCTTCATGAGTTGTTTGAAGAGCAGGCGAGATCCGAAAGGTTCGAAGTCTCCAGACTCCTCTTCACCACTAAGATGCAGGAAGGCACTTCTGCCTCGCAGTTTGTGTTAAAGATGTTGGGGTACATTGAGCGACTGAGCACACTCGGTTTTACAATGGATCATGAACTAAGTATTGACTTAATTCTGAGTTGTTTGCCCAAAATTTATTCACAATTTGTGATGAACTATCGGATGAACAAACTAGAGACTACCATTCCTGAGTTGCTCAACCTGCTGAAGACTGTGCAGTCTTCTGTAAAGCCGGATCAAAAGACGGTACTGTTAGTTGGTTCCTCGAAGAAAGGTTCTAAGAGGAAGGCCAAAGAACAGAATAAAGGGAAGAAGAAAAAGGCCAAAAAGACTGAAAACAAAACCTAAAGGAACTTGCCATCATTGTGGCAAGGAGGGTCATTGGCGAAGAAACTGCAAGGTTTATCTTGAGTCCTTGAAGAATAAGGCATCCGATGCCCCATCCTCTTCAGGTATCTTCGTTATTGAATGTCACTCTATTTTCTCAAATACCTGGGTACTTGATACTGGGTGTAGCTCACATATATGTAATGACATACAGGGGCTAAGGAATAGAAGAAAACTCGTCAAAGGAGAAGCAAATTTGCGAGTTGGAAATGGAGCAAAGATTGCTGCTGTTGCCATCGGAACATATTTGCTAAAGCTCCCCACTAGACGTGTCTTAGAATTGGATAATTGTTATTTTGTTCCTTCGTTAATAAAGAACATTGTATCTATTTCATGTTTGAATGAAAAGGGTTATCATTTAACTTTTAGTAACAATTGTTGTTACATAACTTTAAATGGCGTTCTTTATGGGAATGTAACTTTGTGCAATGGTATCTACACGTTAGATTTATCCAGTGACGTTTTCAATATCGAAGTTAGCAGCAAACGTGCTCGAATAGATAATCGAATAGACTCCTACACTTGGCATTGCCGTCTTGGCCATGTAAGTAAGAAACGCATGACCGAATTACACCGATGTAGAATTCTTGAATCATTTGAACCCGGTTCATTTGATACATGCGAATCATGCTTAAAAGGCAAGATGACCAAATTACCCTTTTCTGGAAAAGGTAATCCAGTGGGAGAATTGCTTGGTCTAATACATACTGATGTATGTGGACCAATGTCAACTCTAGCACAAGAAGGCTATAGCTACTTCATCACCTTTATCGATGATCACTCACGATTCGGGTACGTGTTTTTGATGAAACACAAATCTGAAGCTTTTGAGAAATTCAAGGAGTTCAGAAATGAAGTAGAGAAACAACTTGGCAAAAGTATTAAGATACTTCGATCTGATCGGGGTGGTGAATACTTACGTCAAGAATTTCAAGATTATCTTAGGGACAATGGGATATTGTCCCAATGGACTCCGCCATATACACCACAGCATAATGGTGTATCTGAGAGGCGCAACCGAACCTTGATCGACATGGTTAGGTCAATGATGAATCATGCAACTCTTGCAAAATCCTTTTGGGGCTATGCACTTAAGACAGCTGTTTACTTGCTAAACAGAGTCCCGACCATGGTAGTCTCTACTACTCCATATGAGATATGGAATAGTAAGAAACCTCACTTAACTCACCTTAAGATATGGGGTTGTCCTGCTTATATGAAGCGGACTATATCAGACAAATTGGATGCTAAGTATGATAAATGTCTATTTATTGGATACCCTAAGGAAACGAAGGGTTACCAATTCTATCATCCCTTGGAACAAAAGGTGTTTGTTTCAAGGCATACTGTATTTCTGGAAAAAGAATTTCATTTACAAGAAAACAGTGGGAGTGGCATTGAACTTGATGATGTTCAAGAAACTCCAATAGACATTACAGAGACACCTAGTCTAGACCCACAACCAATAACTCATAATGATGAGCTATCAGTTGAACCTAAAACAACACCACCTCTTCGTAGGTCTGATAGGACACGCAATATTCCAGAGAGATACGGATTTCTCATAAGCGAATCGAATGACGTGTTACTCATAAGCGATAACGAACCTATCAGTTATGAAGATGTTCTGAAAAATTCAGAAAGGGATAAATGGCTTGAAGCCATGAAGTCGGAAATGGATTCCATGTACGAAAATCAAGTATGGGACTTGGTTAACCCACCTGAAGGGATTAAGCCCATAGGGTGCAAGTGGGTTTTCAAGAAGAAAACCGACATCAAAGGTAATGTTGTTACCTTTAAGGCTAGATTAGTGGCAAAAGGATATCGTCAAAAACAAGGAATTGATTATGACGAAACCTATTCGCCAGTAGCTATGCTTAAATCCATTCGGATGCTCCTAGCGATAGCAGCTCATTATGTTTATGAGATATGACAAATGGATGTGAAAACAGCTTTCCTTAATGGAAACCTGCTTGAGGATGTATACATGATACAACCTGAAGGTTTCACATCGGTTGACAAAACCAAAATATGCAAGCTTCGACGATCCATATATGGACTGAAGCAAGCATCCAGGAGCTGGAACATCCGTTTTGATGAGACAATCAAAGAGTTTGATTTCTCACAAAATCCTGACGAACCTTGTGTGTACAAGAAGGTTAGTGGGAGTGCAGTCGTATTCCTTGTATTATATGTCGATGACATATTACTTATAGGAAACGATATATCAGTTTTACAGACAGTTAAAATTTGGTTGTCCAAAACTTTCTCCATGAAAGACCTGGGAGAAGCAACCTATATCCTTGGGATTAGAATCTATAGAGATAGATCAAAACAGTTGCTTGGTCTTTCGCAGTCTACGTATATAGACCGAGTGCTAAAAAGGTTTAGCATGTCGGAATCCAAGAAAGGTTACCTTCCCATCAGGCATGGGATCAACCTTTCAAAGTCTATGTGTCCGTGCACAGAAGACGAGAGGATTTGCATGAATAAGGTTCCTTATGCATCCGCGATAGGATCTATCATGTATGCTATGTTATGTACTAGGCCTGATGTATCGTATGCTCTGAGCGTCACAAGCAGATACCAGTCGGATCCAGGATTGGATCATTGTGCGGATGTCAAGACAATCCTTAAGTACTTAGGAAGAACTAAGGATGTGTTCCTAATATATGGAGAAGGAGATATGGTAATACGTGGGTATACAGATGCCAGTTTCCAGACAGATAAGGATGACTCCAAATCGCAGTCTGGATACGTATTCACTTTAAATGGAGGCGCAGTAAGTTGGAAAAGTTCCAAACAAGACACCGTAGCGGATTCTACCACGGAAGCGGAATATATCGCAGCTTCGGAAGCAGCACAGGAAGCAGTCTGGATCAAGAAGTTTGTCTCCGAACATGGCGTGGTTCCAACCATTGTTGAAGCAGTGCCGGTTTACTGCGACAACAATGGAGCTATTGCACAAGCAAAGGAACCAAGGTCTCATCAGCGATCCAAACACGTGCTTCGTCGCTATCATCTGATCAGAGAGATTATAAGTAGGAATGATATACAAATTGAGAAAATTTCCACTGAAAGGAATTTAGCGGATCCATTAACTAAGGTCTTGCATCAAAGCAAGTTTGAGGGTCATGTTAGAGCCTGTGGTATTGGATACCGTAGCGATTGGCATTAGGCCAAGTGGGAGTTTGTTAGTGATATGAGAGAAGTGTCCTAAGGCAATCGCCTTATGATTGTAAATATTTATTTTAATAAATGATAATTCACTATTTGAGTATACATGTTTGTGTATTTGATTGGGATCTTAAACTCATCTACTGAATGTCCGCAATACAATTCACAGCATAAGAGAATTTGTGATGGGATCACAACTAGTGATTATCTCTACATATGCAATTGTGAAGTATAGAAAATATCCCTAGTCGATGAATTGATAAAAACAGACACTATCAATTCTATTGAGACTAGCATGGGTTATTCTCTAATCAGCTGATTCTCACTGGCTCGTGACATTGGGATTTCTGGAGATAAACATAGATGCTAGTTAAGGGAACTAGTTCATTGGAGTGACTAGCTGTAAAACTTCATATCGAAATCTATATAGATATGTCAATGAAGTTCTTACTGCAGCTTAAGTGCGATGTTTCTTTGACTCGCGGTGTTCAAGTCATCTTGGTCATGGAGACTTATACTTTAACATCTTAAGCAAGCATCTCCAAGGAGGTGTGGACCCAGGATGATTGGGTATAAGCCGAAGTGCCCGAAGATGTTTGAACAGCCTACAAAGGATTCACCACTCCTTGCGAGGAGATGTATACCCAGGCCTATCGTCGGATTGTTACTCAAAGCCTCTGGCCAGAGCATATCATGTTTAGAGTATGAGTCTCTTAAATACATGAGAGTAATTAGAAATCCAAAGGATGAGAAAGACACTACTTGGGCTAGGTGTGACGTAGTCAGCCTAGTGGGAACTGACACACACGGACCATGTCCTGAACCAAGTGGGTATAAGATGGTGAAGGGAATGGGGCACGATTCATTAGAGCTGCTGAAGGGTTTCAGAATTACTTCTGAGGTCAACCGTTGATCTTTCAATTAATTGGGGTCATGATGTACTACTAGGTGCCACTCATGATCGTTCTATAATTAGTTGATTATAGACGACCAACATAAATCGAAAGCCTATTTAGTCACACGCACTACGAGTAATCCGAGGGATTTAAAAGGAGTTGAAAATTGGATTTTCCGATCAAGAGAAATAAGTCGAATCTGAGTTAATCAGAGGCGCAACGGAAGCTAAAAATGGCTAAGTCTTTTGAAGGCTTATTGGGCGAATTAAATGAGTTTAATTCGCGATGGGTTCGGCTCGGTTTGGCCGGCCAAAGAGGGTGCCAACCCTCTTTGGTTTGGCCGGCCACCACTTAGGGAGAAACCAATTTATTTGGTTTAATTAATAAAATAAATCTAGCGCGATTTATTTTATAAATTATGGATAAATAAATTTGTATAAAGAAATTTATATAAAGAAATTTATAGAAATTTATTCTTTTTTATGGAAATTAAAATGATCCATGGAATGGTTTATTTTAATTTTATAAAATCAATTATGAATTCATTTTACCATAATAAAGAAAATTTATAAATTTCTTGCAAAATTTATTCCATAATAAAAGGAGAGATGTATTTGTTTTATTATAAAGTTAGTTATAATAAAACTTGTCTTAAACGGAATAATTCATAAGAAAATTTATAGGATAAATTTCTTATGAAAAATTCCGTTAAAAGAGAGACTTGGCAAGGGAGAGGCTACTATATAAAGGAACCAAAGGCAAGCCTTGAATTCCCAATGGAGTTATCAAGAGATCTAGTAGTTCACTCCCTCTCTCTCTTATTCTCTCCCTTTCCCTTCCTCCTAGGTCTGGCACCCCTTGCTCACCCTAGGGCCGGCGTCCATCCCACCTAGAGCCGGCGCACCACCCTCCCCATCCAAGGGTTGCTGTGAGCTATCATCACCAAGGAGAAGCCAACAAAGAAGAAGAAGAAGCGGATAGCATCTCCTTCCTTCCCGGAATTTAATTCCGTTTCTTGGTGGTTAGTTTTCTTTCTTCTCTCTTGATCTTCTAGTTGTGCCTTTAGAGAATCTAGTAGTTCTCGTCGGCACAAAACTTGTGACTTTGCGAAGTCATCCCGAAGAGAACTCGGCGTGGACGCGAATAGAGGCGGAGCTTCCATGGGACGCTATGGTTGGATCTCGTCCCTTTCTTCGAGTTACGCGAGGTACAAAGTAGATTAGTTTACTTTTCCGCAAAGTTTTAATTTATGATCATGTCCACACATCATAAGGTTGCATGCTAGATATGTGGTTAAAATAATTTGAGAAATTATTTTATGCTAATTCTTCCGCTACACGTAAAAATTTAAAATTTTACGAACCCGTATCCTTGTCAACATGCACCCGGTCCCAACACACGTTAGATTTATCCGGTGACGTTTTCAATATCGAAGTCAGCAACAAACGTGCTCGAATAGATAATCGAATAGACTCCTACACATGGCATTGTCGTCTTGGCCATGTTAGTAAGAAACGCATGACCGAATTACACCGATGTGGAATTCTAGAATCATTTGAACCCGGTTCATTTGATACATGCGAATCATGCTTAAAAGGCAAGATGACCAAATTACCCTTTTCCGGAAAGGGTAATCCAATGGGAGAATTGCTTGGTCTAATACATACTGATGTATGTGGACCAATGTCAACTCTTGCACAAGGAGGCTATAGCTACTTCATCACCTTTATCGATGATCACTCACGATTTGGGTATGTGTTCTTGATGAAACACAAATCTGAAGCTTTTGAGAAATTCAAAGAGTTCAGAAATGAAGTAGAGAAACAGCTTGGCAAAAGTATTAAGATACTTCGATCCGATCGGGGTGGTGAATACTTGAGTCAAGAGTTTCAAGATTATCTTAGGGACAATGGGATATTGTCTCAATGGACTCCGTCGTATACACCACAGCATAATGGTGTATCTGAGAGGCGTAACCGAACCTTGATGGACATGGTTAGATCCATGATGAATCATGCAACTCTTCCAAAATACTTTTGGGGCTATGCACTTAAGACAGCTGTTTACTTGCTAAATAGAGTCCCGACCAAGGTAGTCTCTACTACTCCATATGAGAGGTGGAATAGTAAGAAACCCCACTTAACTCACCTTAAGGTATGGGGTTGTCCTGCTTATGTGAAGCGCACTGTATCAGACAAATTTGATGCTAAGTCTGATAAATGTCTATTTGTTGGATACCCTAAGGAAAAGAAGGGTTACCAATTCTATCACCCCTTGGAACAAAAGGTGTTTGTTTCAAGGCATGCTGTATTTCTGGAATAAGAATTTCTTTTACAAGAAAACAGTGGGAGTGGCATTGAACTTGATGAAGTTCAAGAAACTCCAATAGACATTGCAGAGACACCTAGTCTAGACCCATAACCAATAACTCATAATGATGAGCTATCAGTTGAACCAAAAACAACACCACCTCTTCGTAGTTCTGATAGGACACGCAATATTCCAGAGAGATAAGGATTTCTCATAAGTGAATCGAACGACGTGTTACTCATAAGCGATGACGAACCTATCAGTTATGAAGATGTTCTGAAAAGTTCAGAAAGGGACAAATGACTTGAAGCCATGAAGTCGGAAATGGATTCCATGTACGAAAATCAAGTATGGGACTTGGTTAACCCACCTGAAGGGATTAAGCTCATAGGGTGCAAGTGGGTTTTCAAGAAGAAAACTGACATGGAAGGTAATGTTGTTACCTTTAAGGCTAGATTAGTGGCAAAAGGATATCGTCAAAAATAAGGAATTGATTATGACGAAAACTATTCGCCAGTAGCTATGCTTAAATCCATTCGGATGCTCCTAGCCATAGCAGCTCATTATGATTATGAGATATGGCAAATGGATGTGAAAACAACTTTCCTTAATGGAAACCTGCTTGAGGATGTATACATGATACAACCTGAAGGTTTCACATCGGTTGATAAAACCAAAGTATACAAGCTTCGACGATCTATATATGGACTGAAGCAAGCATCCAGGAGCTGGAACATCCGTTTTGATGAGACAATCATAGAGTTTGATTTCTCACAAAATCCTGACGAACCTTGTGTGTACAAGAAGGTTAGTGGGAGTGCAGCCGTATTCCTAGTGTTATATGTCGATGACATATTACTTATAGGAAACGATATATCAGTCTTACAGTCGGTTAAAATTTGGTTGTCCAAAACTTTCTCCACGAAAGACCTGGGAGAAGCAACCTATATCCTTGGGATTAGAATCTATAGAGATAGATCAAAACGGTTGCTTGGTCTTTCGCAGTCTACATATATAGACCGAGTGCTAAAAGGGTTTAGCATGTCGGAATCCAAGAAAGGTTATCTTTCCATCAGGCATGGGATCAACCTTTCAAAGTCTATGTGTCCGCGCACAGAAGACGAGAGGATTTGCATGAATAAGATTCCTTATGCATCCGCGATAGGATCTATTATGTATGCTATGTTATGTACTAGGCCCGATGTATCGTATGCTCTGAGCGTCACGAGCAGATACCAGTCTGATCCAGGAATGGATCATTGGGCGGCTGTCAAGACAATCCTTAAGTAATTAAGAAGAACTAAGGATGTGTTCCTAATATATGGAGAAGGAGATATGGTAATACGTGGGTATACAAATGCCAGTTTCCAAACAGATAAGGATGACTCCAAATCTCAATCTGGATACGTATTTACTTTGAATGGAGGCGCAATAAGTTGGAAGGGTTCCAAACAAGTCACCGTAGCGGATTCTACCACGGAAGCAGAATATATTGCAGCTTCGGAAGCAGCAAAGGATGCAGTCTGGATCAAGAAGTTTGTCTCAGAACATGGTGTGGTTCCAACCATTAATGAAGCAGTGCCTGTTTACTGCAACAACAATGGAGCTATTGCACAAGCAAAGGAACCAAGGTCTCATCAGCGATCCAAACACGTGCTTCGCCGCTATCATCTGATTAGAGAGATTATAAGTAGGAATGACATACAAATTGAGAAAATTCCCACTGAAAGGAATTTAGCAGATCCTTTAACTAAGGCCTTGCCTCAAAACAAGTTTGAGGGTCATGTTAGAGCCTGTGGTATTGGATACCGTAGCGATTGGCATTAGGCCAAGTGGGAGTTTGTTAGTAATATGAGAGAAGTGTCCTAAGGCAATCGCCTTATGATTGTAATCATTTACTTTAATAAATGAATATTCACTATTTGAGTATACATGTTCGTGTATTTGATTGAGATCTTAAACACATTTACTGAATGACCGTAATACAATTCACAGCATGAGAGAATTTGTGATGAATTCACAACTAGTGATTATCTCTACATGTGCAAATGTGAAGTATTGAAATTGTCCCTAGTCGATGAATTGATAAATACGGACACTATCAATTCTGTTGAGACTAGCATAGGTTATTCTCTAATTAGCTGATTCTCACTGGCTGGTGACATTGGGATGTCCGGAGATAAACATGAATGCTAGTTAAGGGAACTAGTTCATTGGAGTGACTGGCGGTAAAACTTCATATGGTAGTCTACATATAGACATGTCAGTGAAGTTTTTACTGCAGCATAAGTGCGATGTTCCTTTGACTTACGGTGTTCAAGTCATCTTGGTCATAATGACTTATACTTTGACATCTTAAGCAAGCATCTCCAAGGAGGTGTGGACCCAGGATGATTGGGTATAAGCCGAAGTGCCCGAAGATGTTTGAACAGCCTACAAAGGATTCACCACTCCTTGCAAGGAGATGTATACCCAAGGCCTGTCGTCGGATTGTTACTCGAAGCCTCTGGCCAGAGCATCACATGTTCCGAGTATGAATCTCTTAGAAAACATGAGAGTAATTGGAATCCGTTGGACGAGAAAGACATTACTTGGGCTAGGTGTGACGTAGTCAGCCTAATGGGGACTGACACACATAGACCGTGTCGTGAACCAAGTGGGTATAAGATGGTGAAGGGAATGAGGCACGACTCATTATAGCTGCAGGAGGATTTCAGAATTATTTCTTAGGTCAACCGTTGGTCTTTCGATTAATTAGGGGTCATGATATACTACTAGGTGTCACTCATGATCGTTCTATAATTAGTTGATTATAGACGGCCAACATAAATCGAAAGCCTATTTAGTCACACGCACAACAAGTAATCCGAGGGATTTAAAACGAGTTGAAAATTGAATTTTCCGATCAAGAGAAATAAGTCGAATCTAAATTTATCAGAGGCGCATCGGAAGCTTAAAATGGCTAAGTCTTTTGAAGGCTTATTGGATGAATTAAATAAGTTTAATTCGTGAGGAGGCGGCTTGGTTTGGCCGGCCAAAGAGGGTCCCCACCCTCTTTGCTTTGGCCGGCCACAACAAGGAGGGAAACCAATTTATTTGGTTTAAATTATAAAATAAATCAAGCGCGATTTATTTTATAAAATTATGGATAAATAAATTTATATAAAGAAATTTATATAAAGAGATTTATTTTCATGGATATTAAAATAAACCTTGGATTGGTTTATTTTATTTTATAAAATCAATTATGAATTGATTTTTCATGATAAGAAAAATTTATATAATAAATTTTTTGTGAAAATTTATTCCATAATAAAATGGGAGATGTGTTTGTTTTTATTATAAAGTTAGTTATAATAAAACTTGGCATAATGGAATAATTCATAGGAAAATTTATAAGATAAATTTCTTATGAAAATTTATTCCGTTAAAGGGGAGACTTGGCAATGGAGAGGCTACTATATAAAGGAACCAAGGCAAGGCTTGAATTCCAATCAAGAGATAAAGTAGCAAGCCCTCTCTCTCTCTCCTTCTCTCCCTCTCCCTCCTCTAGGGCCGGCGCCCTCTCTCACCTCTAGGGCCGGCTACCCCCCCTTCCCTTGCCGTGAGCCACCACCAAGAAGAGGCCGAAGAAGAAGAAGAAGCGGGGCGCGACTCCTTCCTTCCTCCCGGAATCTTGATTCCGTTTTTCTTTTGGTGGTTAGTTTTCCATCTCTCTCTCTTGATATTCTTGTCGTGCCTTTGGAGAATCTAGTAGTTCTCGTCGGCACGAAACTCGTGGATTTGCGAAGTCATCCCGAAGAGAACTCGGCGTGGACGCGAATAGTGGCGGAGCTTCCAGGGGACGCTACGGCTGGATCTCATCCCTTACTTCGAGTTACGCGAGGTATTGAGTAAATTAGTTTACTTTCTGCAAAATTTTAATTTATGATCATGTTCACACATCATAAGGTTGCATGCTAGATACGTGGTTAAAATAATTTGAGAAATTATTTATGCTAATTCTTCCGCTGCACGTAATTATTTTTTTAAATTACGAACCCGTATCCATGTCAACATGCACCCGGTCCCAACAGCATAACCCTAACTGCCTTCATAGTGAGCTGATCTCTGACTCAGGTAAGGGTTTGGTGAATATATCAGCTAAGTTAGATTTTGTGTCTACATGCTTAAGGACTATTTCACCCCTAGCTACATGATCTCTTACGAAGTGGTGTTTAACTTCTATGTGTTTAGTTCTAGAGTGTTGGATTGGGTTCTTATTTAGATTAATTGAACTTATATTATCAATGTAGACTTGGGTTTGGGTGTAGTCAAGCTGGAAGTCCTTAAGAGTGTGCATCATCCATAAGAGTTGTGCTACACACTCTTCTAAAGCAACAAACTCAGCTTCGGTTGTGGATAGAGCTACGCAGTGTTGCTTTCTGCTGCACCAACTCACTAGACTGTTTCTTAAAAGTTGGCAGCTTCCACTTGTACTCTTTCTATCTAGTTTGCAACCAGCATAGTCAGAATCCGAGTATCCTGACAGGTCAAAAGTTGAGGTCCTGGGATACCAAATCCCTACATTTAGGGTGCCCTTGATGTATCTAAGTATTCTTTTTAGGGCTGCTAAGTGCATTTCCTTAGCACAGGTTTGGTATCTAGCACACATTCCTACAGCAAAAAGTGTTAGTGCAGAGAGCACCATATCGAACCTTGGTTTGATATTGGCAAAGGGTTCAAAGTTAAGATCTATTTGTGATCTAACGATGTTTACTAAGTGTGCAGAAAGAAGTCCTAGCGAAGGCGTGCTAGGCACCTGGCGAAGGATTGCTAGGAATCAATGTCCTATCGAAGGACAGCTAGGCACCCGGCAAAGGGCTACCGGGAATCTAAGACCTAGCGAAGGACTGCTAGGCACCTAGCGAAGGACTGCTAGGCACTGAACCCTAAGTCCTAGCGAAGGGCCGCTGGGCACCTAGCGAAGGGCTGCTAGGAGTCAAAGACCTAGCGAATGACTGCTTGGAACCGAAGCCCTAGCGAAGGACTGCTAGGCACCAGGCTAAGGATGGCTTGGTACTGAAGACCTGGCGAAGGACAGCTGGGCACCTGGCGAAGGACTGCTGGGCAAAAGTCCAACCGGAGGAGCCGGTTGGCAACACGTAAATTCTCCTGAGAGGAGTAGGTGAGGACGCGTTCCCCCTCCAGGGAACAGTAGGCGTCGGTTCGACCTAGGGTTCCATTTTGGAGACCCAAAGTCAGAACCAAGACAGCTAAGGATGTATAATCATAACATATTCTTGTTTTATTGTATTTGCAACTAACCCTAGATGCAGGACCAAAGGAACGAGTCTCTGCAGCTCAGAACGCCTCAAGGGAGATAGGCAGCAGCTGCGTAGGGCGTCCCGGAGGTCCCGGGCGCCCCCAAGGTCAAAGCAAAATAAGTAAAGCAAGAGAACACTTCGGAAGCTCACTGGGGGGCGCCCCCATGCTCCCGGGCGCCCCCGTGCTCCCGGGCAGCCCGGATGCCTCGGGCGCCCCGGGTTCAAGCCAACGAAGCGGATAGAGTCAAGCCAGCAAGAAGCCAGCGGACCGAGTCAACCCGGGTGCCCCCAGTCAACTCTCAGCCCTATTCAAGTGGGATAAGGGCTGACCGAGACTTGTTCGGATCGCCTGACTCGTGGGGGGGGGGGGGGGGGTGGGCACCGCCAACGTTAAGGGTGCCCCAGAAGGCTGTAAATAGCCCCACGACCCCAAGGCTTCAGACAACAAGTTTTCCAACGCCAATACGCTCTTCAACTCAGGCGCTCTGCTCCAGAAATCCTCCATCTCGTGATTCTAGCGCCGACGACGACCCTACGCACCGAAGAACAATCTACACCGGGCGTCGGTAACGAAGAGTCAATTCTTAATTGTATTCTTACTGCACTTACTTCTATACAACTGTTTGTAAGATTTTGCGCGATTATAGTATTGCCCGCAGTAAACGGTCAAGGACCGTGGGCCTTGGAGTAGGAGCCGACCGCGACTCCGAACCAAGTAAATCCCTGTGTTTGCGTTTGGTTTTCGTGTTAATTTTCCGCTGTGCATTCTCTCTCTAAATCCGAAATGATTTACGATATTCACCCCTCCTCTATCATTCTTCTCGATCCAACAAGTGGTATCAGAGCGGGGAAGCTCAAATTTGGTGCAACCACCAATTTGAGAATTTTTCAGATTTTCTTCGAATTGTTTTAATTTTTTTCTTTTCTTTTTCGTTAATCGAGATTGGTGCATCACCACTCGATCTTATTCGCCTTTTATTTCAAATAAAAAATATCTGCAGGTGGATTTAAAATATCTGTACGCCTTTTTCAATTTTGAATTTTCATTTTTTTACCATAAGTCAGAATTGATAAAACGATCAATTTTTGAAAATTTGTCATAAATTTTTTTTACCATTTTTTTATATTTTTTTCTCGAAATTCGTGCCACCTTCATTCAAGCAACATTTTTTTTAACTCCTATTTTTTCATTAATCAGAATATTCATTTTCTAAAAATTTATCTCAAAAGCTTTTATTATTATTTTAGTATTCTGCCTCAAAATTCATACAATATTTTTGTTGGGCTATTTTTTCTCTCTCTCCCGCACTTCTAATCCATGACCAAGTCTTGGTACATTTCTATTTTTTCTCTTTGTGTGCAAGAATTATCCTTAATGGCCAATCAAGAATGGAACAGTGTTCGTCCGCCTCTATTCTCTGGCGAGAACTTCAGAACCTGGAAGGGGCTAATGGAATCCCACCTAAAGGCCCATCTAGAACTATGGATGATAATCCAACGGGGTTTATAGTACCTACAGAAGATGGAATGTCAATCACCTGGGATAAATTGGACGAACCAACTCTGAGGAAGATCGAGACAAATGCAAAGGCGACTGCAATCCTACAATGTGGCCTAACCAAGGAGCAACTCGAACTAGTAGGTCCATTCAGATGTGCGAGAGAAATTTGAGAAAAATTGATTAACCTTCATCAAGAGATCTCAGAAGAAGAAGAAGATTAAGTAAGCTGTCTTGCACTCTCGGTCCAAGCACAAACAGCCGAGTCAGAGTCTGAACACGAATCCAAACCAGAGTCAGAAGACGAATTGACTGAGACAAAAATGGTAACCAATTTCGAATCATTTTTTGAATTACAATTAAGTAATCAAACAAATACTGTAATGGTTGAGGAAGGTGTAATTTCTATTGTGGGAAAAGCTCCAAGAGAACCACCAAAGAAGAAGCCTCAACCTGTACCCGAGTCCGACTCAGACTCGGAATCAAAAGACAATGGAGGAGATCGACCCAAACTGGTCCGGTTGACTCGCGACCACCACAAAATACTGAAGAAACAATCAAGCAAAAAAAAGATGACTAAAATCAAGGGGGAGACCTCCAAAAAGAAATCTAAAGGTAAATTTACAGTATTTGAAAATCCATTATTTACCTTGAATAATATGATTGATCCTTATAAATTAGTTAAAGCAAACATTAGTATATTAGAACAAGAAGATGAAATATTGAAACATAAGGTCAAAATGCTAGAAAGTCTAATTCACAATCTTGCTAATTCTAAAAACCCAGAATATCATTATAATTATGACGTGACTTAGTTGATTACTTTTCTTGCTTGTTTATTTTATTATGCTTTGAATTAGGACTGGTTAGTTTAAGGACTGAACCAACTTAACTGAAATTTGAACAACATAGTATTGGGTGGAGGTGAGATGATAGTACGTTAGGGAAGCCTTTTCTAATAAGGTCAAGTATACACTACCTGGTCTCTTTAGACTGGTGAAACTAGCCAAAGCTACCGATCCAAGACTCAAACTAGTTAGACCAAAATTTACCAAAAAGTAATTTTGAAGATGAAATTTCACTAAAAGGCTTTGTCTAGGAAAGGTTTGATGATCTAATAAGGCTACGGCCAAAGAAGGCCTTGTGCCTCGCCAAGACCTGGAAGTCAATTTTTGAAATTCAAATTCAATTTACTCTTTGTTAAATTCAAATCTAACACAAATTTTCAGTTAATTTTATATTCAAATATCTCTTTTCAAAATAAACTTAAATTGTGTTTAAAAATTAATTTAACTTTTCAAAATTAATCATGGCCTTTTCAAAATAAATATTTCTATTAAAATATTTATCTCACAAAACCCATAAGGTTAACATGTTTGATCACATAGAACTGGGTGAGATATCTAGGACCTAAGAGTATATGTCACTATCCTCTTAAATAAAACTCAAAGTGCTTTCAAATTTATTCAAAATTTAATTCGGTTTACTATACCCTACTTTTTCATCTCTATTTTTTTTAAAAAAAATATTGAATTTCATGTTAAATATCATAATAGACTCATTTTAAATAGAATCTAGGGCTTGTCTGATTTAGTTATTAATTGGTCAAACATAGTCAACTGAGTTAAACTTGGTCAACACAGTCAACCCTAGTTAACATAGTCAAACCTGGTCAACACTGAAATCCCTTAAGGAACATAGATAAATGTCAGACTGTGTCGGATACAAGGGGAGTTCTTCTAATCTTTTTCAAAAATTCAGATTTTTCAAAAACCTTATGCTCTAAAACTTATTATCATCTCAAAATACGGTTTTCAAAAGTTGATTCAAAAACCCTCGTATATTACTATCTCTTTGAAAAAATTATCATCATGATTTTCGAAAACTGTGCTATCATTCCAAGTTGTGTTTTCAAAAATTTATCTCCTTGAAAGTTATCATACTCAGAAGGTTATTCAAAATCATTCTTTTGATTTGCATAAACCCTAAAGACACCGAGGAAGGTCCTTCATGATCTACAAGGACTCCTAGGATGTGTCAAATTTAGGGCGAGTTTGAGTCAAAAGAAGAATTTCTGAAATATTTTTTTTGGTAATTATTTGTTATATAATTCTTATAATTTAAATCAAACCTTAAAACTTAGAGGAAGATTGCTTGTAGTCAACAAGCTTCCTAAGACTGGGTCAAGTTTAGGGGGAGATCAAATTAAAAGAATTATTGAGCATTTTCAAAACAATATATTTTCATGCACTACATTTTCAAAATCCTGTTGAAAGTATAAGTAATTTATCTTTCAAACTACTATTTTTCAAAACTTTTTGGCTTATGAAATTATTTTGAAATACTCTTTGAAATTATATTTACCTGAATTTGGAGAATTTCCAGGACACTTAAGGAAATGTCCTTGTAGATAACAAGATTTCCTAGGATTGTGTTTGACTGGAAAAGAAACCAAGTCAAGTAAAGTATTATGTTTTCAAAATATCATTGTTCAAGAGTACTAATTATTAGTACTTATGTTTGTCAAAAATGCATAACATCCTTCAAAAGTACTAATACTTTTTTTCAAAGCACTAATGTTTACAAAGTACGGATTTTTTTGGTGCAATACTAAACATGTTTCAATGAACAATTTTTTCAATCTTTTTCAAAATGAAAATGTGTTTCAAAATTTTTTGCATAACATTTTTTTAAAGTATTCTTGCAAATGTACTATTTGTTAAATAAAAATATTTTTATGAAAGCAATCTTTTGAAAAATTGTTTCTAAATATAAGTTTTTCTAAGGCAATAGTGATCTAAGTGCGTGAATTTTCTAAAGACTTGCCTACAAATACAAACTATTTTTTAAAATTCACAATACTTTTCTAAAGACTTGCCTACAAATACAAATTATTTTTTAAAATTCACAATACTTTTCAAAGGGGAGTTTTTTCTTTGGTACAATTATACTAAGTATTTTTATTTTCAAAACTTATAAGCTCTGATACACACATTTCTTTCTTAAATCTTCTTTCAAAAGCTCCTTATTGATATATGGCCAAGGGGGAGAGAAATAGAAAAGAGAGAGAAATTTTGTTTTCACAAAAAGCCAAGTATTTCTAAGTGCTTTAAAATTAGTCAAAGTACTTTCAAAATTTCTAAAGAACTTCAAAATTGTCTAAGTGCATTTATTTTGAAGATAGTTTTATTCCTAAGTAAAATTCTCCTTAGTAAACAAAGTTTGTCTGAGCAAAACCTTTGGAAATTTTTGGGCAAATGTTTCTAAGTAAAATTTTCTTAGTAAACAAATCCTTGTTTTGGCAAAAACTTGTCCATTTAAAGTTTTTTTACAAAATAGTTTTAAATGCACATAATATGTTCCAAAGAAATTTTTCCATGTGTGCAAAAGTTGAAATTTTTTAAAGGAAATTTGTTTTCAAAATGTTGGCTAAGTAAGCTACTGTTAAGTTTTTTTTTGAAAATTATGTTTTTGAAGTTTATTTTAAATATCCTAAAATATAAGGAGAAGAGTTGTCACATTAAGGGGGAGCTTCATGCTTTTTCAAAACATCCATTACTTTGAACATCATTTTTTGAAAAATTATGAAATCTATTACTTAAAGTTTTTCTTGACAACTATGTTTTTGGAAAATTGTTAAATCCATTACTTGAATTTATTTTAGTAAAACTCACTCTCTATTAGAAACTTTGTTCGCCCATTATTTTTTTTTTGATATATGTAAAAGGGGGAGAAAAGGTCAAAGTTAAGCGTTTTATAACACAATACTTCTAGGTTGCAGGGAAAATAAATTTTTTTTACAGTTCAAAAACTACATTGTTTTTTTGAACTGCTCAAAGTAATTGGCTTAAACTGTTATAATTTTTTTTCTCTGCTCAAATTAATTGGTCTTAACTGTCTTGCTTAAACTGTTATAATTTTTTTTACATAACTTTGAATTGTGTTGCCATAAATCAAAAAGGGGGAGATTGTTGGTGCAGAGAGCACCATATCGAACCTTGTTTTGATATTGGCAAAGGGTTCAAAGTTATGTTCTATTTGTGATCTAACGATGTTTACTAAGTGTGCAGAAAGAAGTCCTAGCGAAGGGCTGCTAGGCACCTGGCGAAGGGCTGCCGGAATCAAAGTCCTAGCAAAGGACTGCTAGGCACCCGACGAAGGGCTGCCGGGAATCTAAGACCTAGCGAAGGACTGCTAGGCACCTAGCGAAGGACTGCTAGGCACTGAAACCCTAAGTCCTAGTGAAGGGTTGTTGGGCACCTAGCGAATGACTGCTAGGAGTCAAAGACCTAGCGAAGGACTGCTAGGCACCAAGCGAAGGACTGCTTGGAACCGAAGCCCTAGCGAAGGGCTGCTAGGCACCAGGCGAAGGACGGCTTGGTACTGAAGACCTGGCGAAGGATAGCTGGGCACCTGGCGAAGGACTGCTGGGCAAAAGTCCAACCGGAGGAGCCGGTTGGCAACAGGTAAATTCTCCTGAGAGGAGTAGGTGAGGACGTGTTCCCTCTCGAGGGAACAGTAGGCGTCGGTTCGACCTAGGGTTCCATTTTGGAGACCCAAAGTCAGAACCAAGACAGCTAA
The DNA here is from genome assembly GCA_024364735.1 of Boesenbergia rotunda. Classification (NCBI taxonomy): domain Eukaryota; kingdom Viridiplantae; phylum Streptophyta; class Magnoliopsida; order Zingiberales; family Zingiberaceae; genus Boesenbergia; species Boesenbergia rotunda. Next base: position 71,647 of record JAGFNQ010009291.1, on the reverse strand, counting down.
GGCTGTATAATCATAACATATTCTTGTTTTATTGTATTTGCAACTAACCCTAGATGCAGGACCAAAGGAACGAGTCGCTGCAGCTCAGAACGCCTCAAGGGAGAGAGGCAGCAGCTGAGCAGGGCGCCCCGGAGGTCCCGGGCACCCCCAAGGACAAAACAAAACCAGTAAAGCAAGAGAACGCTTCGGAAGCTCACTGGGGGGGGGGGGCGCCCCATGCTCTTGGGCGCCCCCGTGCTCCCGGGCGCCCCGGATGCCTCGGGCGCCCCGGGCTCAAGCCAACGAAGCGGATAGAGTCAAGCCAGCGAGAAGCCAGCGGACCGAGTCAACCCGGGTGCCCCCTGCGTCCCGGGCGCCCCCAGTCAACTCTCAGCCCTATTCAAGTGGGATAAGGGCTGACCGAGACTTGTTCGGATCGCCTGACACGTGGGGGGGGGGGGGGGCGCCCCCAACGTTCAGGGCACCCCAGAAGGCTATAAATAGCCCCTCGACCCCAAGGCTTCAGACAACAAGTTTTCCAGCGCCAATACGCTCTTCAACTCAGGCGCTCTGCTCCAGAAATCCTCCATCTCGAGATTCTAGCGCCGACGATGACCCTACGCACCGAAGAACGATCTACACCGGGCGTCGGTAACGAAGAGTCAATTCTTAATTATATTCTTACTGCACTTACTTCTGTACAACTGTTTGTAAGATTTTGCATGATTATAGTATTGCCCACAGTAAACGGTCAAGGACCATGGGCCTTGGAGTAGGAGCCGACTGCGACTCTGAACCAAGTAAATCCCTGTGATTGCGTTTGGTTTTCGTGTTAATTTTTCACTCTGCATTCTCTCTCTAAATCCGAAACGATTTACGATATTCACCCCCCCCCTCTATCGTTCTTCTCGATCCAACAAAAAGGATATCAGGTATGCTGGCTGTAAGATAAAGTAGACTACCAATCATACTTCTATATATTTTAAGGTCTACAGGTTTACCATCAGGGTCACTATCTATTTTTACATTTGTGACCATAGGGGTACTTATGCTTTTGGAGTTATTCATTTTAAATTTTTTTATTAACTCCTTAGCATATTTGGATTGATGGACATAATTTCCAACCCTAGTTTGCTTAATTTGTAATCCTAAAAAAAAGTTGAGCTCACCAACTAAGCTCATTTCAAATTCGTTTTCCATTATTTTTATAAATTCTTTTAAGAAATTTGAGTTGGTGGATCCAAAAATTATATCGTCAACATAGATTTGGGCAATAAAGATGTCTTTTTCTAAGGTTTTAACAAAAAGAGTTGAGTCAATTTGTCTTTGGTTAAATTCCTTAGAAATGAGGTAGGTTGATAGGAGTTCATATCATGTCCTAGGTGCTTGTTTTAGTCCTTACAGTGCCTTATTGAGTCTGTAAACATGGTCAGGTTTTTCTAAGTCCTCAAAACTGGGGGGTTGTCCTGCATAGACTTCTTCTCTAATAAATCCATTTAGAAAAGCTGACTTTACATCCATTTGGTAGAGTTTAAATCCTTTATGGGTTGCAAAGGCTAGCAACATTCTAATAGACTCAAGTCTGGCTACTGGGGTGTAACGACCTGGAAAATTTTCTCAATATTTTTTTTTAAAATATTGACCATGCCTAGATGGATTCTCGAGGAACGTAGGGACACTAGTGTAAACCTTAGTATGATGCTCCATGATTTTCGATATAGAATAAGAAGCTAGGTGCTAATAGGCCTTACATGGGTTTTTCTAGTACCATGGTTATTAGTGGATTCTAGGTAGAATTTAATATAAATAAAAACGAGTTTTAATTAGGAATATTAGCATGATTATGAGTGGGCCTTAGGGGAATTTTTGAAAATAATAAAAAAATAATAATAAATAAATAAATAAAGTGCATACACCAAGGATTGAACCTTGGACCTAGTATAGCATCATGCATGTACTAACCAATTCACCTAGCAAGGGAGTGCTAGTGGAAAAGGGAAGGGATTTTAGTTGAGGCTAAAGGAAGTGAAGAGTCATAGCATCATGTCTCTTCACTTGCCTCCTTCATCTAGTATATAAGAGGAAGGAATGGAAGAGACAACTTAGCACTTAAGCATTTGTCTCTTCATCCACCAAAACTCCTTCTTCCCTTCTTCTTTCTTCTTCTAGCCGAAACCCACAAGGGTTTCTTTTCCTTGGAAAAACTTCACCAAGGACTCCATCTTGAAGATCTAAGGCTTTCTACAAGGCTACAAGGGCTAAGGAGAAGTTTAGGGTCAAGAAGGTTTCTCTTTTATTTCTATTCAAGGATTATATCCAAGATAAGGAAAGGTAAGACCCCCTCACCTATGGTAGGATAGCTTCCAAGTTGTTTGTCATGATCTAAGTTCTTATTGGCATACTATGTTGAGAAATCCATAGTTAGGGCTTGTGAAGGTTTCGGCCAAGCAAGTTTTTGAGGCTAAAATCATATTGAAAACCCCTATTATGTTTCCTAATGTTTACTCATGATATGTTAAGCATAAAAGTATGATTTTGGAAATTTTGTAGCACCCTAAAACCCCCTTAGGTTTTCGGCCACATCAAGGTACCATGGCTAGGTGTAAACTCCAACCCTTCATGCATGATTAGTATGATTCCTATGATATCTTATGGGTAATAATGGTGATTTATATGAATTTTTCCTATGGGCTTATTACCCTTCTAGAGTTTCGGCCAATACATGGTTTAGGCCTAGGACTTAGGGTTAAATCCAATCAAGGGTTCAAACTGTTTTCTATGGCATAATATGTAGTGTATTGGATGTTAATCATGACCTATGTGAATTTTTCCATGGACCCATGGTCCTTTAGGGTTTCGGCCAAGTCCCTAATCTAGGGCTTGGATTGGCTTAACGTCTCAAGGATGCGTGTTTATAGGTTACTATGATGTAAGTGTATGGTTAAGCATGATGTAAGGGTCTTTATGTTACCAAACCCTAGCTTTGTGTGTTATGCAATATGACTTTGTATGTTAGGTTCTATCTTATATTTTACTCATGAATATTTAGGTCATATACCATGAACATGTGTAATTGATATAGGGGTATGTTATGTTAAATAGAATAATGCATGTAGGAGGTGAAATGCCTATAATAGACATGTGTGTATGAAGGTCTATGCATGTTTTATGATGAATGCCATGAACCTAAGTAGTATGCATCATGTTTATATGTAGCTTACCCATGCATGCTCCATGATGGATACTAGGATTATGTATGCTAGATGAAATGTACCATGTATGAAATGCATGTTTATCTTATGTACCATGATTATGCAAGCTTTATGAACCAAGATAATGTTTATGCCTGGAGGCATGATTATGTATGTATGTCATGTTTTTATGAATAATAGAAGATGGATAAAGATGATATTTATGCCTTAATTACGAATGATAAGTATGAATGATGAAGGCATAATGATGTTATGAAATAAGTATGAATGATGAAATGCCAAGCATATTTATGTCATGCTTCATGTAACGAGATTATGTTATATCCTAAGATATGTCAAGTATGAATGATGAAGCATGCATAGTTATTTTACTTTATGAATGAGCTTGTACCGGACCGAAGTAAGGGTCCAAGGGATGGGCACCTTAAGAACGACTCGGTTCTGGACTACCGTAGCTGTCCACGGTTCTGGGACTACTGTAGATGTCCAACAGGGATCGGCACCTTAAGAACGCCTCGATTTTTGGAACTACCATAGCTGTTCCTACCCTAGTAGGTTGAGGCTAGCTACCTCGTATTTACTTAGGGATGCGCGCTTATGATGTATGTATGTGGTACAAGCCGGGGACCCCAATGATGTTATGATTATGTTTAAGTATTTAAAAGTATGATTTTAAATTAAGCATCCTTATGTATATGCATTTGACTCATGCATCCATTCATGTTATGCATTATGCCATGGTAAGTATGTTTTATGCTTATGCTTATGCTTATGTTAAGACAGTGCTTATGCCCATACTAAGAATTATGCCATGATAAGTATGTTTCATGCTCATGTATATTAAGAATTATGCCATGATAAGTAAGTTTCATGCTCATGTATATTAAGGATTATGCCATGATAAATATGTTTCATGCTCATGTATATTAAGAATTATGCCATGATAAGTATGTTTCATGCTCATGTATATTAAGGATTATGCCATGATAAGTATGTTTCATGCTCATGTATGTTAAGAATTATGCCATGCTAAGTATGTTGTAGGTTTATGTTTATGTTAAGAATCATGTTATGTTGTTTGTTCATATGCTTATGACTTACGCCAACACTATGCTTATGTTTTATGTTCAGAATTATGTTATGTCAAATGCTTGATATGTCTATGTTTAAGTGACGTATGGTTTTAGCGAGTAGGAAAGGGTCTTACTAAGCCTATGTGCTTATAGTCTTATTTTCCTCGTACCGCAGATCAAGCAAGAGGTTACTAAGAGAAGCAGCAGGAGGGGCAAGAGCATGTGTGTGTGTGGCGGTGACATGGCAAAGGATTCTTTTATTTACACATCGCATGTCTTGGGTTTTGAAATGCCTCCTTAGATTCTATGCTATGTTTATAATGGTTATGCCTAATGAATGACTTAAGACTCATGATGTTTATGGATATGTTACTTGCTACTTATGATGATTATGAATAAGCTATGGTATGGTTATATCATGATGCCATGCATGTCGTTAATATGCTAAGTCCAATGACACTAGGTTCATGAATGACAAATTTAGGCATGTATAGATGATTCATGTATTAGTTGCATGGTTAAAAGCATATGTAGAAGAAAAAAATTATTCCGCTGCATTAAGATGATTTATATGTACATGTATGTTTAGCGTAACGCCGCTTTCTCGCCACACAATAAGGTGTGGGAAAAAGGCGGGCGTTACAGGTTGGTATCAAAGCAGTTGCCATCTCACTATACACACATCAAGTCTTCTTCCTGTCGCTTCCAAGTAAGTACTTTTATATATATCTGATTTCCTTTTTATGATTCTGGAATAAGCAAGTATAGATGATACCTTATGATTCTAGAATATGCAAGTATGAATGATACTTTATAATAGCAAGTACTTCTGGGATATGTAATGTGAACAACACTTTACCTTATTTTTATGAAATTAATACTTTAGAATTTGATATAAAAAAAACCACTAAAGTAAGAAACCGATTTTCGTATGCTTTTCTCTGTATATATTTGTGAATTGAAAAAAAAAACTAGTTCTGTACTTGCTTGTCAGTTTGGTACTGACTATGTCATTTTGTTTTTCAATTCCAGATGTTGCATGAGATCGGCACCACGAGTCGTTACCATGGGCGGAGTCGTGAGCTAATGGAGCAAATAGAAGAGGTGGAGTATAGTCCGGTCCTTGGGATCCAAGGCAATATAGGGAAATTCGACCGACTATTGTAGAAACTCGAGCAAGAAGAGTTTCCAATCATGGATGACCATAGGATTGGAGCGCTGCTTCGTTCGTTGCCCAAGCGTGCAAGAGTGGTTGCTTATCAGATCTGGGGGCAGCATGAATGTCGGATCTCATATACGGAGTTATGTAAGCAGCTTCTTCGCCATGAGTTTCCGGAGGATCTAGGGGACTCGGAGGAAGATCCCGAGATGTACGAGGAGGATCCCGAGATGTACGAGGAGGATCCTGAGATGTACGAGGAGGACCCTGAGATACTCGAGGAAGATCCGGAGATACCCGAGGAAGTTCCCGAGATAGAAGAAGAGGATCCAATGGAAACGGTAGAAGATCCCGAGGTAGGCTAAGGGGAGATGAACGAGGGAGTGAAAGTCGCCGCCGTGATATTTTTCATTATGGGCGTGATGGTAGCCCACTTAGTTCATTGAGTTCGGATAGTTTTGGTATATGAACTTATAAGATCTAATAAATAAAGTTGTGTTAAAAAAATTGGTAATCCGAGTCTTCAGAGAATAAAGCAGGAGATCCTAGGAGGAAAGGGTGATGGCTTTCATATCGCCAACAGGGGAGTACTCTATCTTAAGGATCGTCTATGTATTCCTAATGATCCGGAGCTGCGGAGGGCGATACTAGTAGAAGCTCACGAAACCCCTTATTCGATGCATCCGGGATCCACCAGAATGTATCAAGACCTGAAGGAGAAATTCTGGTGGTCCGGCATGATGAGAGATGTGGCTCAGCATGTTAGTACCTGCCTGACTTGTCAACGAGTGAAAGCAGAACACCAGCGACCCGGAGGAGTTCTGCAGCCACTTCCGATTCCGGAATGGAAATGGGAAGATATCTCTATGGATTTTATTTCAGGACTTCCCAAGACTACAAATGGATATGATGCGGTATGGGTAATTGTGGACAGGTTGACGAAGTCTGCTCATTTCTTAGCAATCAAGATGACTTATTCGATTGAGCAACTAGCTCAATTATATGCTAAGGAGATAATCAGACTTCATGGAGTTCCCAAGACCATCATCTCAGATAGGGATAGTCGTTTTACTTCACATTTTTGGGAGTGTGTCCAGAAGTCCCTCGGCACTAAATTACAATTCAGTACAGGTTTTCATCCTCAGACCGACGGCCAAACTGAACGAGTGAATCAGGTGCTGGAAGACATGTTACGGGCATGTGCCCTGGATTTCAAAGGGAGTTGGTGCCGATATCTATGTTTAGCAGAATTCGCCTACAATAATAGCTACCAAGCTACTATCGACATGACACCTTATGAAGCTTTGTACGGGAGGAGATGTAGGTCTCCGATCTGTTGGTATGAAGGCGGTGAAAAGAAGGCGATGGGGCTCACGACGGATCTCATCGACGACACCACCCGAGCTATACAGAACATTCGACGATGGATAGAAGCTGCTCAGAGTCGGTAGAAGAGTTATGCAGATGTTCGGCGTAGGCCACTGGAATTCAATATTGGGGATCTGGTATTCCTCAAAGTGGCTCCTATGAAAGGGGTAACGAGATTCGGGAAGAAAGGGAAACTGAGCCCGCATTATGTGGGACCGTATCCGGTATTGGGAAGAGTCGGCAAGGTAGCATATGAGCTAGAGCTGCCTCCAGAGATGTCGGCTATCCATAACGTGTTCCATGTGTCAAGGCATAAGAAGTGTGTTCTAAACACAGATCAGGTGATTGAGCCACAAACAATACAAGTTCAGGATGACCTGAGTTTTGAAAGCCGACCTATTCAGATCTTTGATCGCGAGATCAAAAAGCTAAGGAACAAGGAGGTACCCTTAGTCAAGGTCCTATGGCAAAGTCAAAGGTTCGAGGAAGCTACATGGGAACGCGAGGACGAGATGAGACGCAAGTACCCGGAGCTATTCTAAGTTCGATGACGAACTTTCACGAGGTATGGGGGATTGTAACGACCCGAAAAATTTTCTCAATATTTTCTTTAAAAATATTGACCATGACTAGATGGATTCTCGAGGAACGTAGGGACACTAGTGTAAACCTTAGTATGATGCTCCATGATTTTCGATATAGAATAAGAAGCTAGGTGCTAATAGACCTTACATGGGCTTTTCTAGTACCATGGTTATTAGTGGATTCTAGGTAGAATTTAATATAATTAAAAACGGGTTTTAATTAGGAATATTAGCACGATTATGAGTGGGCCTTAGGGGAATTTTCGAAAATAATAAAAAAACAATAATAAAAAATAAATAAATAAATAAAGTGCATGCACCAAGGATTGAACCTTAGACCTAGTACACCATCATGCATGTACTAACTAATTCACCTAGCAAGGGAGTGCTAGTGGAAAAGGGAAGGGATTTTAGTTGAGGCTAAAGGAAGTGAAGAGTCATAACATCATGTCTCTTCACTTGCCTCCTTCATCTAGTATATAAAAGGGAGGAATGGAAGAGACAACTTAGCACTTAAGCATTTGTCTCTTCATCCACCAAAACTCCTTCTTCCCTTCTTCTTTCTTCTTCTAGCCGAAACCCACAAGGGTTTCTTTTCCTTGGAAAAGCTTCACCAAGGACTCCATCTTGAAGATCTAAGGCTTTCGACAAGGCTACAAGGGCTAAGGAGATGTTTAGGGTCAAGAAGGTTTCTCTTTTATTTCTATTCAAGGATTATATCCAAGATAAGGAAAGGTAAGACCCCCTCACCTATGGTATGATAGCTTCCAAGTTGTTTGTCATGATCTATGTTCTTGTTGGCATACTATGTTGAGAAATCCATAGTTAGGGCTTGTGAAGGTTTCGGCCAAGCAAGTTTTTGAGGCTAAAATCATATTGAAAACCCCTATTATGTTTCCTAATGTTTACTCATGATAAGTTAAGCATAAAAGAATGATTTTGGAAATTCTGTAGCACCCTAAAACCCCCTTAGGGGTTCGGCCACATCAAGGTACCATGGCTAGGTGTAAACTCCAACCCTTCAAGCATGATTAGTATGTTTCCTATGATATCTTATGGGTAATAATGGTAATTTATATGAATTTTTCCTATGGGCTTATTACCCTTCTAGGGTTTCGGCCAATACATGGTTTAGGCCTAGGACTTAGGGTTAAATCCAATCAAGGGTTCAAAGGGTTTTCTATGGCATAATATGTAGTGTATTGGATGTTAATCATGACCTATGTGAATTTTTCCATGGACCCATGGTCCTTTAGGGTTTCGGCCAAGTCCCTAATCTAGGGCTTGGATTGGGTTAAGGTCTCAAGGATGCGTGTTTATAGGTAACTATGATGTAAGTGTATGGTTAAGCATGATGTAAGGGTCTTTATGTTACCAAACCCTAGTTTTGTGTGTTATGCAATATGACTTTGTATGTTAGGTTCTATGTTATGTTTTACTCATGAATATTTAGGTCATATACCATGAACATGTGTAATTGATGTAGGGGTATGTTATGTTAAATAGAATAATGCATGTAGGAGGTGAAATGCCTATAATAGACATGTGTGTATGAAGGTCTATGCTTGTTTTATGATGAATGCCATGAACCTAAGTAGTATGCATCATGTTTATATGTAGCTTACCCATGCATGCTCCATGATGGATACTAGGATTATGTATGCTAGATGAAATGTACCATGTATGAAATGCATGTTTATCTTATGTACCATGATTATGCAAGCTTTATGAACCAAGATAATGTTTATGCCTGGAGGCATGATTATGTATGTATGTCATATTTTTATGAATAAAAGAAGATGGATAAATGTAACACCCAATAATTTTCGTGAATTATTAGAAATTTTTCGAAATTTTATAGCATTTTTTCGGATTAAAAATAAAAAGAAAAAAAAAAGGGGTCGGGTGGGGTTTGATCCCGCAACGACAGGGCAAAGAAGGGCTTAAGCGAGTCTGGATAACCAGCTGGGCAAGGGTACCAAGCACAGAAATGAATGAAGCGAAATAATGTTATAGTTGATCTAGCCCGTTTCATAAACAGGTATTTAAACTTTCGCTTAAGTCACGTTAAGTCCCCGATTAGGTTTTGTGGCTGCGCGAAAAACAGAGGACGAGAGAGGCTGCGAAAACAGGGAGAAAGCCATAGTTTTCTTCCTTCTTCTTCTTCTTCCTCTTGAGTAAAGAACCTAGGGTTCCTCCCCTAGGGCCAAGGAGTGGAAGTTCTCGCAAGGAAGAGGAAAGGAGTCCTACACTAGGGTTTTTACCTCTATTTAGTGAGTTTTCATCAAGATAAGGGTAAGTAGATCACTCACCTGCAATAGAAGTAGTTTCGCCATGTATTTCTCGTTGTAGAACCATGTCTGTGGTATAAGTGCATGCTTTAAGATTATGGTTTTTCTTATTTGTGTGTTTTAAGTTCCTAAAGAATACATGTTTTATCATAGAATATGAATTGGAGTAAGTTTTTGTGTATGTGACCTAAGTATGACAAGAGTAAGTTCTTGAAAGGTCCCCAAAAGGAGTTCTGGGGTTAAGGGCACGCAAGGTGCTTGATGAAAGTTCCAAGTAAGAAAAGGTAAAGGTTTATAGTGCAGATTTATGAAAAAGAAAGTTAACTTGATAAATATAGCATTTATGAGTAAGAAAGTATTTTATTTTTGTAAAGTGACATGTACCGGGCAAATGAGAGGCCCACAGAAAGTAAGAAAGAAGCTCTAATAAGGTGCGGTGGCTAGCTACCCCGAAACCTATTAGGGATGCGCGCATTGGTACATTGATACCATGGTACAGTGTCAAGGCCTGAGAAAGTTGATTATTATTTTGAAGTATATGAGTACACGTAAGGGTTTCAATTTTCTTAAGTGCATGTTTTTGTTATGTATGTTAACATGGTTGTATTATAAGCATGTTAAAGAGAAAGATCAAAGAAGTTAGTGTTTTAAAGTATGGAAATGTATCATTACTAAGTTTTAAATGAAATCATGAGCATGTTATGTTTGCAAGTGTTTTGGGTGCTAGTAAATGTTTTCAAGCATGATTGAGCATGATAAGTATATGAAAGTTTTCATGTGCAAGTATTTCAAAGTGCATGTGTTTTGAAGCAAGCATTATTTGAAAAGAGCATGTTTATCATTGATCGCATGGATTTGTGAGTTAGGATTTACTTACTAAACAAATCGCTTATTAGTTGCATTTCCTTCTATTGCAGACAATGGTAAAGAAAAAGTATAAGCTAGGGAGGCCAGCGGGACTTGCATTGATGTTCAGTGGCGGCGGAACCGTGGAAGAGATCGTTGGGTTAAGTCTTGTAGAACATATGTTTTGGTGTTTTGAATTGGTAGAATGAATGACTTTGTTTAAACCTTGCATAGAGACAAAGTTGGGTACAAACTCTAGTCTAGAGTTCATATATTTTGATAGCTTATTTACTTCCGCAAAGATCCTAATTGCAAGTTTATGAGGTTGTTTTGGGTTGCTAAAATGTTTATAAAACTAGTGTAGAGTATAGATTTGGAGTTATTTATCTATATACTTGAATGTATATGAATTGTGAAGCTTTGGAAATGGTTTTCAGGTCTGTAAATGCAGGTTTCAGGCGTGCCAGTCGACTGGTTCAGAACTAGTCGACTGCGATATCGAACAGAACCTTCTGTTCGGTGCACCAGTCGACTACCATGAGGCCAGTCGACTGGTGCCGGGCACAGAAAGTTTCTGTGACCGATACCAATCGACTGGCAATATAGCAGTCGACTGGTACCATTGAAAAGAAGTGGTATAGAGTGTTGATGCAGTTTGGCCCGGTTGTTGTTTTGGTGTTTGACAATGATTTAAGTTTGGTTGAGCGAATTTGGGTTAAAGTCCTGGTCGGGGACTGGGCATGAAACCCTGGTGAGTGAAGCCAGGTCCTAGCTTGTGAAGCTAGGTTGAAATCCCGGTGAGTGAAGCCGGGTCCTGGTGAGTGAAGCCAGGTGTTGGAAATCCCGGTGAGTGAAGCCGGGTCCTGGTAAGTGAAGCCAGGTGTTGGAAATCCCGGTGAGTGAAGCCGGGTCCTGGTGAGTGAAGCCAGGTGTTGGAAATCCCGGTGAGTGAAGCCGGGTCCTGGTGAGTGAAGCCAGATGTTGGAAATCCCGGTGAGTGAAGCCGGGTCCTGGTGAGTGAAGCCAGGTGTGGAAAAGTCCTAACTCGAAAGGTTGGGTGAAAAGTCCTAGCTTGGAGGGCTAAGTGAAAAGTCCTAACTTGGAGGGTTAGGTGAAAAGTCCCAACTGGAGGGTTAGGTGAAAAGTCCTAGCTTGGAGGGTCAGGTGCCTAGCTTGGAGGGCTAGGTTGGATGAGGGTCTAACTCGGAGGGGTTGGGTGAAAAGTCCTAGCTTGGAGGGCTAGGTGAAAAGTCCTAGCATGGAGGGCTAAGTGAAAAGTCCTAACTTGGAGGGTTAGGTGCAAATTCCCAACTTGGAGAGTTAGATTGAAAAATCCTTAGCTTGGAGGGCTAAGGTGAATGAAATCCTAGCTTGGAAGGCTAGGTCTGCGTCCCTGGATCGGTCTGGTGACCGATCAGGGAGTTGACACGCTGCTCCTTCGTAGATCGGTCTGGTGACCGATCCAGCGATATCTGATCGGTCTGGTGATCGATCAGAGAGTGTGTGTTTCACTCACTGCACAGCTCCTGATCGGTCTGGTGACCGATCAGGGAGCGAACAGTGAGTTGAGTTCCCTTGCTAATCAGGTCCAGAACGGTTCGGTGACCGATCAGAGACTTAGGATTTGATTAAAGAATCACTGTTCACTCAAGCCTGATTGGTCTGGTGACCGATCAGGCTGGAGCCTGATCGGTCTGGTGACCGATCAGGCAGGAGCCTGATCGGTCTGGTGACCGATCAGGCAGGAGCCTGATTGGTCTGGGGACCAATCAGGAGTGTGCAGAAACTACTGGATCGGTCTGGTGACCGATCAGGCTCCTCCCTGATCGGTCTGGTGACCGATCAGGAGCAGAACTTTAATTCAAATAAGCTGTCAGAAGCTCTGATCGCGTCTGTTTTTACTTCCGATTCTCTGATACACTACTGATATGTTTTGATATGCATTGCTAAGCTTCTGTTGGAGTGTGCAGGCTTTACAGGGATGGATTCAAACACTCAAGGAGGGTCAAAGAGAGGCTTTCCGTTGAGCAAGTTTGGCAGTTTTCCATCGCAGGTTACAACGGGCGCTGCTGGCAACAGCTGGAAGCTGACCTGGGGCTGGGGCTCGACTGAGGAGAGTTCAGTGAGTCCAGAGGAGATCAGGGGTAGCTGGCTTGTTGCAGGAGAGCAGCTGGGAGCTGTGTGGAGCGTCTGTGAGTTGGCGATGGCAGCTCGGATAAGTGTGGGTTGGCGATGAAGAGAAGGGAGTTCTCTCTACTGCAGCAACACTTGATCCATCCTTAGCAATCACTCTGAGTCTTGAAGCTTCTGCAAACTTTGATCATCCTTTGAAGCTTGAGAGACTTGAGCACTAAGAAGGACTCGTGGCAAGGCGATCAACAAGCAAACAAGGAAGAGCTAAGTGAAGGCTCTTGCCGAGGTTGTGCTGGGGTGTTGTTTGTGCTTGTAAGCGTTTCTCTTTATCTGCTTGTGCTCTATAAGTCTCTGATTGTCTCTGTGCTTTTCATTCTACATCATCTTGTTGAGACATTTTGTGGAGAGGTTACTCCACCGAGAAGGAGGATTTGATATCCGGATTTCCGGGGCTTGATCTGCCGACGATCAAGGGATCGCCCACCTTAAGGGCACGCCAAGGAGTAGGGGCAAGTTATCCCCGAACCTTGTATATCGAGGTGTTAGTGTCCATTTGGTCTGCTCTTCATTTCTGCAACTTGCATTTCTGTTTGTATTTGTCTTCCGCTGCTAATCACTCAAGTGCAGAAATCCTTAAGCTCAAAGAAATTGTGTCTGTCTATATTCACCCCCCCCCTCTATAGCCATCTCGTTCCCAACAAGTGGTATCAGAGCTTGGGGCTCTGTACACGGCTTAACATCCGAGAGCTTATCGACATGATGGCTGGAAGAGAAGGAATGAGCACAAACCGACCTCCATTCTTTGATGGCACAGATTTTCCATATTGGAGGTCAAGGATGGAGTTCTACCTCAAAACCAACATGAGAATATGGTTCTCAGTGAAGGAGGGTTTCCCCCCTCCTAAGGATCATGAGGGAAATGAGCTTGAGGTTTCAAGTTGGTCGGCTAAGCAAGTCAAGAAGGGGGAAGCAAATGCCAAGCTGTTGTGACCTTGCAATGTGGGATGACCAAAGAACAACTAATCAAGGTTGGCCCCTTCACCTCTGCCAAAGATCTATGGAATAAACTTCTTGAGCTCCATGAAGGAACTCAAGACACACGGACTGCCAAGAAGGATTTGCTTCACAGCCAACTCCAAAACCTCACCATGGGAGAAAATGAAAAGGTAAGTGAGCTCCATGGACGGTTTAAAGAAGTGTTGAATGGTCTCCACTCCATAAATGAAAACGTAGAAAATAGAGACCTAGTGAGGTATGTACTCAAAGCCTTCCCTAGGAATACTTTGTGGTCATCCATGGTGGATGCCTACAAGGTTTCCAAGGACTTATCTCTTGTTAAGTTAGAGGACTTATTTTGTGAGATGGAGCTACATGAGATCTCTAACCAAGGCCCCAAGGAGAAAGGGTTTGCTTTTGTGGCAGGAAACAAAAAGAAGAAGAAGAAGGGGAAGAAGAAGGAGAAGGAAGTCTCTTCATCTTCATCCTCATCCGAGTCCGAGGAGGAGGGCAGCTGGTCTTCTTCCTCCGAGATGGCCAACTTTGTTAGAAGGATGATGAGGAAGAGCCGGCGCCTCAAGGGTAAAGGTAATCCGAGTGAAGTTAAATTTGATAAGTCTAATATTACATGTTATGAGTGTAGCAAGAAAGGACATTACAAGGATGAATGTCCAAAGTTAAAGAACAAGAAGGATAAATCAAAGAAGAAAAGGAAGGCCTTGAGGGCCACATGGGATGACTCCTCTTCTAGTTCATCCGAAGAAGAGGAGGAGAAGTACACTCATCACCGTGCCCTCATGACACTAGAGGACTCGAGAGAAGAAAGTGATAATGAGTCAAGCTCCTCAACCGCTCCTTCATCATCTTCGGATGATGAAGAGGTAATCTCTCCGGAATTAGATAAGTGTTATCGGACAATAGCATGTTTAGCTAAATTGTTAAAGAAATCAAAGAACAAAGTTAAATCTTTAAAATTAGAAATAGAAGAATTAAAATCCTCTAAGGATGAGGATATTAATGACTTGCATGTTCAAAATCTTGAGGATGAAAATAAGGGTTTGAAGGGTGAAATTGAAAATCTCAAGAATATTCTTGGGAAATTTTCAACAAGTTCAAAAATCCTAGATATGATCTTGAACTCACAAAAAGCGGTTTACAACAAGGTTGGCTTAGGTTACCAACCAAAAGAATCAAGTTTCATGTCATTAATGTCAAGAACCCAATTTAGATCATCAAATGATTCTAGGGTTCAAAAGGTGAGGAAGAGAATGACTAAGGCATGGGTGCCAAAGTCTTTCATTGTAGATGCATTAGGTCCCAAAATTTGGGTACCTAAAACCTCCATATTTAGAATTGTATAGCTTTGATTGAGGGGGAGCATCTATCAACATAGGTTGTTGATATGTGGTGCTCCAAACCCAAGGCTAAGGTTACACTAGTTTCAAAATAAGTCAACAAGCCTTGGAAATTATTTTTATATATTGCATGAAGGGCTTAGATTCACACATAATTTGCTCTTGCCATGAATGGCTTAGAATAATTGGTTTTACTTGTTGCAATTTGTGTTTTCATGCAAGTTATGGTTTATGAAATATCCTATCTCAAGCCCAAGTATGCCATGAGTATCTTGTATGTGTTATAATACATGAATGCATGTTTAAGAACAAGATGAACGTATAGTTTGGGCTGATCATTATAAAAATCTCACAAGGAATCACCATGAGTTTTAAAATTCACTGTTTAATCTTATATGACCTAGTGATTCCCTTGTATCAAACTAAGGTTTCTTCATATGATCATGCTTTGATACAACAAACATGTTTCGATACTCAAGTTCATGCTTAGAAAATACTATCATGCTATGACACAAATCATGATATATATTTTGATTAAGGGAACCTTTAGAATCAAATGGATTACCTCTATGCTTTGACACAAATCATGTTGATCATGTTTTGGGAATTTGGTATTAGTATCATATATTGATGATTGTTTGAAGAAATCCATTTTGATTGAAGGAACCCTTAGGAACAAACGGATTACACATGATTGTATTAGGGTTTAGGAATGGTTGAGATTTGAAACAAAGTTGATTTCATAGTTTTTGAAATTTTGTTTCTGAAACTGAAAAATCATTCTGTATCATCCCTGATCGGTCCACCGACCGATCAGGGGTGCTTCTGATCGGTCTGGTGACCGATCAGACCAACTCTGATCAAGGAACTCCCAGATCGTTCCAAATTGATCCAAAACCTCCTCAAACCAATCAATTTCATCGAATTGTATCAGATTATTGATCATACTGATACACACAAATCTGATACAAACCTAGTACTTAATAGTGATTTGATACAAACCTATGTTGGAATGTTCAAATTCATAAGAAAGGGTTTGTTGAGTCATGACTCTTGTTCTTAATGTCGTATTTCGGAATTGTTTCTGAAATATCGAATATTAATAGAGTCTACTTCACTTTTACGGAATGCAAATTGTCAATGCAGTCTGATCAGGAACGTATCAGAGGTTCAAAAATTTATCTGAAATCTGATCGCTCCCCATACTAATCAAAATATTTCTGTATCTAGTAATCAACAGACCTGGTTAGTCACGGAGACCGATCAGGACCTTGTTTCAGATACAGATGCATTCCTTACTCGTCCTGTGAAGCATATACGTATTTGACCATGATATACTTCTGTATATGTCTTCACATGGAAGTCCAAGTGTTAATGCAGTCCGATCTTAAACGAATCAGAATTACAGAAATTTTTTTGAAAATTGATCGTTCATAGTTAAATCAGAAATTTTTCTGTATCGATCATCAGTCTAATGGAACTGCGATAATTATTGCCATATGATGCATATACATTGTTGTCATGATACATCTATGGTATATGTCTCTCATATGCAATTCAAAAATCATCCTTTGACTTACTTGTCATATGAAACATATACATGCTTGACCATGATATTATTCTGTATATGTTTTCATGTGCGATTCAAAAAAAAAATTACCTTTGATTATTTTGGGTTTGGGGAAAGACCCTTGGTTGAGGGGGAGTTTGATGTTTAAACTTAATAACCATACCCTTTTCGATGTTTGACAAAGGGGGAGAAAATGACTGATTAAGTTTATGGTTATTATAGGGGGAGGATCATGATTCCCTTATGAGAATTGAATGGATTTCAATTGATTGATACCTAAACTTAAATCAGGTTGTCAAACAACAAAAAGGGGGAGATTGTTGATGCAGTCTGGCCTGGTTGTTGTTTTGGTGTTTGACAATGATTTAAGTTTGGTTGAGCGAATTTGGGTTAAAGTCCTGGTCGGGGACTGGGCATGAAACCCTGGTGAGTGAAGCCAGGTCCTAGCTTGTGAAGCTAGGTTGAAATCCCGGTGAGTGAAGTCGGGTCCTGGTGAGTGAAGCCAGGTGTTGGAAATCCCGGTGAGTGAAGCCGGGTCCTGGTAAGTGAAGCCAGGTGTTGGAAATCCCGGTGAGTGAAGCCGGGTCCTGGTGAGTGAAGCCAGGTGTTGGAAATCCCGGTGAGTGAAGCCGGGTCCTGGTGAGTGAAGCCAGATGTTGGAAATCCCGGTGAGTGAAGCGGGGTCCTGGTGAGTGAAGCCAGGTGTGGAAAAGTCCTAACTCGAAAGGTTGGGTGAAAAGTCCTAGCTTGGAGGGCTAAGTGAAAAGTCCTAACTTGGAGGGTTAGGTGAAAAGTCCCAACTGGAGGGTTAGGAGAAAAGTCCTGGCTTGGAGGGTCAGGTGCCTAGCTTGGAGGGCTAGGTTGGATGAGGGTCTAACTCGGAGGGGTTGGGTGAAAAGTCCTAGCTTGGAGGGCTAGGTGAAAAGTCCTAGCTTGGAGGGCTAGGTGAAAAGTCCTAACTTGGAGGGTTAGGTGCAAATTCCCAACTTGGAGAGTTAGATTGAAAAATCCTTAGCTTGGAGGGCTAAGGTGAATGAAATCCTTGCTTGGAAGGCTAGGTCTGCGTCCCTGGATCGGTCTGGTGACCGATCAGGGAGTTGACACGCTGCTCCTTCGTAGATCGGTCTGGTGACCGATCCAGCGATATCTGATCGGTCTGGTGATCGATCAGAGAGTGTGTGTTTCACTCACTGCACAGCTCCTGATCGGTCTGGTGACCGATCAGGGAGCAAACAGTGAGTTGAGTTCCCTTGCTAATCAGGTCCAGAACGGTCCGGTGACCGATCAGAGACTTAGGATTTGATTAAAGAATCACTGTTCACTCAAGCCTGATTGGTCTGGTGACCGATCAGGCTGGAGCCTGATCGGTCTGGTGACCGATCAGGCAGGAGCCTGATTGGTCTGGGGACCAATCAGGAGTGTGCAGAAACTGTTGGATCGGTCTGGTGACCGATCAGGCTCCTCCCTGATCGGTCTGGTGACCGATCAGGAGCAGAACTTTAATTCAAATAAGCTGTCAGAAGCTCTGATCGCGTCTGTTTTTACTGCCGATTCTCTGATACACTACTGATATGTTTTGATATGCATTGCTAAGCTTCTGTTGGAGTGTGCAGGCTTTACAGGGATGGATTCAAACACTCAAGGAGGGTCAAAGAGAGGCTTTTCGTTGAGCAAGTTTGGCAGTTTTCCATCGCAGGTTACAACAGGCGCTGCTGGCAACGGCTGGAAGCTGACTTGGGGCTGGGGCTCGACTGAGGAGAGTTCAGTGAGTCCAGAGGAGATCAGGGGTAGCTGGCTTGTTGCAGGTGAGCAGCTGGGAGCTGTGTGGAGCGTCTGTGGGTTGGCGATGGCAGCTAGGATAAGTGTGGGCTGGCAATGAAGAGAAGGGAGTTCTCTCTACTGCAGCAACACTTGATCCATCCTTAGCAATCACTCTGAGTCTTGAAGCTTCTGCAAACTTTGATCATCCTTTGAAGCTTGAGAGACTTGAGCACTAAGAAGGACTCGTGGCAAGGCGATCAACAAGCAAACAAGGAAGAGCTAAGTGAAGGCTCTTGCCGAGGTTGTGCTGGGGTGTTGTTTGTGCTTGTAAGCGTTTCTCTTCATCTGCTTGTGCTCTGTAAGTCTCTGATTGTCTCTGTGCTTTTCATTCTACATCATCTTGTTGAGACATTTTGTGGAGAGGTTACTCCACCGAGAAGGAGGATTTGATATCCGGATTTCCGGGGCTTGATCTGCCGACGATCAAGGGATCGCCCACCTTAAGGGCACGCCAAGGAGTAGGGGCAAGTTATCCCCGAACCTTGTATATCGAGGTGTTAGTGTCCATTTGGTCTGCTCTTCATTTCTGCAACTTGCATTTCTGTTTGTATTTGTCTTCCGCTGCTAATCACTCAAGTGCAGAAATCCTTAAGCTCAAAGAAATTGTGTCTGTCTATATTCACCCCCCCTCTATAGCCATCTCGTTCTCAACATAGAGCAGTTGGTTAGTGCTTCAGTTTTACAACTAAGAGGTCTAGGGGTCAAATCCTTGCAAAGCAAATAAAACGAAAGTTTTTTTTTAAAAGGAAAAAAAAATCAGAGCAAGTTAAGGGGAGTCAAGTAGTTATAACCTAAGGCTAAGAATAAAGTAAAGTTAAGGTTAAGTAAAAGTGACGTCCACTTTAAGGATGAGAGAGAGAAGTTAAGGCGGGTCGTCACAGAGTGGTATCAGAGCAAAAGGTTCCACCCTTCCGCCACACTGACATCAAGCATCAATCCTGCCGCCTGCCAAGTAAGAAGTTCATGTATTGTAGTATTATATGCTTTCTTTATTGACTGCTAGTATCAGTAAGTGCATGATGATCGAAAAGTATGTGAGTATTATTATTATATGCTAATGTATGCATAGAGATAGTGAAGTAAGTTAGTAAGAGATAATGAGCATTTATTTCTTATTTATTTTCTGTACACCATAGAGCAAGAGAGATGGCAAGAGGACATCCCAAAATTGTCCGCAACGAGGAGCAAGCTCCTAGAGAACAGGAGTCAACTGAGTCAGTACCATCCACAGATCTTCAAGGAGTGGTGGCCCAGCTTCAGAGGCAACTTGCTGAGCAGCAGCAAGTTATTGCTGCCTTGATGGCTAATCAGCAGGCCACTCCTGTTGCCACGCCAGTGGCACATGTAGTGGCACCAGCGGTGACAGAGACTCCCCCAGTACCTCTGACAAGAGAAGTGAGACAGGAAGCATATCTGATCCAGTGGCAGAGACTGAAGCCCAAGAATTTTTCTGGCACAAGTGAACCATGGGATGCTCAGGCATGGTTCAAAATGGTGGAAAGTATAATGGAGTTACTGGACTGGCCCGAGGTGGAGAAGATAAAGTGCACATCCTTCTGCCTTACTGGAGATGCTAGGATGTGGTGGGAAAGAGTGAAAGCTAAGAGGGATGTGAATCAGATGACCTGGGCCGACTTTGAAGCAGAATTTCTGGAAGAGTACTTTCACATGAAAGTGACAAACAAGCACTATGATGAACTCACTGAGTTCCGTCAAGGAGATCTAACTGTGGATGAAGCAGTGAAGAAGTTCAATCGACTAGCTCGCTTGTGCCCGGAGTTAGTCAGTACTGAAAAGGAAAGGGTCTAGCTAATGCTCAAGATGCTGAGGCCTCAGATAGGTCTGAATGTGGCTGGCAGTGGAAATAGACCCTAGACTTCAGAAGAATTAGTAAGTAGTGCTTTGATCACTGAGCACTACTTAAATAGTATAAAGTCCACACGTGTACAACAACAACACGCAGCAGCCCAGAAGCCCCAAGGGAATCCTCAGAACCAACAGAATTGGAAAGAAAATTCAGGCAAGAGGAAGCAGTGGGACCAGAAGACTCCTGAGGGCAACAAAGGGGGTGCATCAAGCAAGCAACTCAAGTATTCTCCTTGCCCGAAGTGTGGGAAGACACATCCTGGAGTGTGTCGTCAGGGCATGAGCGGATGCCATATTTGCGGAGCAGAAGGGCATATGATGAAGGCTTGCCCTAACCGGTCGAGTGTTGGCGGGTGTTATATCTGTGGAGTAGTAGGGCACCTGGCCAAGGCGTGCCCTAAAGCAAAGCCGCCTCCACCACAGCTTCTTCAGTACGAGGGTGGACCTGCTCAGCTGCACCAGATGCAGCCAGTTATGGAGGGATCTTATTACAGTCAGGTGAGGATGGATGCCCCACCAGCCACGACCAACGCCAGGGTTTTCGCCATCACCAGGGAAGAGGTGGCAAATGCTCCTAACATGGTCACAGGTCGAATACTCATCTCATCTCAATATGCTATTGTGTTATTCGATACTGGGGCAACCCATTCTTTTGTATCCATACTTTTCTCTAAAAAGCTAGGGATCCCACCAGAAAGTTTGGCTCAGAAATTTTTAACAACCTTACCGTCAGGGGAAGTAATGGCCTCTACTCAGAGATTAAGGGCAGTACCAATTTGGATTTCCAACCGAGAGCTCTATAGTGACTTGGTAGTCCTTGAGATGAAGGATTACGATGTCATTTTAGAGATAGATTTCTTGAGCAAGTACAGTGCTTCTATAGACTGCCGCAAGAGAAAAGTCAAGTTCACACCAGAAGCAGAACCTTCATTTGAGTTTATTGGAGACCCAAGGAGAAAGGCAAAGAGGTTCCTATCTACCTTACAAGCTCAGAGAATGTTAGAGAAGGGGTGCTCTGGTTTTCTAGCTCATATAGTGGATGCAAGTCAAGGAGAAGGATTGAAGAGAGAAGAAGTGATGGTAGTCTGTGACTATCCTGAGGTGTTTCCTGAAGAGTTACCAGGTCTCCCTCCCAATCGGGAAATTGAGTTTGAAATTGAGTTGGCCCCAGGAACCAACCCAATTTCGAAGGCACCTTATCGCATGGCGCCAGCAAAACTGAATGAATTGCAAGAACAATTGCAAGAGCTGCTTGATAAGGGTTTCATCCGCCCTAGTTATTCACCTTGGGGAGCTCCTGTATTGTTCGTCAAGAAGAAAGATGGATCTATGCGAATGTGCATAGATTATCGAGCTTTGAATAAGGTAACCATCAAGAACAGATATCCTTTGCCAAGGATAGATGATTTATTTGATCAGCTGAAGGGAGCCACAGTGTTCTCCACGATTGATCTGCGATCAGGTTACCATCAGCTCAGAGTGAAGGAGAGTGATGTGCCAAGGACTTCTTTCAGTACAAGATATGGGCACTATGAGTTTGTGGTCATGCCCTTTGGAGTGACAAACGCCCCTGCGACGTTTATAGATCTAATGAATAGAGTGTTCAAGGATTTTCTGGACAAGTTCGTCATTGTCTTTATTGATGATATCCTAGTGTATTCAAAGACTCAGGAAGAACATGCCGAACACCTGAAGATGGTATTGCAAACCTTACATCAGAAGGAGTTGTACGCCAAATTCTCAAAGTGTGAGTTTTGGCTTGACCAGGTGGCCTTCCTAGGCCACATCATTTCCAAGGAAGGTATTATGCTAGACCCAGCCAAGATTGAAGCAGTTAGTAACTGGAGTCGACCAAAGAATGCCAGTGAGATCAGAAGTTTTCTGGGTTTGGCAGGGTACTACAGTAGGTTTGTAGAGGACTTTTCAAAGATAGCCTCTCCACTTACAGCCCTGACCAAAAAGAATAAGAAGTATGAGTGGACTGAGGACTGTGAGCAGAGCTTCCTTGAGTTGAAGAAGAGACTGACCAGCGCTCCTATCCTTACAGTACCTGAAGGTGATAAGAGCTTTGATATATACAGTGATGCATCAAAGCTAGGACTTGGAGCAGTCCTTATGCAAGCAGGCAAAGTCATAGCTTATGCTTCCAGGCAACTCAAGGACTATGAAAAGAATTACCCCACTAATGATCTAGAGTTGGCAGTTGTAGTCTTTGCTCTAAAAATATGGAGACATTACTTGTATGGAGTGCAGTGTAAGATTTATACAGATCACCAGAGTCTGAAATATTTCTTCACTCAGAAAGACCTCAATATGAGACAGCGAAGGTGGCTCGAGTTAGTGAAGGACTATGACTGTGAGATTCTTTACCACCCTGGTAAGGTGAATAGAGTAGCAGATGCACTGAGTAGAAAGACTTGTGTCACTTTGATGTCCTTATCATCATTGGCACCACCATTACAGAAGGAGATAGTAGATTATGGAGTGGAGATTATTGATGGGCAGCTAGCTCTATTGACACTAGAGTCAACCTTACTTGAAGATATACAGAAAGAGCAAGCTGAGGATGCTGATATCCAAAGGATCAAGCAAGAGATACAAGAAGGAGAAAGTAAAGAGTTTAGAGTATCTGACAGTGGGATACTCTATTATGGTGACCGTTTATGTGTCCCCAATAGTGAAGAGCTGAGAAAGAAGATTCTTGAAGAAGCCCATAGAACTCCCTACTCAATGCATCCTAGTTCCACTAAGATGTACCAGGATTTGAAAAGAAGATTTTGGTGGTCAGGGATGAAGAGAGACATAGCTAAGTATGTCAGCACCTACCTGACATGTCAGAAAGTTAAAGCAGAACACCAGAGACCAGGAGGTGTCCTACAGCCCATTCAGATTCCAGAGTGGAAATGGGAAGACATAGCCATGGATTTCATAGTTGGTCTACCAAAGACAACTAATGGCTATGATGCTATTTGGGTGATAGTAGACAGATTGACCATGTCTGCCCACTTCTTGGCAATCAGAGTGTCTTACTCAATTGAAAAGTTAGCCCAATTATATGTGCAGGAAGTGATCCGACTACATGGAGTCCTGAAGACCATTATCTCTGATAGGGATGGTCGTTTGACTTCACACTTTTGGGAGTGCGTACAGACAGTGTTAGGCACCAAACTGAAATTCAGCACAGCTTTTCATCCCCAGACTGATGGACAGACTGAGAGAGTGAATCAGGTTCTACAAGATATGCTCAGATCTTGTGCATTGGACTTCAAGGGCAGTTGGTGCAAGTATTTATGTTTAACTGAGTTTGCCTACAACAACAGTTACCAAGCCACTATTGGTATGACACCCTATGAAGCTCTTTATGGTAGGAAGTGTAGATCTCCCCTCTGTTGGTATGAAGGTAGTGAGAAGAAGGAAATGGGGTCACAGACTGATCTTATAGATGATACCACAGAAGCTATAAAGAGCATCTGTTAGAGGATAGAGACTGCTCAGAGTAGGCAGAAGAGTTACGCCGATGTACGCCGTAGGCCGTTAGAGTTTGAAGTTGGGGATACTGTTTTCCTCAAAGTAGCTCCTATGAAGGGTGTGATGAGATTTGGCAAGAAAAGCAAGCTAAGTCCTAGATACGTAGGACCCTACCCAGTGACGAAAAGAGTTGGCAAAGTAGCTTATGAGTTGGAGCTACCCTCAGAGATGTCAGCAATACACAATGTGTTCCATGTCTCGATGTTGAAGAAGCACATCCCAGATGCCAACCAAGTGATTGAGCCACAGATGGTACAAGTTCAAGAAGATCTCAGTTATGAAAGTCGACCTATTCAGATAATAGATCGAGCAGATAAGAAGCTGAGGAACAAAGTGGTACCGCTAGTAAAAGTTTTATGGCTTAATCAGAAGTATAAAGAGGCAACCTGGGAATCAGAAGATAGCATGAGGCAAAGGTATCCAGAGCTGTTCTAAGTTCGAGGATGAACTTTTTATAAGGTAGGGAGGATTGTAACACCCAATAATTTTCGTGAATTATTAGGAATTTTACGGAATTTTATAGCATTTTTTCGGATTAAAAATAAAAAGAAAAAATAAGGGGTCAGGTGGGGTTTGATCCCGCAACCACAAGGCAAAGAAGGCCTTAAGCAAGTCTGGATAACCAGCTGGGCAAGGGTATCAAGCACAGAAAAGGATGAAGCGAAATAATGTTATAGTTGATTTAGCCCGTTTTATGAAGAGGTATTTAAACTTCCGCTTAAGTCACGTTAAGTCCCCGATTAGGTTTTGTGGCTGCGCGAAAAATAGAGGACGAGAGAGGCTGCGAAAACAGGGAGAAAGCGATAGTTTTCTTCCTTCTTCTTCTTCTTCCTCTTGAGTAAAGAACCTAGGGTTCCTCCCCTAGGGCCAAGGAGTGGAAGTTCTCGTAAGGAAGAGGAAAGGAGTCCTACGCTAGGGTTTTTACCTCCATTTAGTGAGTTTTCATCAAGATAAGGGTAAGTAGATCACTCACCTGCAATAGAAGTAGTTTCGCCATGTATTTCTCGTTGTAGAACCATGTTTGTGGTATAAGTGCATGCTTTAAGATTATGGTTTTTCTTATTTGTGTGTTTTAAGTTCCTAAAGAATACATGTTTTATCATAGAATATGAATTGGAGTATGTTTTTGTGTATGTGACCTAAGTATGACAAGAGTAAGTTCTTGAATGGTCCCCAAAAGGAGTTTTGGGGTTAAGGGCACGCAAGGTACTCGATGAAAGTTCCAAGTAAGAAAAGGTAAAGGTTTATAGTGCAAGATTTATGAAAAAGAAAGTTAACTTGAAAAATATAGCATTTATGAGTAAGAATGTATTTTATTTTTGTAAAGTGACATGTACCGGGCAAATGAGAGGCCCACAGAAAGTAAGAAAGAAGCTCTAATAGGGTGTGGTGGCTAGCTACCCCGAAACCTATTAGGGATGCGTGCATTGGTACATTGATACCATGGTACAGTGTCAAGGCCTGAGAAAGTTGATTATTATTTTGAAGTATATGAGTACACGTAAGGGTTTCAATTTTCTTAAGTGCATGTTTTTGTTATGTATGTTAACATGGTTGTATTATAATCATGTTAAAGAGAAAGAGCAAAGAAGTTAGTGTTTGAAAGTATGGAAATGTATCATTAGTATGTTTTAAAAGAAATTATGAGCATGTTATGTTTGCAAGTGTTTTGGGTGCTAGTAAATGTTTTCAAGCATGATTGAGCATGATAAGTATATGAAAGTTTCCATGTGCAAGTATTTCAAAGTGCATGTGTTTTGAAGCAAGCATTATTTGAAAAGAGCATGTTTATCATTGATCGCATGGATTTGTGAGTTAGGATTTACTTACTAAGCAAATCGCTTATTAGTTGCATTTCCTTCTATTGCAGACAAAGGTAAAGAAAAAGTATAAGCTAGGGAGGCGAGCGGGACTTGCATTGATGTTCAGTGGCAGCGGAACCGTGGAAGAGATCGTCGGGTTAAGTCTTGTAGAACATGTGTTTTGGTGTTTTGAATTGGTAGAATGAATGACTTTGTTTAAACCTTGCATAGAGACAAAGTTGGGTACAAACTCTAGTCTAGAGTTCATATATTTTGATAGCTTATTTACTTCCGCAAAGATCCTAATTACAAGTTTATGAGGTTGTTTTGGGTTGCTAAAATGTTTATAAAACTAGTGTAGAGTATAGATTTGGAGTTATTTATCTATATACTTGAAAGTATATGAATTGTGAAGCTTTAGAAATGGTTTTCATGTCTGTAAATGCAGGTTTCAGGCTTGCCAGTCGACTGGTTCAGAACCAGTCGACTGTGATATCGAACAGAACCTTCTGTTCGGTGCACCAGTCGACTGCCATGAGGCCAGTCGACTGGTGCCGGGCACAGATAGTTTCTGTGGCCGATACCAGTCGACTGGCTATATAGCAGTCGACTGGTACCATTGAAAAGAAGTGGTATAGAGCAGCTGGTTAGTGCTTTAGTTTTACAACTAAGAGGTCTAGGGGTCAAATCCTTGCAAAGCAAATAAAATGAAAGTTTTTTTAAAAGGAAAAAAAATCAGAGCATGTTAAGGGGAGTCAAGTAGTTATAACCTAAGGCTTAGAATAAGGTAAAGTTAAGGTTAAGTAAAAGTGACGTCCGCTTTAAGGATGAGAGAGAGAAGTTAAGGCGGGTCGTCACAATAAAGATGATGTTTATGCCTTAATTACGAATGATAAGTATGAATGATAAGTATGAATGATGAAGGCATAATGATGTTATGAAATAAGTATGAATGATGAAATGCCAAGCATGTTTATGTCATGCTTCATATAACAAGATTATGTTTTGTCCTAAGATATGTTAAGTATGAATGATGAAGTATGCATAGTTATTTTACTTTATGAATGGGCTTGTACCGGACCGAAGTAAGGGTCCAAGGGATGGGCACCTTAAGAACGGCTCAGTTCTGGAGTCTCGTAGCTGTCCACGGTTCTGGGACTACCGTAGCTGTCCAACAGGGATGGGCACCTTAAGAACGCCTTGGTTTTTGGAACTACCGTAGCTATTCCTACCCTAGTAGGTCGAGGCTAGCTGCCTCATATTTACTTAGCGATGCACGCTTATGATGTATGTATGTGATACAAGCCGGGGACCCCAATGATGTTATGATTATGTTTAAGTATTTAAAAGTATGATTTTAAATTAAGCATCCTTATGTATATGCATTTGACTCATGCATCCATTCATGTTATGCATTATGCCATGGTAAGTATGTTTTATGCTTATGTTAAGACTGTGCTTATGCCCATACTAAGAATTATGCCATGATAAGTATGTTTCATGCTCATGTATATTAAGAATTATGCCATGATAAGTAAGTTTCATGCTCATGTATATTAAGGATTATGCCATGATAAGTATGTTTCATGCTCATGTATATTAAGAATTTTGCCATGATA
The DNA here is from genome assembly GCA_024364735.1 of Boesenbergia rotunda. Taxonomy (NCBI): domain Eukaryota; kingdom Viridiplantae; phylum Streptophyta; class Magnoliopsida; order Zingiberales; family Zingiberaceae; genus Boesenbergia; species Boesenbergia rotunda. Next base: position 44,445 of record JAGFNQ010009291.1, on the reverse strand, counting down.
AGTAAGTTTCATGCGCATGTATATTAAGAATTATGCCATGATAAGTATGTTTCATGCTCATGTATGTTAAGAATTATGTCATGCTAAGTATGTTGTAGGTTTATGTTTATGTTAAGAATTATGCTATGTTGGTTGTTCATATGCTTATGACTTACGCCAAGACTATGCTTATGTTTTATGTTCAGAATTATGTTATGTCAAATGCTTGATATGTTTATGTTTAAGTGACGTATGGTTTTAGTGAGTAGGAAAGGGTCTTACTAAGCCTATGTGCTTATAGTCTTATTTTCCTCGTACCGCAGATCAAGCAAGAGGTTACTAAGGGAAGTAGCAGGAGGGGCAAGAGCATGTGTGTGTGTGGCGGTGACATGGCAAAGGATTCTTTTATTTACACATATCGCATGTCTTGGGTTTTGAAATGCCTCCTTAGATTCTATGCTATGTTTATAATGGTTATGCCTAATGAATGACTTAAGACTCATGATGTTTATGGATAAGTTACTTGCCACTTATGATGATTATGAATAAGCTATGGGATGGTTATATCATGATGCCATGCATGTCATTAATATGCTAAGTCCAATGACACTAGGTTCATGAATGACAAATTTAGGCATGTATAGATGATTCATGTATTAGTTGCATGGTTAAAAGCATGTGTAGAAGAAAAAAATTATTCCACTGCATTAAGATGTATTATATGTACATGTATGTTTAGCGTAACGCCGCTTTCTCGCCACACCATAAGGTGTGGGAAAAAGGCGGGCGTTACATGGGGCATAGGTTTCGTCATAGTCTAACCCTTCGACTTGACTGAACCCTTTAGCTACTAAGCGGGCTTTATTTCTAACTATTTCCCCTTGGTCATTTAGCTTATTCCTAAATACCCACTTAGTGTCAATGATTGATTTGCCCTCAGGTTTAGGTACTGGTTCCCAGACTTGGTTCCTTTCAAATTGGGCTAATTCCTCTTGGATTTCTATGATCCAATCAGGATCAGGTAAGGCTTCCTCTATAGTCTTAGGTTCGATTTTCGAAATTAGTGCAATCTGACTAAGATTTCCATAGGAAGACCTAGTTCTGACTCCTAGGGTTGGATCACTCACAATTTGATCAGTTGGATGACTGAGTCTGGTTTCTTAGTTCTTCTATTTCTTGGTTCAGCCTCAGGTCCGACTGAACGGTTCGGTTCAGTATTTGGTTCAACTACTTAGGTTGGTTCAATTGTTTGTTTAGTTAACTCAGTAGTTGATTCTATAGTTAGTTCATTTAGAGGTTCAACCAGTGGTTTAGTAATTTGTTCATTATCTTCATTATCAATATTTGATGGATTTAGATCTGGATTATCAGATTTTGAATTAATTTCCTCATCAAATATTAGATTTGTTGTTTCTTCAATTTTGTTAGTTTGTTTATTATAAACCCTATAGGCCCTACTTGTTGTTGAATATCCTAAGAAGACCCCTGGGGTTGACTTAGACTGGAATTTACCTAGGTAGTCCTTGGTGTTTAGGATATGGACTTTGCACCCAAAGACCCTTAGGTAATGTAGGTTTAGAAGTCTATGATAATATAATTCATAGGGAGTTTTATTGTGTCGTTTGTTAACTAGGATCCTATTTTCAATTATCTTACAAAAATCAATAAACAGGTTTAGGGTTTCATCCTTAGTCTTTAGGAACCTAACCCAAGTAAACCTAGAGTAATCATCTATAATTACTAAGCAGTACCGGTTTCCGCTTAGTGACTTGGCTCTATGTGAATCAAATAGGTCAAGGTGCAGGAGCTCAAGTGTAGTTTGAGTTAGATCTAATTGAATTTGTTTGTGATTAGACCTGGTTTGTTTACCTTGGTTGCATGATTCACATATTATAATTTTATGGTTCTTAATTTTTGGCATTCCTTTAATTAAACCAAGTGACCTAATCTCCTATGCCAGAGGTTTGATTCTTCTACCTGAGTTAAGAAGCATATAGGTTCTATGGGTAGGTTTATAGTGTAAACGTTATTTTTCCTAGTGCCCTTAAGCATGACTTCTGAGTCTTGCAAATTTCTAATTAGGCAGTCAGAGTTGGTAAAGGTAACTACATAGCTAGTATCACATAATTGACTTATACTAAGCAAATTAAACTTAAAGTTCTCAACCAAGAGTACCTTATTAATTACAAAATCAGATTTGAGTTCAATGTTACCTGACCCAATGACTTTGAGTGTAGCATTGTTGCCAAATGCTACTGAGCCTAGGTTCTTGAACTTGAGTTTGGTGAATTTTAATTTGTCCCCAGTCATGTGTCTGGAGCACCCGCTATCCAACATCCATTGGTCCAAATCTTTATGTTCCTACACATAAAGAGTTTATTGATTTGGATCCAATTAGAATTAAGGATAGCTTAAATTGATTTTCACAATCTAGTCTGTCTCACCCAATCTAGAGTTATCAATCACGTTAACCTTATAGGTTTTGTGAGACAGGTTTTAATAGAAGTAAGAAATTTATTTTGAAAAGTTAAATTAATTTTAAACCCAATTTATTATGTTCTAAATTTAAAAAAAAATGGTTGATTTTAGGATTAATTGAAATATGTGTTAGATTCAAATCTGACAATAGTAAAGTGAATTTGGTTTTCATTAATAAGCTTCCAAGTCTTGGCGAGGCACTAGGCCTTCTTTGGCCGTAGCCTTATTGGATCATTAACCCTTTCCTTGACAAAGCCTTTTATTGAAAATCCATTTTCAAGTTACTCCTTGAAAGATTTTGGTCTAACTAGTTTAGGTTTTGGATCGGTAGCTTCGGCTAGTTCCGCCAACATGGCTTCCCTAACGTACTATCATCTCACCTCCACCCAATACTAGGTTGTTCAAATTTCAGTTAATCATTTTGGACCTTAATCTAACCAGTCCTAGGTCTAAGCATGGTAAATCGCATAAAGTAAATAAACAAGCAAGCATGCAATTTTACATTACGAAAAAGAATTTATTTAACTATAAGAATGGTTTTTAAGTTAGCTCCCCCTGGACTAAAGCCACGGTAGTGATTAGTCAAGATATGAATCTTGTCCTTGGGGATCCAATACTGGTTTGGTCCAGCTTGGTTGCTCAGGCAATGTTTGGGTACCCATGCCTGAACTTTGGGTCTAGATTGATTCAGTACAACATATTATGACCTTTGTCTAGCCTTGGTTCGATACCCTAACCCGGATCGATTTAGAACGGACTTATGTTTTGTGAGTTATCAATCACGTTAACCTTATGGGTTTTGTGAGACAGGTTTTAATAGAAGTAAGAAATTTATTTTGAAAAGTTAAATAAATTTTAAACCCAATTTATTATGTTCTAAATTAAAAAAAAATGGTTGATTTTAGGATTAATTGAAATATGTGTTAGATTCAAATCTGACAATAGTAAAGCGAATTTGGTTTTCAATAATAAGCTTCCAAGTCTTGGCGAGGCACTAGGCCTTCTTTGGCCGTAGCCTTATTGGATCATTAACCCTTTCCTTGACAAAACCTTTTATTGAAAATCCATTTTCAAGTTACTCCTTGAAAGATTTTGGTCTAACTAGTTTAGGTTTTGGATCGGTAGCTTCGGCTAGTTCCGCCAACATGGCTTCACTAACGTACTATCATCTCACCTCCACCCAATACTAGGTTGTTCAAATTTCAGTTAATCATTTTAGACCATAATCTAACCAGTCCTAAGTCTAAGCATGGTAAATCGCATAAAGTAAATAAACAAGCAAGCATGCAATTTTACATTACGAAAAAGAATTTATTTAACTATAAGAATGGTTTTTAAGTTAGCTCCCCCTGGACTAAAGCCACGGTAGTGATTAGTCAAGATATGAATCTTGTCCTTGGGGATCCAATACTCGTTTGGTCCAGCTTGGTTGCTCAGGCAATGTTTGGGTAGCCATGCCTGAACTTTGGGTCTAGATTGATTCAGTACAACATATTATGACCTTTGTCTAGCCTTGGTTCGATACCCTAACCCGGATCGATTTAGAACGGACTTCTGTTTTATGAGTTATCAATGACGTTAACCTTATGGGTTTTGTGAGACAGGTTTTAATAGAAGTAAGAAATTTATTTTGAAAAGTTAAATTAATTTTAAACCCAATTTATTATGTTCTAAATTTAAAAAAAATTGGTTGATTTTAGGATTAATTGAAATATGTGTTAGATTCAAATCTGACAATAGTAAAGCGAATTTGGTTTTCAATAATAAGCTTCCAAGTCTTGGCGAGGCACTAGGCCTTCTTTGGCCGTAGCCTTATTGGATCATTAACCCTTTCCTTGACATAGCCTTTTATTGAAAATCCATTTTCAAGTTACTCCTTGAAAGATTTTGGTCTAACTAGTTTGGGTTTTGGATCGGTAGCTTCGGCTAGTTCTGCCAACATGGCTTCCCTAACGTACTATCATCTCACCTCCACTCAATACTAGGTTGTTCAAATTTCAGTTAATCATTTTAGACCATAATCTAACCAGTCCTAGGTCTAAGCATGGTAAATCGAATAAAGTAAATAAACAAGCAAGCATGTAATTTTACATTACGAAAAAGAATTTATTTAACTATAAGAATGGTTTTTAAGTTAGCTCCCCCTGGACTAAAGCCACGGTAGTGATTAGTCAAGATATGAATCTTGTCCTTGGGGATCCAATACTGGTTTAGTCTAGCTTGGTTGCTCAGGCAATGTTTGGGTACCCATGCCTGAACTTTGGGTCTAGATTGATTCAGTACAACATATTATGACCTTTGTCTAGCCTTGGTTCGATACCCTAACCCAGATCGATTTAGAACGGACTTCTGTCTTGTGAGTTATCAATCACGTTAACCTTATGGGTTTTGTGTAACACTAGGTGTATCCAACCCAGGTATTTGAAGTTTGGCGATTTTTTTCTCTGGCGATTTTGAGGGAGATTTTTTTCTCGAGCATAGGCGCGCGAGTTCCTTTCTCTGGCGGCTTTGGCCGCCGGCGTCCTCAAAAACGCTGGCGATGATCCTTTCTCAGCCTACTTTTCTTTCATCCGAGTCTCTTTTCCCCCCGTTGCCCAGCTCTCACAGTGCGGGACAACAATTTCAAGCTCCCAATGAAGCGCCGTCAGGTGAAAAGGGATTGTCTCTGCCTATCGCAAAACCTATTCTGGTATCATCCACGGCCATGTCTACAACAGCAGCACCATCCACTAACTCCCAGCAAGCGGCAGCACAGATTTCATCATACGCAGATGTTATCAAGCCTACATCTCCACGCGTGGCCAAGAAAAGCTTTGATGATATTGGATCTGATTACAAGCCGATCACAATATATAACAACAAACCGGGAGTTTTTTATTCAGAGAATGAAATTGCAGATATGTCAATCCCTTATCAATACTCCCTAATTGGAATGTTTTCAGGATGGCGTCCAGATCAGGAGAAAATCTTTCAAGCCTTCAAAAACCTTGGATTATCAAGTTTCTACAATATTCGTCTCCTGCGAGCTGGTTATATTTTCATCCACTTGTCCTCAAGTGAAGATATGGCTAGAATTTGGAGTCGCGGTAGATGGTTTATTGGGGGTGTTCCGCTGAGAATTTTTAAATGGTCACCATATTTCTCTTATGAAGTGGAATCATCTATAGTTCCAATTTGGATTCAACTACCGGATTTGCCAATCCACATGTTCAACAAACGCAGTCTCTTTTCAATGGCTCGCATTGTGGGAAAACCTATTAAAGTTGATGAAGGCACAGCAGATGGTTCAAAACTAGCAACAGCTCGCATCTGTGTGGAATTTGATTTATTAAAACCTAAAGTGGAAGATTTCTGGATTGGTATCGGTGAGGAGAAGAGGCTTCAGAAGATCATGTATGAACAACTGCCGAAATACTGCACTGATTGCAAACACCTGGGACATGCGGAAGATGAATGTTATATTAATGGAAACAAACCAAAACCTTTATGGAATTCTGATAGAAACGATTCAAGAACAGTAGGGAAAGATAAGAGTGGCTCAAAAATGGATTCTGATATTCATGAGGAAGGTATAGCCCTAAAGCAGATAAGGAAAAGGAAATGGATACAGAAAATTACTTCCTCAAATTCCACCGGCAATACGCAAAATGCAAATGTAGATGCTGCAAATCAATTTAAGCCTTTGGTTGGGTTGGAAGAAGAAGAAAAAGATGAAATGGGCTTTGTTGATACTATAGCTGAAAATAGTAATGATTTTGGAGATGTACAACAAGGGGCTGCAAATATTTCTATACAGGAAAAAAGTAAGGAAATTGGAAATTACTGCGAGATCTCAATTTCAAAGGAAAGGGAACAAGCTCAAGGCAAAAATGGGCAAACGAAAAAACAAGCAGTGCCTAATTGCAATTCACTGATAGGAAGGTTTGAAAAGGATATGGATAAGCCTCAATTTGTGCCATCTTTGACTGATGAAATTTCAGCAGCAGGAAATCAAATAGAAGAGGGAAATGTCTTATCAGTTTTTGATGGAGAACAAGAAGAGCCTTACGAATCTGAATTTTCAAAATTTTTTGATGAAGATGATGAGGAAGACCTGATCAGTATAAATGAGTTGGTGCAAAGCAGTTCTCCTCGTGATCTGGTGATTAGCCCAAGTAAGAGGAAAAAGAAGGGGTTAGTAGATGTGACTGCAATAAATCAAAAAACTAACAAAAACAATGCTGTGTTGAAAGATAAAGGAAAGCAGATTTCTAAGTTTGCTCTTGCCCCAACAATAGACCGCAGAGTCACAAGAAGCAAAGCTCAAATGGGAAAATTCACATCCTCATCACATCTTTAATGGAAGGTATGATATGGAACGTCAGGGGTTTGGGTAATACTGCATCTTTACGCAGAACCCATTCCTTAAAAAAAATTCATCACTTAAATTTCCTAGGCATACTTGAGCCTTTTGTTGAATTAAATGAAACTTTTATTACCAGACGTGTGGGTTTCGAAGCTGCCATTTCTAATATTTCTGGTAAAATTTGGTTTTTATACGATATTAACACTAAATGTGTTGTTCTCCTTAATCATGATCAGTTCTTGCATATGGAAATTTGCTCTTCGGTTTTCCCTTTTAAAATGTATATAACTGTTGTTTACGCCAAGTGCAGTCAAGTGGAAAGAGCAATTCTTTGGCAGGAATTACTAAAAATCAGACCTGATAATGATGATCTATGGCTTGTAGGAGGTGATTTCAATGTCATCTCTAATTCCAATGAACATTCTAAAGGTTTTCTATCTCAATTGGGTCCGACACAAGATTTCAATGACTTTCAATTGATTGCTGGTCTTCTAGATGCTGGTTTTGTTGGAGATAAGTATACATGGACAAATAACAAAGTTTGGAAGCGGCTGGACAGAATTCTTCTCTCTTCTTCCTGGAATTCCTGCGACTGTTCAGTGAGGGTAGAACATTTAAGCCGGGCCTGCTCAGACCACTGCCCACTTCTTATTACTTTCCCAGAACTCCTCAAACCAGCAGCTTCATTTAGATTTCAGAATATGTGGATTAAACATCAACACTTTTTACAAACGGTTAAACTAAACTGGATGCTCCCAATTGCTAGTCATGGGCTAAGGAAATTACAGTCTAAATTAAGAAGACTAAAGGAGCATTTAAAGTGGTGGAATTGGGAAGTTTTCGGCAACATACATGACAACATTATAAAGGCAGAAAAGGAGTTTGCTGCTGCAGAAAATGCTTTTGACTTATTCCCTTCAGAAATAAATAAAATCGAAAGAGCTCAAAAGCTAGCTGTGCTATTCAAAACATTAAATATGGAAGAAATCTTTTGGAAACAACGAGCTGCAGTGAAATGGGCAGTGGAGGGAGAAAGGAATACAAAATTTTATCATGGCCTGGTCCAAAAGAGAAGAATGATAAACAGGATTTTTCGTATTTGGGATGATGGGGTCTGTTTAGATAAACCAGAACAAATATACTCTTCTGCAGCAGTTTATTTTGAGAAATTATTAACTGGAGAGGATTATAATTGTCAAAATATTAACTTTGAACATATCCCAATTTTAGTTGACACTGCTGTTAACTCTAGCCTTATTTCGCCTCCAAGCATGGAAGAAATAAAACACATTATTTGGGCAATGTCAAAGAATAGTGCTACAGGTCCAGATGGGTTTTCAGTAGAATTCTATATGGCTTGTTGGGAAATTATTAAAGAGGATATCCTTGAAGCAGTCCTAGATTTTTTCCAAGGCAGCTCAATGCCAAAAGGTATGACAGCTACAACAATTGTGCTAATTCCTAAAGTAGATAATGCACAACAATGGAAAGATTTTAGGCCCATTAGCCTTTGCAATATTTCAAATAAGATAATTTCTAGCCTATTAGCTTCAAGAATGTCTCTTATTATGGACAAGATTATCTCTCCTTTGCAAAGTGGTTTTGTGTAACGCCCGCCCTTATATCTACCCTAAAGGCGGGGTTACGGGTCCATACATTCATATCATTTATCATGTTAAGCATGTATATCAAGTAGAACAATTACAATGCAAGAAGAGTAGTAAGCATGCTTGAACAAAAACCTATCATTTATCAACATGCATGTACAAGATAATAGGAGATCATTTAATTTCGCAATGTACTGATCTAAACATGGTTTGAGCAAGATAGAGCATGGCATAATCTAAACATAACCTACTGCAAGTAATCCAATTAAATACTATAGCAAGGCATCAATAAATAGGAAGGTAGCATGAGTTATCTAACATGACATAGGTTCCATATCTCTAACTTGACCAACAGTAGAGTAGTCATAGCCATCACACAATCAAAGTATAGTAATACAACTTGTAATCCTTTAGTGGAAGCAATTTAGATTCTAAACAAAAATGGTAGATAAGAATCCTTCTTTCCTTCCCGAGCCATCACCACACACATCTTGTAGCTTTCCCTCTGCCTCTTCCTTTAGTTCAAGTATTTCTTACCGCTATCTGCAGCATAAGAAACCAACATGAAACTAGTAAGCAAAACATGCTTAGTAAGAATCCGGGCCTACTCGCAAAATCCGTATCGATACATCATATCATGTACACAGTAATCAAGATGGAATTATAAGCATCATAAGCATCACATCCAATATTTCTCAGTGCTTGCATCATAAGCTTCACATCAAATATTTCTAAGTGCTTTACAGAACAAGATCTTCACATAATGAGAAAAAAAATGATTTTCAAATGGTTCCATAAAGGTAAGTACTTAAAAATATAATATCATCTAGGGCCCAGTTGTAGTACCACATCAAGCGCGTTCCCTAATGAGTTGGGGTAGCGAGCCACCAATCCATTTAGGGCAGGACCCTTCCGTCCTACCAATGCTATGACCTTCAGTTAACATGTACATTGGATTTAGTTTAACGACCCCCTTCCGAGTCGGGTACACAACTCTCAAAGTAAAGTATCTTAATATGCAATTACACATATATGTATATGCTTAATGGTACTCTTAATAACATCTTAAAGGGACACACCACTCATCAAGGGTGCTCATGATCCCCTAGGGACACACCACACATTTAGGGGTGCTCTTGATCCCAATTTCAATAGAGTATCCTTTTTCAAGCATATTATCAAACACATCATATTCATATCATCAAGGTGCCCCATGGGCTATAAGGCATGCTTTTATACCTAACAAGATAGGTCACATAAATTATACACACATCATATAAGTGGTAGCATGCTTCATGGTTTCATTAAGTACTTCCCAACCCTAGAACCATGATTGGCCGAAAGTCAAGGGTAGGGAGTTCTTTTGGTTTTTCATTCAAGCATTCATTCATGCATTTCTACAAACACCTCAAGTGTACTTCATGTTAACAATTGAAACATGGTTTATACTTCAAAGTGGGGTTAGCTTCCACTAACCCTAAATTACAAGGGGTGGCCGAAACTTGTAGAATGGCTAGGCTAGGTTTTTGACATCCAACCTTCACACAAATATTTACACAAACACTTTATCTACACTATTAATCATGGGATCATAATAAAATAGCAAGCAACCCAAAATCCCTAGCCTTTCTCCTCTTGGCCGAAAGTTATAGGGTAGCTAAACCTTAATTTTTGTTTCACAACATGATGGCAAGTCATCATACATATGTACCCTAAGTTCCTAGGGGTCTCCTCATGCAACAAGAAGTAATTCACTTCACAACCCCAAGAACCCAAGCCTTGGCCGAAACCTTGTAGGGTACCAAACCCTAATTTTGTCCTTCCAAAAATTTGGAAACAACACATATGAGTATAAAGTCCCTAGGAGTACTAGCATGCATCAAGGTTTGATCAAAAACCCTTCTCTTGGACCCCTTACATAGGGTGGCCGAAACTTCCTCTAGGGAAGTCCTTGTGATTTTCTTCAAAAGAATGTAACAACAACATTCAATAGCAATTATGTTGCAGGCGAGAGGACACTTACATCCTTGCGCTGGAATTTCACCTTCTCTTTAAACCGTAGGGTACCCTAGACTTGGAGGGCAAGTGAAAATCCTTCTCTTCCAAATTTTCTCTAGGGCTCCTTGGACTTGGTAGAGGGCAAGATCTTCAATGGGTCCTCTTCCTTTCAAATTCCCTAGGGTTAGAACCCTAGGGTGGTGTTTTTTTCGAAAATGCAAGGAGAGGGTCTTCTTGATTTCGAAAATGGAAGTGGGGAAGAAGAAGAGGAAGTGTAACTTCCTTTCCCCCTCTCTTATTTATACTCTTCTCATGAAGAGGCATGTCTCTTCGCTTCCCTCGATTTAACGAGAATGTTTCTTATTCTCTCTACAAGAAACATTCTTGGTTCATTCGTTATGACATGGTGAGTGCAACTAGGAGGTTCAAGGTTCAATCCTTGCTTCCTCCTTTCTACCTCTTCTTTTTATCACAATTTGCACTAATCCATATCAAAGCCCATTAAGCCAAGCCCATCATGAAATTTCATAATATTAATAATATTTCATGGATTCATAATATTTCATAATATCCTATAAATATTATTTCATAATATTTTTAATATTTCATATTCATGAATCCATAATATTTCATGATAATATTTCATGAATTTCATAATATTTCATATTCATGAATTCATAATATTTCATGATAATATTTCATGATCTTCCATAATAATATTTCATAAATTTCATGATATTTCATAACATTCTATATGGGAAAATTTTGGGGCGTTACAATCCTACACACCTTATAAAAAGTTCGTCCCGAACTTTAAAATAGTTCCGGATACTTTAATCGCATCGTATCTTCCTGTTCCCAGGTGGCTTCTTCGAACTGCTTGTTCCGCCACAGAACCTTCACTAAGGGTACTTCCTTGTTCCTTAGCCTTTTGACTTCCCGATCGAGGATCTGGATCGGGCGGCGTTCGGAACTGAGGCTCTCCTATTCTTGCACTGGTGGGGGTTCTATCATTTGACTCGCATCAGGGGTACACTTCTTGAGCATCGACACATGGAAGACGTTATGGATAGCCGCCATTTCTGGCGGTAGCTCCAGCTCATAGGCCACCTTGCCTACTCGTCTCAAAATCTGATAGGCTCCTACGTATCGCGGACTCAGCTTCCCCTTCTTTCCGAATCTCATCACCCCTTTCATAGGGGCTACCTTCAGGAATACCGAATCCCCAACCTCGAACTCGAGTGGTCGACGTCGTTTGTCAGCGTAGCTCTTCTGCCGACTCTGAGCAGTCTCTATCCTCTGGCGGATATTCTTTATAGCCTGAGTGGTCTCATCAATAATATCGGTCTGGAGTCCCATCTCCCTCTTTTCACCACTCTCATGCCAGCATAAAGGAGATCTGCATTTTCTGCCGTATAGTGCCTCGTACGGTGCCATCCCGATAGTAGCCTGATGACTGTTATTATAAGCAAACTCTGCCAGGCTCAGGTATCGACACCAGCTCCCCTTGAAGTCCAAGGTGCAAGCTTGTAACATATCTTCTAGGATCTGGTTTACTCGTTCAGTCTGCCCGTCAGTCTGGGGGTGAAAGGCTGTACTGAACCTCAGCTTCGTGCCAAGGGCCTTCTGCACGTGTCCCCAAAAATCAGAAGTAAATCGACTATCTCAGTCAGAGACGATGGTCTTGGGAACCCCGTGTAGTCGAACAATCTCCTTGACGTACAATTGAGCCAGCTGCTCAACTGAATAAGTCATCCTGATAGCCAGAAAATGCGCAGACTTGGTCAGTCGGTCCACAATAACCCATATACTATCATATCCATTCGTAGTCCGAGGCAGCCCTGATATGAAATCCATAGATATGTCCTCCCATTTCCACTCGGGAATAGGTAGAGGTTGCAGAACTCCCCCCAGGTCTCTGGTGTTCTGCTTTGACCCTCTGGCAGGTCAAACACATGCTGATATAATGGGCTACATCTTTCTTCATGCCGGACCACCAAAATTTGCCCTTCAGATCTTGATACATCTTGGTAGACCCAGGATGCATCGCATAAGGTGTGCCGTGAGCTTCCTCGAGTATCCTCGTCCGTAAGTCGGAGTCATCGGGAACGCATAATCGATCCCGGAGATATAAGACTCCACTATCGGAAATCCGGAATCCCTCGTCCTTGCCTTCAAGAATCTCCTGCCTGATTCTCTGAAGACTCGGATCAAGATTCTGCTTCTCCAGAATACCATCAAATAATGTCGGCGCAATCTGTAGGGTAGAAAGCCGTCCCGATATAATCTCGATTCCGAAATCCATAATCTCTTCCCCTAAGGGTCGTGAAATAGCTGATAAAGACAACAATGCAGCACAAAATTTTCTACTGAGAGCGTCCGCTACCTTGTTGGCTTTTCCCGGATGGTACAAGATCTCACAGTCGTAGTCCTTGACCAACTCGAGCCATCGGCGTTGTCGCATATTCAGGTCTTTCTGGGTGAAGAAATACCGCAGACTCTGGTGATCAGTAAAGACCTTGCACTGAGTGCCATATAAATAATGCCTCCATAATTTTAGCGCAAAGACCACCGCTGCTAATTCCAAATCATGGGTAGGATAATTCTTTTCATGTTCCTTTAATTGTCTAGAGGCGTAGGCAATCACCTTCCCATTCTGCATAAGCACAGCTCCGAGTCCCTGTTTGGATGCGTCGCTGTACATATCGAAACCCGTATCACTTTCGGGAAGAGTCAATATTGGAGCGCTAGTCTGCCTTCTTTTCAGTTCAGTAAAGCTCTTTTCACATTCCTCGGTCCATATATATTTCTTGTCCTTCTTCGTAAGAGCTGTCATAGGAGCTGCAATCCGAGAGAAGTTCTCTACGAATTTTCTGTAATAGCCTGCTAACCCGAGGAAACTTCGAATTCACTGGCATTCTTGGGTCTAGTCCAGTTACTCACAGCTTCAATTTTAGTCGGGTCCACCATCACTCCGTCCTTGGAGATAACATGTCCCAGGAATGATACTTGATTCAGCCAGAACTCACATTTCGAAAATTTAGCATACAGTTGTTCCTTCTGAAGAATCTGTAATACTATACTCAGGTGCTCTGCATGCTCTTCGGAAGTCCTCGAATAAATAAGAATATCGTCGATGAAGACGATCACAAATCTGTCGAGAAATGCCGAGAAAATCCGATTCATAAGGTCCATGAATATTGCCGGAGCATTAGTAACTCCAAACGGCATCACTACGAACTCATAGTGTCCGTATCTCGTCCGGAAAGCAGTTTTGGGTATATCCTCATTTTTCACCCGGACTTGGTGATAACCAGACCTCAGATCGATCTTAGAGAAAACCGTAGCTCCCTTTAACTGATCGAACAGGTCATCTATCCTGGGTAGAGGATACCTGTTCTTTATGGTCACATTGTTTAATGCCCGATAGTCGATACACATACGCATCGACCCGTCCTTCTTTTTGACGAACAGTACGGGAGCTCCCCAGGGGGAATGACTAGGGCGGATAAGTCCCTTGTCGAGTAGCTCTTGTAGCTGTCCTTGCAATTCTTTCAATTCAGTCGGCGCCATTCGGTATGGTGCTTTCGAGATGGGGTTAGTACCAGGAATCACATCAATAGCAAATTCAACATCTCTTTCAGGTGCTAACCCAGGTAAGTCGTCAGGAAATACCTCTGGATAGTTGCATACGACTTCGACGTCTTCTAGCTTCGGGTCCTCTGTAGGACGAGTATTAACCACATGAGCTAGAAATCCAGAGCATCCATTCTCTAACATTTTCCTTGCTTTCAGAGCCGATAAGAATTTGCCAGTCTTCTTCTTCGGCTCGCCGATAAATTCAAAGAGAATTCCCGTCTCGGGTCGGAAGATAACCCTTCGTTTACGGCACTCGATAGAAGCGCCGTATTTATTCAAGAAATCCATGCCCAATATCAGATCATAATCGGCCATATCAAGCACTATTAGATCGCAGTAGAGCTCCCTATCTGCGATGCTGATCGGTGCGGCCCGCAGCATTTGGGTAGAGGGCATCACCTCTCCCGAGGGCAATGTAGTCAGAAACTTGCAATCTAGTTCTTGCAGTGGCATATCATATCTCGTGGCATATAGCATAGAAATAAAGGAATGCGTTGCCCCAGTGTCAAATAATGCAGTAGCAGGATGACTGTAAATAACTATCTGACCTGTGACAACGGTAGAGGCAGTCGCCACGTCTTCCTTGGTAAGCGAGAAAACCCGGGCGTTTGTTGTAGCAGGCGGGGCTTCTAATCGCCCCTGATAATAGGGTACCATCAATAGCAGCCTGCATATGGTGAAGCTGGGGAGGAGCACCTTTGTGCTGAATATACTGCTGCTGAGGTGTCTTAGCAGCAGTAGGACACTCTTTGGCAAAATGTCCTTCCTTCCCACAAGTGAAACATCTCCTGGCACCCAATAAGCATGTCCCTAGGTGTATCTTCCCACAGGTGGCACAAGGAGGGTACTTAGGCTTCTTGCCTTTCGAACCACCTGTAGACTTGTTCCATGACTTTCTTTTTCCATTGTGGTTCTTCTTCCAGTGGGGGTTGGTGTTCTGAGTCCTTTGATTTTCCGACTGACTCTGATTCTGTGTACTGGCTGGGGCCTGCTTCTGCTGGCTGATATTCTTCAGATAGTGCTCAGCATTCAGAGCGCCGCTGACTAGCTCCTCTGCAGTCTGTGGCCTATGAACGCCACCGGCTACACTCAGAGCGATGTCGGGCCTGAGCATTCTCAGCATTAATCTGACCCTTTCCCTTTCAGTACTGACCAGCTCCGGACATAATCGTGCCAGTCGGTTAAATTTCTGGACGGCCTCGTTGACAGAGAGATTCCCCTGTCGAAATTCGGTGAACTCATCAAAATGTCTGTTGGTCACCCTCATATGAAAGAACTCCTCCAGAAATTCAGACTCGAAATCCTTCCATTTCATCTGGTCCACTGATCTTCTGGCCTTCACCCGTTCCCACCACATCCGAGCATCGCCGGAGAGGCAGAATGAGACACACTTGACCTTCTCGTGTTCCGGCCAGTCAAGAAGTTCCACGGTGCTTTCCACTGTTTTGAGCCAGGACTGGGCGTCCCACGGCTCGCAGGTGCCGGAGACTTATCCGGCTTCAGTCGCTGCCACTGTATCAAATAGGCTTCCTGTCGGACTGCTCTGGCCGTAGTGTCCGAGGGCGCCTGTGCAGTCGGAGGCTCAGTGGTATGGCGTTCTGACTTCCCGCAGGGGTGCAGTGTTAGTCTGCTGGGTCATCAGAGTGTTTATCATCTGCTGCTGCTCAGTGACCTGGCGCTGCAGCTCAGTGATCACCTGCATCAGATCAGGTGGGGGTGCTGTCTCGTTACCCCTAGTACTACGCCTTCTAGGCATATCTATTATACAGACAGTAAATAGATAGTTATTAAGCCTTAATACTACTTTGNTTTAGTTCAAGTATTTCTTACCGCTATCTGCAGCATAAGAAAAACAACATGAACTAGTAAGCAAAACATGCTTAGTAAGAATCCGGGCCTACTCGCAAAAATCCATATCAATACATCATATCATGTACACAGTAATCAAGATAGAATTATAAGCATCATAAGCATCACATCAAATATTTCTAAGTACTTTACAGAACAAGATTATCACATAATGAGAGAATGCTTTTCAAAAGGTTCCATAAAGGTAAGTACTTAAAAATATAGTATCATCTAGGGCCCAGTTGTAGTACCACATCAAGCGCGTTTCCTAATGAGTTGGGGTAGCGAGCCACCAATCTAATTAGGGCAGGACCCTTCCGTCCTACTAATGCCATGACCTTCAGTTAACATGTACATTGGATTTTGTTTAACGACCCCCTTCTGAGTCGGGTACACAACCTTCAAAGTAAAGTATCTTAACATGTAATTACATACATATGTATATGCTTAAAGGTACTCCCAATAACATCTTAAAGGGACACACCACTCATCAAGGGTGCTCATGATCCCCTAGGGACACACCACACATTTAGGGGTGCTCTTGATCCCAATTTCCGTAGAGTATCCTTTTTCAAGCATATTATCAAACACATCATGTTCATGTCATAAGGGTGCCCCATGGGCTATAAGGCATGCTTTTATACCTAACAAGATAGGTCACATAAATTATACACACATCATATAAGTAGTAGCATGCTTCATGATTTCATTAAGTACTTCCCAACCCTAGAACTAGGGTTGGCCGAAAGTTACAAGAAAAGGAGTTTGGTTTTCCAATCAAGCATTCATTCAAGCATTCTTACAAACACCTCACCTATACTTATTAAGCATGGATATATCATAAGGAAAATCATACAACCTTAAACCCTAATTCCCCTAGGGTTGGCCGAAACTTGTAGGGTAGGGTAGGCTAGGTTTTTGACATCCAAATCTTCACACAAACATTTACACAAACAATTTATCTACAATACAATCATGAACATATCATAGGATAGCATGCAACCCAAAAACCCTAACTTATTCCTCTTTGGCCGAAAGTTGTAGGGTGGCTAACCCTACTTTTTCTTATCACATCATAATGGGGAACAACATATATTCATACCCTAAGTTTCTAGGGATCTCTTCATGCAAAAAGAAGTAACCAAGGCCCATGAATGGGTGGTGGCCGAAAGTTGTAAGGTACCAAACCCTAATTTTTGTCCTTCCAAAAATTTGGAAACAACACATATGTGTATAAAGTCCCTAGGGGTACTAGCATGTATCAAGGTTTGATCAAAAAAAACCCTTCTCTTGATCCTCCAAGCATGGTGGCCAAAACCTTCCTTAAGGAGGGTCCTTGTGATTTTTCAAAAGCATAAACCAACCAAACATTCAATAGCAATTATGCCGCAGGCGAGAGGACACTTACATCCTTGCGCTGGAATTTCACCTTCTCTTTAAACCGTAGGGTACCCTAGACTTGGAGGGCAAGTGAAAATCCTTCTCTTCCAAATTTTCTCTAGGGCTCCTTGGACTTGGTAGAAGGCAAGATCTTGGAGGGTCTTCTTCCTTCCAAATTCCCTAGGGTTAGAACCCTAGGGTGTGTTTTTCGAAAATGGAAAGGGAGAGAGAGCTCTTGGTGTTTTCGAAAATGAAGTGGGGAAGAAGAAGAGGAAGTGTAACTTCCTTTCCCCCTCTCTTATTTATACTCTTATCATGAAAAGGCATGTCTCTTCGCTTCCCCGAATTCAACAAGAATGTTTCTTATCCTCTCTACAAGAAACATAGCTTGGTTCATTGGTTATGACATGGTGAGTGCAACTAGGAGGTTCAAGGTTCAATCCTTGCTTCCTCCTTTCTACCTCTTCTTTTTATCACAATTTGCACTAATCCATATCAAAGCCCATTAAGCCAAGCCCATCATGAAATTTCATAATATTATTAATATTTCATGGATTCATAATTTTTCATAATATCCCACAAATATTATTTCATAATTTTTAATATTTCATATTCATGAATCCATAATATTTCATGATTTTCCATAATAATATTTCATAATGAATTCACAATATTATTCACATAATATTTCATAATGAATTCACAATATTATTCATGGTGAAATTTTGGGGTGTTACAGGATGATCGTCGACCACCCAGATATTCTGCTAGAATCTCGTAAGAAAAGTCAAGGTTCCTCTTGACGACTCGAGTGGTGAACTCGAAGCCCCCCTGAGGTCCCTGCTGAAGATTGTTGTAAAATTCGGAGACAAGGTCATAATTGATAGTTCTTTCCAGAGAGAGGAGAAAACCAAGGTTGTAAAACATGACTATCTCCATGACTGACGGACAATGTTCAGTCAGAAAAGGGACATCTATCGATCGGCAGGGTAACAATTTGAAGGTCCTTGATTGGAAAGCCTGCTCACAGGCGGCATTTGGAAAACGAGAGCTCGAGGAAGGCTGAGGCCTTCTGGAGGGCATAGATGATGAAGGGGCTTTCCCCTTCGCGCTGCCCTCTGCGGGTTCTTTACCCTTTGATGATTTTCTAAAGAATGGAATAGGTCATGACAGGGAATTTGATCAATAGGGGTGAATCGAATCATGATATAGGTTAAGGTTTGATCAAAATGTAGGATGTAATCAATGACCCAATCAGAGAATATAGGATAACACATTTGATCAAAAGAAGGACGATGAAATGAAAGAGAGATTTGGTCACGGATAACATAATCATAAGGTTAAACATTTGATCAAGAAGGTCCCGGCTAAAACAAAGGTCATGGCCAACACAAAGGTCACGACCAACACAAAGGTCATGGCACAACACACCAAAACATGGTTAGCTTCAAATATAAACACTATAGACTGATTTGTAAGGAAAACTAAGACAAAAACTTACTTAGGTGCCATTGACGAACTTCTTGAAGATTGGAAGAGGTTGCGCACCAAAAGGCTCTTGCCGAAAGAGATGAGCGCAAGAAAACCTTCAGCGAGAGGGAGAGACTTGACAGGAAGAAGGAAGAACTTGTAGTAGCCCTTCCCAGGATCACACGCACAGAAGCTCTCTCAAGGAAGAAGAGGACGCAGGGAGGTTTCTCGCTCACGATGAAGTGCACAAGTGGTGATTCGGCGCTAGGGTTCGGCAATGAGGGGTTTTGGAAGAGTTAATCAGTTGGTGGATCGGTCCACCAACCAGACTTTAATGCGATTGAACGGATCACCGTTCGATCTGGAAATGCCCAGACCGATCAGGCTCCAGCCTGATCGGCCTGGCCTGGGCCTGATCGGTCGGGTGACTGATCAGGCAGGCTCCTGATCGATCGGCTGATCAATCAGGAAGCGAACAGTAAGGTCGGATGAAATCCTGGAAGCCCCCTGATCGGTCTGTGGACCGATCACAATAGTGTGCCAGATCGGTCTGGGGACCGATCCAGGCTAGGCCAGAATTAAGAAATCTTGCGAAGTTCCTGTGACCCCTCTGATCGGTCTGTGGACCGATCGTTATAGGATGAAGTCAGATCGGTCCGGGGACCGATCAGCCCTACTCCTGATCGGTCCGGTGACCGATCAGGGTTCCTGAGACTCCCAGATACGATTTGAAACTTTCAGTTTCAGATTGTTACACGATTTCCCAAGGGATATGGTGAAGGATATAGATCTTGGAAGCCGTCCCTCGTCTATAATTGATCCCCAACCAAGGATCAAAGGTCCTTAGGGTTTGAACAAGTCACTTTGCTCCACCCAAGTGGAGTCAAACTCAAACAACAATCATTCAAACAATTTGTGCCAAATCCAAGTTTCCAATCAAGTTTCCTTGATTGGAATGTCCAAGTATGATCATGGAGCCAAATACACATATGTTATGCATTGGTCTTCCCCATACTTGGTCACCGAAGTGATTATTGTCTCGTCAACTTAATTTCTCAAGGGATGCAATGACATTTTGAGAAATTGAGTTGATCCTAACATCTCACCCCATTTCTAGCAAACAAAAACGTTTTGGTAAACCTTATAGTTTGTGTGAGATGTCCCCAAAGTTACCCAATTGTTTCCCAACAATTTCGAAATAATCATGAAGGGATTTGAATGCATTTTGAAATTCATGAAGTACGACACATTCCCAACTCCCTTCTTAAGAAACTAAACTCATTTTCGGGGAGTGGCTTAGTGAAAATGTTAGCGAAGTTTGATTTGGACTCTACATGTGAGAGTACAATATCTCCCCTAGCCACATGATCTCTAATGAAGTGGTGACGCACTTCAATATGTTTTGTCTTAGAATGATGGACTGGATTTTTAGTTAGATTAATTGTGCTAATGTTATCACATAACACTTGCACACCCTTGTAACTCAATCCATAGTCCTCTAGAGTGTGAATCATCCACAACAATTGCGATACGGTCTCTCCCATAGCAATATACTCTGTCTCAGTCGTGGAGAGAGCAACACAATGTTGCTTCCGACTTGACCAACTAACTAAAGATGAACCTAAGAATTGGCAACCCCCACTTGTGCTTTTCCGGTCCAACTTACATCCAGCGTAGTCGGAATCCGTATAGCCAATTAAATCAAATGATTCGGTACGGGGTACCAAAGATCGACTCCTATTGTGCCTTTAAGATATCTCAAAATTCGCTTAACAGCGATTAAATGAGATTCCTTGGCACAGACTTGATACCTGGCGCACATACCCACAGTGAAAAGAATATCAGGTCGACTAGCTGTGAGGTATAGCAAACTCCCTATCATGCTTCGATATTGAGTCAAATCAACGGGTTTACCACTCTCATCATTATCTAATCTTGTATTTGTAGCCATGGGAGTGGTTACCTCTTTTGAATCACTCATATTGAATTTTCGAAGCATTTCTTGTGTGTATTTTGATTGGTGCACATGGCTACCATCGCGAGTTTGCTTGATTTCGAGTCCAAGGAAGAAAGTCAACTCCCCTACTAGACTCATTTCAAATTCACTTTCTATGTGTCCAATGAATTCATTTAAATAGCCCTTGTTATGCGAGCCACAAATTATGTCATCGACATATACTTGCTACAAAAATATTATCATCATCTCTCCGTAGAAACAGTGTAGGGTCTATTTGGCCTCTTACAAAGCCTTTTTCAATCAGAAAAGTTGACAACCGCTCGTACCAAGCTCGGGGTGCTTGTTTAAGACCATAAAGTGCCTTTTTGAGCTTGAACACGTGGTTTGGAAATTCGGTACTCTCAAACCCCGGAGGTTGTTCGACATAACCTCTTCCCTAATTAGACCATTTAGAAAAGCCTGTTTGACGTCCATTTGATATAATTTGAAACCACGATGTGCTGCAAATGCTAGCATCAATCGGATGGACTCTAATCGTGCCACGGGAGCATAGGTCTCATCATAATCAAGGCCTTCAACTTGACTGTAGCCCTTGGCTACTAAGCGTGCCTTGATTCTAATGATTTCTCCCTTGTGGTTCAATTTGTTCTTGAAAACCCATTTGGTTCCAATGATGGTGGTCTTCTTAGGTCTAGGGACTAAGTCCCAAACTTGACTCCTTTCAAATTGACCTAGTTCATCTTGCATTGCAATGATCCAATCGGGATCACTTAATGCTTCATCAATTTTTCTAGGCTTAATTTCGGAAATTAGAGCAACTTCATTAGCCTCATTCCGGAAGAATGATCTAGTCCTAACCCCATGATGGATGTCTCCAACAATTTGGTCTTGGGGATGCCTAGAGGCTAATCTAGTTTGCCTAGGTGCTTGTTGAATAGGTTCACTAGACATAAGCTCAGCCTCAGGATCCGGCTGATCAATGGGTTGTCTAGGCTCACCGTCATCGAATTCATCACCATCAACAAAATTTGGACTCTCATTCAAACTTAGTCTCTTAAGTTCGAATTGGACTTCATCTTCTGGTTGACCATTGACTTTCGGAATTTCTTCAAAAACAACATCAGAAGACTCTTCAATTAATCTAGATTTCTTGTTGTAGACTCGATAGGCTTTGCTAACGAGGGAGTACCCGACTAGTATCCCTTCATCAGCCTTTGCCGTGAACTTTCCAAGGTGGTCCTTGGTGTTTAGAATGAATACCTTACAACCAAACACCCTAAGGTGTTTAACCGTAGGTGGTTTCCCAAACCAAAGTTCATGGGAAGTCTTTCCTAAAAACCTATGGATGAGGACTCGATTTTGCTCATAGCAAGCTGTATTTACAGCTTCAGCCCATAAGTAACTCGGGAGTGAGTACTCATTAAGCATGCTTCGTGCAGCCTCTTGTAGAACACGATTCTTCCTCTCTACAACACCATTTTGTTGTGGTGTTCTAGGAGTAAAGAACTCATGTCTATAACCTCTATCTTGACAAAATTCTAAAAACCGTTGGTTTTGAAATTCACCTCCATGATCACTTCTAATTGTCTTAATTGTTGATGATTTTTCATTTTCAACTCTTCTACAAAAAGAAATGAAAACATCTAAGGTTTGGTCCTTATATTTTAAAAAGTAGGTCCATGTATATCTAGTGAAATCATCAATGATCACAAAACAATATCTACTTCCATTCAATGATATGATAGTACTACAATCAAATAGATCCATGTGAAGTAAATCTAAAGCTGTAAAAGTACTTACAGTGCTCTTACCTTTATGTCCAGATTTCGTTTGCTTACCCATTTGACATGCATCACAAAGTTTGTCCTTTTCATACTTGATGCTTGGTAAGCCACGAACTAATCCCTTGTTGGCCAACTTCCGGATGTTCTTCATGTTCACATGTACAAGTCTCCAGTGCCAAAGGGTGGACTCTTCGTCTTTTGACATGAGACACTTAGCAAAAGCATTAGTAGCACTTTTAAATGAAACTTGATAAATATTGTCTACTCTTGTTCCTACTAGTACCGTGTCCAAGGTGTCATGTTGTCTAACTAGACATTGACCTGGTTGAAAATCAATTGTGTAACCCGTGTCACACAATTGACTGACACTTAGGAGATTAAATGTCATCCCCTTGACTAGAAGGACATTTGAAATTCTAAGACATTCGGATATTTGAATGTCTCCTATTCCTATGACCTTAAGACTACCATTGTTACCAAATGAAACATTACCTCTACTTTTCTTGTAAAGTGTGGTAAATAATGATCTATCCCCGGTCATGTGTTTGGAGCATCCACTATCAACGAACCAAGTTGATAGATGCTCCCCCTCAATCATAACCTACACAATTCGAAAAATAGAAGTTTTAGGTACCCAAACCTTGGGACCTAAAGCATCAACTAAACAAGACTTAGGCACCCATGCCTTGACAACTTTCTTTTGGACCTTGGGTGTCCTAGATTGTCTCATATCAGTCCTAGACATAAGAGACACAAATGAGGGTTCTTTAGGATAGTAACCAATACCGGCCCTATTGTAGACTGCCCTTTGGGCATTCAAGATCATGTCTAGGGGTTTAGAGCTAGTTGAGAACTTCTCAAGAATATTCTTGAGTTTCTCAACTTCACTCTTTAATGATTGGTTTTCTTCTACTAGCAAATCATCATGCAAATCATCTACATCCTCAACCTTAGAGGATTTCAAACTTTCAACCTCAAGTTTCAATGACTTAATCTCATCTTCTAACATTTCAACATGCAAGTCATCTATATTATCATCCCTAGATGCTTTCAATTGATCAATTTCTAATTGCAATGATTTAACCTTATTTTTAGACTTCTTTAGCATATTGGTTAAACATGCAATAGCTCTATAACATTTCTCAAGCTCGGGAGAAGTTACCTCTTCATCATCCGAAGATGATGAAGCCGCGTTTGAGGAGTTGGAAGATTCATCACTGCTCTCGTGATCTCCCAATGTCATGAGTGTCACATGCCTTGTGCTCTTCTCCTCCTTCTCTTCATCGGATGAGCTTGAGGAGGATTCATCCCAAGTGGCCTTCAAAGCCTTCTTCTTCTTCTTGGATTTTTCTTCTTTCCTTTTGGATTTCTCCTCCTTCTTCTTTAGCTTTGGGCATTCATTCTTGAAATGCCCTTTCTACCACACTCAAAGCAAGAAGCATTAGTCTTATCAACTTTAGATTCACTAGAGTTACCTCTACTGTCACGCCCCGAGACCTAGGAGCCGCTAATCCAATAAAAATCGGACAGCACCTCCCCTGTCCGGCGGACAATTTACACATACATAACACAAGTATAACACTACCACGCAGTTTATATGGGCCTCAGGCCTCAAATCCAAACAGAATAACAATCTATATGGCAATATGTAAATAAAACCAAAAACCCGAACTTACCTGAGCTGCCAGGGGGCAGGAACGTAGCAAAAACCACACACATAGTCCAACAATGGACTCAAAAGTACAATCCCATAAAACCAACCTCAAACTACAAGTCCACGATAATCCAAAATAACGAAATAAAGCATAACATGGTCCAAAGACATAAAGTAACATATTAAAATCGGATCGGGTGAAATCACAAGCACGGGACTGGCGACTCGGACCCTCCTGGCAGATATCAACCTGAAATAAAAAAAAGTATGGCAACGGTGTGAGTCCATAAGCTCAGCGGATACACAGCAGATATGCATAGTATGTTATAATAACGATAAGGATCTACGATGATACAGTCTCATATGAATAATAGACAAGGGTATCTGCTAAAGACACTAAATAAAGGTACATACCAGAATCCATCTATCCTGCAGAGGGTGAAATATAATCCCTATGGAACAAGTACAACATATAATCCAAGGTAAACAAGTCTCCAGTATATGCATGTCAATCAAGTGCAGAAATCAAATGCATCAAACAATGCACGATGCAAAATATGCACATGGTGCAATGACATGTGTCACCCTTGATACCAGTCAGGCACCGTCCACCTATCATAAATGAACGTCCGTGTGGGTATGGCTATGACAACTGTACGCACCCTGCTATCACTGCTCCTGAGTGACCGAGTGGACAGGATGCTGGCGGAGGTCTCTCTCCTACCCCAAGCAATGGGGGAGTCTAGCTCTCATCTTCTCGTGTCTCAGGATGAGAAGGGATCCCTGGCTGCTACCACGCACCGGAACCACCCTCCAAATAGTGACCGTGCGGAGCAATACAGGGCAAATGCACACACCCAATGGTAGCCACACCCCTGAGTGGATGTGTGTGCATATCCTCATGTAACTGACGATGGGCTCAGACTACATAGGAGCCGATGATCGTCAGCATGCAATAATGTAAGGATGGTGCATGACCCAAACACATATAACACCAAGCAAGTCTTCACTAACACCTCAGTGTGCTAGGTATAGGTCTGTATCCTATATCATGGGATACAAATAATCTACTAGGTATACTGAAAAAAAGTAAATAGTGATATATAAATATCAAAATGCAAGAGGGAACATATCACTACCTCTATGCACACATATACACAAGACAACAAGTGAGACTGTATGAATCTAAACGGGAGATAACCTCAAGGATAAGCAACATGTATCAAATACAGGTATACTAAGGCAGATATAGCATATAACTTACTGTTATCTATAACAAACCATGCATAGCTGTTAGTGATATGAGAGAAGTGTCCTAAGGCAATCACCTTATGATTGTAAACATTCATTTTAATAAATGATAATTCACTATTTGAGTACACATGTTTGAGTGTTTGATTGGGATTTTAAACTCATCTACTGAATGTCCGCAATACAATTCACAGCATAAGAGAATTTGTGATGGGATCACAACTAGTGATTATCTCTAAATGTACAATTGTGAAGTATTGAAAATATCCCTAGTCGATGAATTGATAAAAATGGACATTATCAATTCTGTTGAGACTAGCATGGATTATTCTCTAATCAGCTGATTCTCACTGGCTGGTGACATTGGGATGTCCGGAGATAAACATGGATGCTAGTTAAGGGAACTAGTTCATTGGAGTGACTAGCTGTAAAACTTCATATGGTAATCTATATAGATATGTCAATGAAGTTCTTACTGCGGCTTAAGTGCGATGTTCCTTTGACTTGCGGTGTTCAAGTCATCTTGGTCATGGAGACTTATACTTTAACATCTTAAGCAAGCATCTCCTAGGAGGTGTGGACCCAGGATGATTGGGTATAAGCCGAAGTGTCTGAAGATGTTTGAGCAGCCTACAAAGGATTCACCACTCCTTGCGAGGAGATGTATACCCAGGCCTATCGTCGGATTGTTACTCAAAGCCTTTGGCCAGAGCATATCATGTTTAGAGTGCGAGTCTCTTAAATACATGAGAGTAATTAGAAATCTAAAGGACGAGAAAGACACGACTTGGGCTAGGTGTGACGTAGTCAGCCTAGTGGGGACTGACACAAATAGACCGTGTCCTGAACCAAGTGGGTATAAGATGGTGAAGGGAATGGGGCACGATTCATTAGAGCTGCTGAAGGGTTTCAGAATTACTTCTGAGGTCAAACCGTTGATCATTCGATTAATTGGGGGTCATGATGTACTACTAGGTGCCACTCATGATCGTTCTATAATTAGTTGATTATAGACGGCCAACATAAATCGAAAGCCTATTTAGTCACACGCACTACGAGTAATCCGAGGGATTTAAAAGGAGTTAAAAATTAGATTTTTCGATCAAGAGAAATAAGTCGAATCTGAGTTAATTAGAGGCGCAACGGAAACTTAAAATGGCTAAGTCTTTTGAAGGCTTATCGGGCGAATTAAATGAGTTTAATTCACGATCGGTTCGGTTTGGTTTGGCCGGCCAAAGAGTGTGCTAAATCCCTTTGGTTTGGCCGGCCACAACAAGGGGAAGAAACCAATTTATTTGGTTTAATTAATAAAATAAATCTAGCGCGATTTGTTTTATAAATTATGGATAAATAAATTTGTGTAGAGAAATTTATATAAATAAATTTATAGAAATTTATTCTTTTATGAAAATTAAAATGATCCATGGAATGGTTTATTCTAATTTTATAAAATCAATTATGAATTGATTTTCTCATAATAAGAAAGTTTATAAATTTCTTGTAAAATTTATTCCATAATTAAAGGAGAGATGAATTTGTTTTATTATAAAGTTAGTTATAATAAAACTTGGTTTAAACGGAATAATTCATAAGAGAATTTATAAGATAAATTTCTTATGAAAACTAATTCCGTTAATTCCGTTAAAGAGGAGACTTAGCAAGGGAGAGGCTACTATATAAAGGAACCAAAGGCAAGCCTTGAATTCCAATCAAGATAGTAATCAAGAGATTAATTCTCTCCCTCTCTCTTAATCTCTCCCTCTCCTTCTCTCTTCTCCTAGGGCCGGCGCCCACTTCTTCTTGCAAGAGCCGGCGCACCTCAACCCTAGGGCCGGCGCCTCCTCCCCTTAGGGCCGGCGCACCTCCCTCACATCACCTTGAGATTGGCGTGAGCAACCATCACCAAGAAGGAGCCAAACAAGAAGAAGAAGAAGCGGATCGCAACTCCTCTCTTCCCGGAATTTTGATTCCGTTTCTTGTTGGTTAGTTTCCGTTCTTTTCTCTTGTTCTTCTAGTTGTGCCTTCCGAGAATCTAGTAGTTCTCGTCGGCACAAAACTCATGACTTTGCGAAGTCATCCCGAAGAGAACTCGGCGTGGACGCGAATAGAGGCGGAGCTTCCAAGGGACGCTACGGTTGGATCTCGTCCCTTTCTTCAAGTTACGCGAGGTACAAAGTAAATTAGTTTACTTTTCCACAAAGTTTTAATTTATGATCATGTCCACACATCATAAGGTTGCATGCTAGATACGTGGTTAAAATAATTTAAGAAATTATTTTATGCTAATTCTTCCGGTGCACGTAAAAATTTAAAATTTTACGAACCTGTATCCTTGTCAACATACACCCGGTCCCAACAGTGGTATCAGAGCCGGTTAGTGTTCGACATAATCATAAAATTGTTTTGCGGAAAACTTTGTCATGATCTCAATTTTGGAAAAATTTTCAATTATGGAAACTTTCCAATTATAATAAATTTTAGATTTAGGAATTTCAAAGTTTGGAAATCTTCATGAAATTTCGCAAATGTTTGAAATTTCCTAGTTTCTGAAATTTTATAATAATTGTGAAAACTTCCCATCTTTGGAAATTTTCCAATTTTGGAAATTTTCTATTTTGGAAATTTTCTAATTTTGGAAATATGTAAGTTTTCTTTGTACCAGAAACTTACAATTATTCTGAAAACCTATTATGAAATCTCGCAATTTTGGGCACTTTCTTTCAAGAAAGTCTAGACAAATTTATGGACAATTAATTGACAATTAAATTTGAATTGGCTTTTAAATTGACAACAAAAATCTTTATTTTGGATTGAGCCTCGGGGAGTCGTCCAATTTAAAGTTAGTTGTTGTAATTTAATTTCCCAATTTTAAATGAAATTGTCATGTTTAATTTGGTTGCGCTTCCGAAGCGGACCAAATTGGATTTACGACAAATTACTTTTCTTTGGGTATCTGAGCCTCGGGGAGCCACCCTTAGAAAACAATTTGTTGTAATTAATTAAATCCATAAATAAAATATGATTTAAGAGGTGATGCTCTTACATATTGTTGTCTCCAAAATTAATTAGGAAAATGGTTTCCTATAGAGTTTCTTAAATGAGATTTTCATGAAAATAATATGTGGTTGAATTAAGGGAATTCTCTCTTAATTTAATAAGATTTGATTTAGAGAAATCAAAGTCTTAAACATATTATTTCCGAAATTGATTATGACAATTTAGGAAATTGTTTCCCAAAACAATTCCTTTAATAAAGTATGAAATTAGAATTAGGAAATCCGGTTCCTAATTCAATTAATGAGACTTGATAACTTAAGTCACATACATACTTTATTAAGGAAATCGTTAGTCATGACATGATAATATGTCATGAATGTGCCTAGAAAAGAAAGGATGAGACCCAAAACCCCTTACAAAATATTAAGGCCAACACCTTCCATTAATATGGTTAGAATCGGAGTTTTGTTTCTCGTTTGGGTTGATGGACACATCCATGCCCAGCTTGAACCTCAACATGTTCAAACCATGGAATTAGTTTATGAATAATATAGTCGTAGTCAGAGGTCAATCCTTAGTTTTGGTTGTTGGACACATCCAAGCCTGACTAAACGGTTGAATGAGCTCCAACCATATTAAAACTATTTCTTGATTAATGGGTCAGCCTTAAGCTTGGAACATCGATTTGTTGTGCCACAGCCAAGGTCAATGTAAAGAGAGGTGCAGTTGGGTGCTATGTATAATGATGCATACTTGTTAATGAGTTAACAACCCAGTGATTTATGCAAACATTCAATTAGTTGATAGCATAAAGTGATAGTTACATATATGTGATATGTAATCGGTATAATTACCTACATTCATAGCTAAGAAAAACTTGATGGCCACAGCCATGGTGGTTCTTATCTATGGTTGGATATCAACCTATTTGGAGATGTTCCTACGATCTCCCGAATTGATAAAAAGGGTTATTCAATTTGAAAAATAAATAGGATTTTTTAATTAATGTATGTTGATACATTCTTTAATTATTCTTCTCACATAATCTCAATTTATATTTCTAGGATAATCACTCGATCATGTCTTCTCTGAATTTGCGTTCCATTTTGGACACCAATAAACTGACTGGGCCAAACTTCATGGACTAGCTTCGAAACCTGAGGATAGTCCTCAAGGCAGAGAAGCTTGCCTATGTCCTTGAAGATCAACTTCCCAACCATCCTCCGGAAGGTGAAACTCCAGACCAGCTAGTGGCCTATCAGAAACATGTGACCGATTCTGAACTTGCAAGTTGCATCATGCTAGCCTCTATGATACTTGAGCTGCAAAAGCAGCATGAGCATATGGATTCTTATACCATCATCTTCCATCTTCATGAGTTGTTTCAAGAGCAGGCGAGATCCGAAAGGTTCGAAGTCCCCAGACTCCTCTTCACCACTAAGATGCAGGAAGGGAAGGCACTTCTGCCTCGCAGTTTGTGTTAAAGATGTTGGGGTACATTGAGCGATTGAGCACACTCGGTTTTGCAATAGATCATGAACTAAGTATTGACTTAATTCTAAATTGTTTGCCCAAAAGTTATTCACAATTTGTAATGAACTATCGGATGAACAAACTAGAAACTACCATTCCTGAGTTGCTCAACCTGCTGAAGACTGTGGAACCTTCTGTAAAACCGGATCAAAAGGCGGTACTGTTAGTTGGTTCCTCGAAGAAAGGTTCTAAGAGGAAGGCCAAAGAACAGAATAAAGGGAAGAAGAAAAAGGCCAAAAAGACTGAAAAGAAACCAAAAGGAACTTGCCATCATTGTGGCAAGGAGGGTCACTGGCGAAGAAACTGCAAGGTTTATCTTGAGTCCTTGAAGAATAAGGCATCCGATGCCCCATCCTCTTCAGGTATCTTGGTTATTGAATGTCACTCTATTTCCTCAAATACCTGGGTACTTGATACTGGGTGCAGCTCACATATATGTAATGACATACAGGGGCTAAGGAATAGAAGAAGACTCGTCAAAGGAGAAGCGAATTTGCGAGTTGGAAATGGAGCAAAGATTGCTGCTGTTACCATCGGAACATATTTGCTAAAGCTCCCCACTGGACGTGTCTTAGAATTAGATAATTGTTATTTTGTTCCTTCGTTAATAAAGAACATTGTATCTATTTCATGTTTGAATGAAAAGGGTTATCATTTAACTTTTAGTAACAATTGTTATTACATAACTTTAAATGACGTTCTTTATGGGAATGGAACTTTGTGCAATGGTATCTACACATTAGATTTATCCAGTGACGTTTTCAATATCGAAGTTAGCAACAAACGTGCTCGAATAGATAATCGAATAGACTCCTACACGTGGCATTGTAGTCTTGGCCATGTAAGTAAGAAACGCATGACCCAATTACACCGATGTGGAATTTTGGAATCATTTGAACTCGGTTCGTTTGATACATGCGAATCATGCTTAAAAGGCAAGATGGCCAAATTACCCTTTTCCGGAAAAGGTAATCCAGTGAGAGAATTGCTTGGTCTAATACATACTGATGTATGTAGACCAATGTCAACTCTTGCACGAGGAGGCTATAGCTACTTCATCACCTTTATCGATGATCACTCACGATTCGGGTACGTGTTCTTGATGAAACACAAATCTGAAGCCTTTGAGAAATTCAAATGGTTCAGAAATGAAGTAGAGAAACAACTTGGCAAAATATTAAGATACTTCGATCCGATCGGGGTGGTGAATACTTAAGTCAAGAGTTTCAAGATTATCTTAGGGACAATGGGATATTGTCCCAATGGACTCCGCCGTATACACCACAGCATAATGGTGTATCTGAGAGGAGCAACCGAACCTTGATGGACATGGTTAGGTCGATGATGAATCATGCAACTCTTCCAAAATCCTTTTGGGGCTATGCACTAAAGACAGCTGTTTACTTGCTAAACAGAGTCCCGACCAAGGTAGTGATAGTGATATGAGAGAAGTGTCCTAAGGCAATCGCCTTATGATTGTAAACATTTATTTTAATAAATGATAATTCACTATTTGAGTATACATGTTTGTGTATTTGATTGGGATCTTAAACTCATCTACTGAATGTCCGCAATATAACTCACAGCATAAGAGAATTTGTGATGAGATCACAACTTGTGATTATCTCTAAATGTGCAAATGTGAAGTATTGAAAATATCCCTAGTCGATGAATTGATAAAAACGGACACTATCAATTCTATTGAGACTAGCATGGGTTATTCTCTAATCAGCTGATTCTCACTGACTGGTGACATTGGGATGTCCAGAGATAAACATGGATGCTAGTTAAGAGAACTAGTTCATTGGAGTGACTAGCTGTAAAACTTCATATGGTTATCTATATAGATATGTCAATGAAGTTCTTACTGCAGCTTAAGTGCGATGTTCCTTTGACTTGCGGTGTTCAAGTCATCTTGGTCATGGAGACTTATACTTTAACATCTTAAGCAAGCATCTCCAAGGAGGTGTGGACCCAGGATGATTGGGTATGAGCCGAAGTGCCCGAAGATGTTTGAACAGCCTACAAAGGATTCACCACTCCTTGCGAGGAGATGTATACCCAGGCCTATCGTCGGATTGTTACTCAAAACCTCTGGCCAGAGTATATCATGTTTAGAGTGCGAGTCTCTTAAATACATGAGAGTAATTAGAAATCCAAAGGACGAGAAAGACACTACTTGGGCTAGGTGTGACGTAGTCAGCCTAGTGGGGACTGACACACACAGACCATGTCCTGAACCAAGTGGGTATAAGATGGTGAAGGGAATGGGGCACGATTCATTAGAGCTGCTGAAGGGTTTCAGAATAATTTCTTCTGAGGTCAAACCGTTGATCTTTCGATTAATTGGGGGTCATGATGTACTACTAGGTGCCACTCATGACCGTTCTATAATTGGTTAATTATAGACGACCAACATAAATCGAAAGCCTATTTAGTCACACGCACTACGAGTAATCCGAGGGATTTAAAACGAGTTGAAAATTGGATTTTCCAATCAAGAGAAATAAGTTGAATCTGAGTTAATCAGAGGCGTAACGGAAACTAAAATTGGCTAAGTCTTTTGAAGGCTTATTGGGCGAATTAAATGAGTTTAATTCGCGATGGGATCGGCTTGGTTTGGCCGGCCAAAGAGGGTGTCCACCCTCTTGGTTTGGCCGGCCATTAAAAAGGGAATAAACCAATTTAATTGGTTTAATTAATAAAATAAATCTAGCGCGATTTGTTTTATAAATTATGGATAAATAAATTTGTATAAAGAAATTTATATAAATAAATTTATAGAAATTTATTTCTTTTTGGGAAATTAAAATAATCCGTGGAGTGGTTTATTTTAATTTTATAAAATCAATTATGAATTAATTTTTCCATTAAAAGAAAATTTATAAGTTTGTTATAAAATTTATTCCATAATTAAAGAAGAGAATAATTTGTTTTATTATAAAGTTAGTTATAATAAAACTAGGCATAACGGAATTATTCATAGGAAAATTTATAAGATAAATTTCTTATGAAAATTAATTCCGTTAATTCCGTTAAAGAGGAGACTTAGCAAGGGAGAGGTTACTATATAAAGGAACCAAAGGCTAGCCTTCAATTCCAATCAATTAAGTTGATTAAGAGCTAATGAATAATTGATAGAGATTAATTATTCTCTCCCTCTCTCCCTCTCTTATTCTCTTTTCCTCCTCTTCTCCTTCCCATTAGGGCCGGCGCCCTCCTTGTACTTTAGGGCCGGCGCCTCCCTTTCCCACCCTAGGGCCGGCGCACCCTAGGGTTGCCGTGGACCAAGAACACCAAGGAGAAGCCAAGAAGAAGAAGAAGAAGCAAATAGCAACTCCTCTCTTCCCGGAATTTCGATTCCATTTCTTGGTGGTACGTTTCCATTATTTTCTCTTGTTCTTTCCGAGAATCTAGTAGTTCTCGTCGGCACAAAATTCGTGACTTTGTGAAGTCATCCCGAAGAGAACTCGGCGTGGACGCGAATAGAGGCGGAGCTTCCAAGGGACGCTACGGTTGGATCTCGTCCTTTTTCCGACTTACGAGAGGTATAAAGTAAATTAGTTTACTTTTCCGCAATGTTTTATTTTATGATTATGTCAACACACCATAAGGTTGCATGCTAGATACGTGGTTAAAATAATTTAGAAAATTATTTTATGCTAATTCTTCCGCTGCATGTAAAAATTTTAAAATTTTACGAACCCGTATCCTTGTCGACATGCACCCGGTCCCAACAGTGGTATCAGAGCCGGTTAGTGTTCGACATAATCATATAATTGTTTTGCGGAACACTTTGTCATGATATCAATTTTGGAAAAATTTTCAATTATGGAAACTTTCAAATTATGATAAATTTTAGATTTAGGAATTTCAAAGTTTGGAAATCCTCATGAAATTTCGCAAACTTTTGAAATTTTCTAGTTTCTGAAATTTTATAATAATTGTGAAAACTTCCCATCTTTGGAAACTTTCCAATTTTGGAAATTTTTTTAATTTTAGAAATTTTCCAATTTTGAAAATATGTAAGTTTTCTTTGTACCAGAAACTTACAACCATTCTGAAAATCTATTATGAAACCTCGCAATTTTGGGCACTTTCTTTTGAGAAAGTCTAGACAAATTTATAGATAATTAGTTGACAATTTCAAATTCGAATTGGCTTTAAATTATTAACAAAATTCTTTATTTTGGATTGAGCCTCGGGGAGCCGTCCAATTTAAAGTTAGTTGTTGTAATTTAATTTCCCAATTTTGAATGAAATTGTCATGTTTGATTTGGTTGCGTTTCCAGAACGGACCAAATTGGATTTACGACAAATTACTTTTCTTTGGGTATCTGAGCCTCGGGGAGCCACACTTAGAAAACGATTTGTTGTAATTAATTAAATCCATGAATAAAACATGATTTAAGAGGTGATGCTCTTACATGTTGTTGTCTGCAAAATTAATTAGGAAAATGGTTTCCTATAGAGTTTTCTTAATTGAGATTTTCATGAAAATAATATGTCGTTGAATTAAGGGAATTGCCTCTTAATTTAATAAGATTTGATTTAGAGAAATCAAAGTCTTAAACATATTATTTCCGAAATTGATTATGACAATTTAGGAAATTGTTTCCCAAAATAATTCTTTTAATAAAGTATGAAATTAGAATGAGGAAATCCGGTTCCTAATTCAAATCATGAGACTTGATAAATTAAGTCACATACATACTTTATTAAGGAAATCGTTAGTCATGACATAATCATATGTCATGAATGTGCTTAGAAAAGATGAGACCCAAAACCCCTTACAAAATATTAAGGCTAACACCTTCCATTAATATGGTTAGAACCGGAGTTTTGTTTCTCGTTTGGGTTGATGGACACATCCATGCCTGACTTGAACCTCAACATGTTCAAACCATGGAATTAGTTTATGAATAATATAGTTGGAGTCAGAGATCAATCCTTAGTTTTGGTTGTTGGACACATACAAGCCTGACTAAACGGTTGAATGAGCTCCAACCATATTAAAACTATTTCTTGATTAATGGGTCAGCCTTAAGCTTGGAGTATCGATTTGTTGTGCCACAGCCAAGGTCGATGTAAAGAGAGGTGCAGTTGGGTGCTATGTATAATGTTACATACTTGTTAATGAGTTAACAACCCAATGATTTATGCAAACATTCAATTAGTTGATAGCATAAAGTGATAGTTACATATATGTGATATGTAATCGGTGTAATTACCTACCTTCATAGCTAAGAAAAACTTGATGGCCACAGTCATGGTTGTTCTTATCTATGGTTGGATATCAACCTATTTGGAGATGTTCCTACGATCTCCCGAATTGATAATAAGGGTGACTCAATTCGTAAAATAAATAGGATTTAATTTATGTATGATGATACATTCTTTAATCATTCTTCTCACATAATCTCAATTTGTATTTCTAGGATAATCACTCGATCATGTCTTCCCTAAACTTGCGTTCCATTTTGGACACCAATAAACTGACTGGGCCGAACTTCATGGACTGGCTTCGAAACCTGAGGACAATCCTCAAGGTAAAGAAGCTTGCTAATGTCCTTGAAGATCAACTTCCCAACCGTCCTCCCGAAAGTGCAACTCCAGACCAGTTTCCTGAGTTGCTCAACCTGCTGAAGATTTTAAAGCCTTCTGTGAAGCAGGATCTAAAGACGGTACTGTTAGTTGGTTCCTCGAAGAAAGGTTCTAAGAGGAAGGCCAATGAACAGAATAAGGGAAAGGAGAAAAAGGCCAAAAAGACTGAAAATACCCTAAAAGGCACTTGCCATCACTGTGGCAAGGAGGGTCACTTGCGAAGAAACTGCAAGATTTATCTTGAGTCCTTGAAAGAGAAGGCATCCGATGCCCCATCCTCTTCAAGTATCTTCGTTATTGAATGCCACTCTATTTCCTCAAACACTTGGGTACTTGATACTGGGTGTAGCTCACATATATGTAATGACATACTGGGGCTAAGGAATAGAAGAAGACTCGTCAAAGGAGAAGCGAATTTGCGAGTTGGGAATGGAGCAAAGATTGCTGCTGTTGCCATCGGAACATATTTGCTGAAGCTCCCCACTGGACGTGTCTTAGAATTGGATAATTGTTATTTTGTTCCTTCATTAATAAAGAACATTGTATCTATTTCATGTTTGAATGAAAAAGGTTATCATTTAACTTTTAGTAACAATTGTTGTTACATAACTTTAAATGGCGTTCTTTATGGGAATGGAACTTTGTGCAATGGCATCTACACGTTAGATTTATCCAGTGACGTTTTCAATATTGAAGTTAGCAATAAACGTGCTCGAATAGATAATCGAATAGACTCCTACACTTGGCATTGCCGTCTTGGCCATGTAAGTAAGAAACGCATGACCGAATTACACCGATGTGGAATTCTGGAATCATTTGAACCCGGTTCATTTGATACATGCGAATCATGTTTAAAGGCAAGATGACCAAATTACCCTTTTTCGGAAAAGGTAATCCAGTGGGAGAATTGCTTGGTCTAATACATACTGATGTATGTGGACCAATGTCAACTCTTGCACAAGGAGGCTATAGCTACTTCATCACCTTTATCGATGATCACTTACGATTCGGGTATGTGTTCTTGATGAAACACAAATCTGAAGCCTTTGAGAAATTCAAAGAGTTCAGAAATGAAGTAGAGAAACAACTTGGCAAAAGTATTAAGATCCTTCGACCCGATCGAGGTGGAGAATGTTGGATCGAGAAGCCCGATAGAGGGGGGTGAATATCGGAAAACTTTCGGATTTGAAAAGAGCAGGTACGCAGCGGAAATAAAATAAAACAAAACACAGCACAAAAGACACAGTCGATTTACTTGGTTCGGAGCCTGTGTCGACTCCTACTCCAAGGCCCACGGTCGTTGACCGTTTACTTTGGGCAATTCTATATAAGCGCAAAAATCGTTTACAAAAGATTACAGGTTTAGAATGAAGTACAGTAAACGTTAAACTAGCTCTTTTACCGACGTCCGGAGTAGATCGATTATGTCGGGGCAGCAGGACGTCGTCGGCTTGATTTGGAGAGTTTCCGGAGCAAGGCGCGAGAGCAGAAGAGCTTTGAGGCGTTGGAAGAAGTGATGCTTTGAAGCCTTGGTCGAGGGTCCCTTATATAGGGCCTGGGGGCGCCCGGGATGTCGGGGGCGCCCCCCACGTGGCGTTTGATCCGGTTGGAGCTCGGTCGCCGTTTGATCCCCTTATCCTCGGGATCCGCTTTGACCGGGGCGCCCGGAGCGCTCGGGGCGCCCGTGTTGACCGGGTCAAATCTCATCTTCTGGCTTCGCAGGCTTTTGGTTCGAGGTATGCGCATGGGGGCGCCCAGAACGCTGGGGGCGCACGGGAGCAGCGAGGGCGCCCAGGAGCACGGGGGCACCCCGAATATGAACTGTCGAAGCCACTTTACATTTGTTGTGTTTGGTGTTCACCTTGGGGGCGCCCGGGACACTCCGGGCGCCCTGGTCAGCATTTGCCTCACTCCTTTGAGGCACTCTGAGCTGCAGACTCACGTTCCTTCGGTCCTGCATCCAGGGTTAGTCCAAAACACAATAACATAATAAATTATTAGATTTATACAGCCTTAGCTGTCTTGGTTCTAACTTTGGTCTCCAAAATGGAGCCCTAGGTCGAACCGACGCCTACTGTTCCCTCGATGGGGAACGCGTCCTCACCTACTCCTCTCGGGAGAATTTACCTGATGCCAACCGTTCCTTTGGTTGGACTTTTGCCTGACGGTCCTTTGTTAGGGCTTGGATGCCGAGCTACCCTTCGCCCGGTGCCTAGCAGTCCTTCGCTAGGTCTTTAGTCCCAGACTGTCCTTCGCCTGGTGCCTAGCAATCCTTCGCTAGGGCTTTTAACTCTGGCATTCCTTCGCCAGTGCCTAGCGGTCCTTTGCTATGGCTTTCACTGCACACTTGATTAACTTGTTAGATCACAAGAAGGACTTAACTTTTGATCTATGTTGCCATTATCAAAACACAGGTTTGACTTAGGTGCATTCTGCACCAACAATCTCCCCCTTTTTGATTTATGGCAACCCTAGTTCAAAAAGTTAAGTTTAAGCAAGACTTGAAAAAAGTTTTATTCCCTCCCCCTGGAAGGAATCTCCCCCTAGATTTTTCAAAAATTCGTGGGGTTTTTAAAGACTTTACTTGTACTTTGAAAACTTAAGTTTTAGGTATTTATAAGTAACTTAAAAGTACATAGTAGAGTTTTTAAAGCATGATTTGAGTACTTAAAAAAATTTTAAAGTCTTAAGTTTTAAAGTACTCAAAATGTTAGCTTAGTAGTTTTTGAAACACTTTAGTACTTAACAATTTTGAAAAACTTTAGCTTTAGAGTAAAGACAAGCTTAAGTAGAAACCTTTTGAAAGGCTAGAGTACTTTGCAAAATTTGATAGCTTGAAAATAATTTTGAAGCTAGAGTACTTTGCAAAATTTGAAAGCTTGAAAAAAATTTTGAAGCTTGAGTACTTTGCAAAATTTGAAAGCTTGGATAATTTTCAAAACATTTGAATAAGTAAAACTTTTGAAAGCAACCTTTTTGAATAAAGGATAGAGTATAGAAAAATTAAAAAATTGAAAATTTTACTTTACTCTCTCCTTTCCTATCTCTCCCCCTTTGTCATATATCAAAACAATTAATTACCGCATAGATAAGGAAATAAGTAAAATTTTTGCTGTACTGAATCAATCCATACTTATAAATCAATCAATTCTCTCTGTAGGGGCCTGTCTAACCCAATTAGCTACTTACTAACTGTTATAAACAGTAGTTTTTGCTAGGGTTAGTCAAGTTAAGTGTTTTTGTTCAAGTTAGATTTTCTAAACTTGACACTTAACTTGATTGCTGTATAAGTTATATTTAGTGCCCTAATTACTGCAGATGTACTGACTTAAAGCATCTTGAATTGAGGCAAAGACCTAAGCATCTCAACCCTTTCTAGGTTATCAATCATAAGTACCCTAAGGTGCTTGTGAGATGCTGGCTTCTAAGTCTATAGGTGCATGCAGTTCTAGGGTTAAAGCCTAGGCTAAGTCCATTTTCGAAAAATCCCTAGTTTTGAAGGGGGTAGTTTTAAAATAAATATAAAACTAAGTCGAGAAGATTTTAGAATTGATTTTTGAAAAAAAACTAAGTTGAAAACTGGTTTTGAAATTTAAATAAAACAGTTTTTCAAAAATAGAACATTTTAGAAAACTTATTTTTGAAATCAAGTAGAGTAAAAACAATTGAGTTAAACTATTCTACTGAACACAATCCTAACTGATTAATAAGAAACCAATAATCATAAACTAGTCATCATAAAATAAAAGCAGGTACTCTAGGTTCAACATAGTCAACAGTCAAGCACAAGTCAACCCTACTGAGTAGGGGCAGTCAAATAGGTACAATGCCAAGTGAATCTAAGATGAAGGACCGGGGTGATCGGACGGGCCAGGCTGCCATGCATCAAATCGTGCCATCATCTCTAGATACTGTGCATCTCTGGCCTCCCGCTCAGCTCTAAGGGCGTTCATATACTCGGTGTAGTAGCCCCGATTTGTCATCAAGTCTTCGACATGATTGGCTTCGATTTCCTCTCGGAGGCTTTGGATCTGCGTTTCCAAATGTGTCACTCTCTGGTAGAGTGTCGGTGGAGCGGGCTCGTCGACGTGTGCTCGGGCGACTGCAGCTACATCTCCAACATCGACCTCAACCTCCTCATCTGAATCGACTCGAGCTCTGGCCTGGTGTCGTCTCCAGCTCAGAACCCCGGTGGCCGATACCTCTAGACCGGCTAATGAGAAGTTCCTAAACCCTATCTCGTCAAAGTCAGTCATAGCGGTGATTTCACCAATGGTAATGTCCCGCCCGTGGTGATGTAGAAGGGAAGTAATGATGTGGCAATATGGTGTGCGCACTCGTCCCTAGGTCGTGACACTGGACGCATGCAGAATGGTATGAAACATATGGAGTCCAATGTCTAGGTCAAGGTGGTGGACTAAGGCATAAAGGAGAAAGGCATGAAAGGGTCGCATAGTCCCAAGGTCTCTGGTGGAGAGTGGTAAGATACAGCGGACCAGGACTCTATATAAGGCATAGTTCTGAGCCTAAAGTTCAACAGCTAGGAAGCGTCTATTTGCTGGGAGGTCTGCCCTAAAAAAATAGGAGTGAATGGTGTCTAGGGTAATCTCTGAGTAGGGTGGATCAAATGGGGGGTTCCTAGGAGGATAACAGCAGAATGTGGACTGAGAGGGTCGCAGTCCTAGGAATCGGTTCAATAAAGTAGGGGTAATGGTCAGAGGGATCCCTTGGACAGTAGTATGAAACATTAGATTATCTTGTCTAATTATGTTGTTGTAAAATTCTGCACATAAGGTTTCATTAATTGTATGAGTGCAGAAGACAAGATTGTCCAATTGATAGAAGTTGATGATGTTCATTGTGACAGGGCATGATTGGGTAAAAAAGTGCCTATTGAGATAACTCGTTTTAATAGGCTTGTAGATTGTATGTGCGAACCTATTACATAACTCTAGATTAGGAAATCTAGGGTCGGGACTAGGTTGGGCACCGGGGTTGGCCGGATTTGGTCGGCGTCTTCTAAGTTAAGAGAGTTTAAAGAATGAATAAAGATATTGCATGGAATAATTTTAAATGCAATAAAATTACTAATCATACCGGACGGCTCGAGGAGACATAGTTGAGAGAGCGGACTTGCAAGGTCTTCTTGAAGAGTAAGAAGTGGAGAAGAAGGTTGGTTTTGGTGTGGGAAGTGAAGGAGTTTCGGATGCCTTTTATAGGCAATTTCATGGGGGCGCCCGGGACAGTCCGGGCGCCCTGGTCAGGGCTGCTGCCAAAGGCAGTTTAAAGGACTGGTTGGGGGCGCCCGGGACAGTCCGGGCGCCCTCAACAGGTTGCTTTGCAGGTTTGACTGCATTGGAGGTGATGGGGGCGCCCGCGTGGTTTCGGGCGCCCTAGTCAGGGGCAGGACAGCTTTTCTGTCTCGAGGAACGAAAAAGTGAAGGGGGGGCGCCCGTGTGGTCCCGGGCGCCCTGCTCAAGGGTATGTAGAGACAAAAATTTGTCTTGTCATTGTTTAACTATGGTTTAATCAATTTAACCATGATTTTGACTGTTTTGACCATATTTTGGCAAGGTTGACCATGGTTTGACCATGTTGACCAAGGTTTGACTATGTTGACCAAGGTTGACCATGATTTGACCAATGTTTGACAAATACAAGATTATCCAAAAAAAATTACTTGAGTCTTAATTCTACTGTCTCACTCAAATCTAGGGTTTTCAATCATGTTAACCTTATAGGTTTCGTGAGACAGGTTTTGATTAGAAGTTATTTTGAAAAGTTTGATTAATTTTGAAGGATAATTAAATTTTGAAAACTTAATTAATTAATTTTGAAATTTTTGAAAAGATGTTTAAGTCTATACTTAGTTAAAATTTTGTGTTAGATTCGAATTTGACAAAACTTAATTTGAATTTGAATTTCAAAAATTGGCTTCCAGGTCTTGGCGAGGCACTAGGCCTTCTTTGGCCGAAGCCTTATGGGATCATCCACCCTTTCCTTGACAAAGCCTTTTAATGAAATTTCATTTTCAAAATTATTTTTTTAAAAAATTTCTGGTCTAAGTAGTTTGGATTTTGGATCGGTAGCTTCGGCTAGTTCCGCCAAATTGGCTTCCCTAACGTACTATCATCTCACCTCCACCCAATACTATGTTGTCAAATTTCAGCTAAGTTTGTTTAGTCCTTAACTAACCTAAGTCTAAGCATGGTATATTGTAGAAATTAAATAAACAATCAAACAATCAATTTAAATCAATAATGACAAGTTTATCTAATAAAAATAGTTTTCAGTTTGGCTCCCCCTAGACTAAAGCCACGGTGATGGTTAGGCAAGATGTGAATCTTGTCCTTGGGGATCCAATACTGATTTGATCCAGTAGGTTGGTTCAGGCATAGTTTAGGTACCCATGCCTGAATTTTTCCTCTGGACTGATTCAGTACAGACAAATATGATCTTTGTCGGGATTTGGTTCGGTAGCCAAGTCCAGATCGATTTAGAACTGATTTCTGTTTTCCAAGGATCATGTCAAGACCCTTGGAACCAGATGTAAATCGTTCTAAAACTGTTCTAAATTCCTTAACCTGAGTTTTTAGGGAGGAGTTCTCCTTTTCAAGTTTTTCAACTTGAATAGAAGTTCCTT
This sequence comes from Boesenbergia rotunda, assembly GCA_024364735.1. NCBI lineage: Eukaryota > Viridiplantae > Streptophyta > Magnoliopsida > Zingiberales > Zingiberaceae > Boesenbergia > Boesenbergia rotunda. The sequence goes on along the minus strand of JAGFNQ010009291.1, from coordinate 2,278 downwards.
CCTGAACCTTCTCGGTTAAGGGTTTAGAGTCAGCTCCCTCTTTCAGGAGTTTTACTTCCTGTCGGAGGGATTCGACCCGGAGTTTGGCTTTTGCCAAATCACGAGAAAGAAAAGAAATCAATTCAGTTAACTGTAATCTATTAAAACCAGTTACCTTAATTTCTTCGTCCTCTGTGAAGGTCAGCTCGCCGTCCTCTTGTTCTGATTCTGACTCTGTCTCGACTTTATCTGAGGCGGTCAGAGCTAGGAGGTTGGACTGGGGTGCCTCTTCTTCTTCTTCTGAGGAAGACTCGTCCCAGGTTGCTTGTAGCGCCTTCTTTCTTCTCGGCTTCTTCGTCTCCTTTAGGTTAGGGCACTCTGACTTGTAGTGGCCCTTTTTCTTGTACTCGTAGCAGGTTACATTGGGCTTATTTGCTGGTTCAGTTGGTTCGTCCTTTCTTCGGCCAGTTTTTCGTTTGTTGGTTCGGTTCTTTAGCTCCTTGTAGTAGCTTCGAGCGAGCCGGACCAGTTTAGTTTGATCTCCTTCTTCTTCTGAATATGAATTTGAGTTAGATTCGGTTTCAGGTTCAGGCTTCTTCTTTGTTGTTCTTCCAGTCTTGCCTGCAAGAAAAGCAATACCTTTCTCAACCATATTAGTGTTAGTTTGTTCGTGCAGTTCTAGTTCAGAAAATAGTTCATCTAATTTTATTTTAGAAAGATCCCTAGAGACCTTGTATGCATCTACCATAGATGCCCACAAGGTGTTTCTAGGGAAGGCGTTTAGAGCATACCTTATTAGGTCACGGTTTTCGACCTTGTGACCTATTGTGTGAAGACCGTTCATTACCTCTGGATCCGTGCGTGGAGTTGGGGCTGCTGATTCGTTGTCCGCCATCTTGATAGTGTATAATTTGTTTAGTAGCAGATCCCGCTTGCTGATCCGAGTATCTGAAGTCCCTTCGTGCAGCTCGATCAGTTTTGTCCATAGCTCCTTTGCACTATTGAAGGGGCCCACGCGGTTCAGCTCTTCTTTGTTAGCCCGCATTGTAGGGTTTGCGTTGCTTTTGCGTCGGCTTCTATCTTGCGCTTTAGAGTGTTGTCCCACTCCGGAGTAGCTTTGTGGAAGTCCTTCTGCATTTCGGGGGATCTCCAGACCGACTGGATAATGATCCACATGTCCACCTGAGTTTTCAGGTGGACCTCCATGCGACTTTTCCAGTAGGAAAAGTCTTCTCCACTGAAGAGTGGAGGTCTAGCGGTGCTGAATCCCTTTGCATAGACATTTAGACTGAAAAAGAAAAGCTAAAAGAGATTTGCCAAGACTTGGTCTTGGATTAGCAGTGCTGGATAAATTAAAGACAAGGGGTGTTGCACCAACCTTGCCAAAGAAAACGAATGAAATTTTTCTTCGAAGAATTCGTAAGATAAAGAAAATAAAATGATAAAATTAAAAAGAAATCCGAAAAGAAATTTTCAAACCGGTGGTTGCACCAAGTTTGAATTGCCCGCTCTGATACCACTTGTTGGATCGAGAAGCCCGATAGAGGGGGGGTGAATATCGGAAAACTTTTGGATTTGAAAAGAGCAGGTACGCAGCGGAAATAAAATAAAACAAAACACTGCACAAAAGACATAGTCGATTTACTTGGTTTGGAGCCTATGTCGACTCCTACTCCAAGGTCCACGGTCGTTGACCGTTTACTTTGGGCAATTCTATATTAGCGCAAAAATCGTTTACAAAAGATTATAGGTTTAGAATGAAGTACAGTAAACGTTAAACTAGCTCTTTTACCGACGTCCGGAGTAGATCGATTATGTCGGGGTAGCAGGACGTCGTCGGCTTGATTTGGAGAGTTTCCGGAGCAAGGCGCGAGAGCAGAAGAGCTTGAGGCGTTGGAAGAAGTGATGCTTTGAAGCCTTGGTCGAGGGGTCCCTTATATAGGGCCTGGGGGCGCCCAGGATGTCCGGGGGCGCCCCCCACGTGGCGTTTGATCCGGTTGGAGCTCGGTCGCCGTTTGATCCCCTTATCCTCGGATCCGCTTTGACCGGGGCGCCCGGAGCGCTCGGGGCGCCCGTGTTGACCGGGTCAAATCTCATCTTCCGGCTTCGCAGGCTTTTGGTTCGAGGTATGCGCATGGGGCGCCCGGACGCTGGGGCGCCCGGAGCAGCGGGGGCGCCCGGGAGCACGGGGGCGCCCCGAATATGAACTGTCGAAGCCACTTACATTTGTTGTGTTTGGTGTTCACCTTGGGGCGCCCGGGACACTCCGGGCGCCCTGGTCAGCATTTGCCTCACTCCT